>OY720442.1:121050256-121619632 GCA_963082915.1 Dolichopus griseipennis | reverse complement strand
ACAAGTTCACAAGTTAATTCAAGCCGACAACAAATGGCAACTGATCA
This sequence comes from Dolichopus griseipennis, assembly GCA_963082915.1. Classification (NCBI taxonomy): domain Eukaryota; kingdom Metazoa; phylum Arthropoda; class Insecta; order Diptera; family Dolichopodidae; genus Dolichopus; species Dolichopus griseipennis. The sequence continues at coordinate 121,619,585 of OY720442.1, read as the reverse complement.
ATTAAAAAAACGACCACCTAGAAAACGTGAACCAACATTTATTGATAATAGTGATAGTAGTAGTACAAATAAAGAGAATTTATCAAAAAATATTGAAATTTTATCAGATGAACCAATAAAAATTGTTCCAAAATATGGCCGTAGAGCATCTATTAGTAAAAATGCTCAAAATATACGTGAAAAATCTTCAATAATTGAAGGAAATCCAAAATATTTTAAAGAACAATCATCTGAAGATAGTCATCAATCATCACAACCAGCTATCCAACCATTACCATCACAATTGCAATCATCCGGACCAGTTGGTGTTGGAGAAGATTCTTCTTTTGTCGTTTTAGATGATGCTTGTCGTGAAAATAATTGGATGAAAAAATCTTGGTATGAACCATAAACCAATACTAAATGTGTTCTTGTTTTAATGTGTATTAGAAATTAAATAAATTATAAAAGAAATAAAAATTAAAAAAAAATTTAATTGTAACTTTAAAGAGTTTTATAATATATGTACTTATTTATTTAGGATGATTTTTTTAGTCAAATCCGAAATAATTGGTATGTTTTTTGAATTTTGGCAATTTTTCAGGTGTTGAGAATTACAACCAAATGTTTGAAGAAGTTTTAATTAAAAAGTAGATGAATCAGTCAAACATACGGTATTATTTAAAACAAGGTAGACTATACTTTTAATGGGATTATTCCATTATTTACTAATAATTGTTAAGATTCCATAAATGCCATTTACATAAGTGAGTTCTTATTTAAATTTAATTTTATTTATTAATACAACATATTTTCATGAGATATTTTTTACAACTTCTTAAATTAAAGGAAAAGTACTTATATAAGATTCACTCAACTCATCTTTCCAACAGACGATAGATTTTCATTATACTCTATACAAATCGAAGAATGAAAGTCTGTTCTCACTACACCATTACGGGTGCTGAAGTTGAAATTCCGGATGAGAAAAATTAGTATTTTTGTTCACTCTAAATGTGATTATGTGGTTGATATAGATATGCATTGTACAATAAAATCATGGTAAAGCGTCATCACAAGTGTCGTCGGTATAGTGAGAACAGACTTTTACATTTATAACAAATGTATTCAGATAATTTAGTTTTTCATTATTTAATGCTCAATATGCATTTTCAGATTTGTAAAAAGCTCAAATTTTGAGTCCCCCTAGGTTTGAATCCATTTAAGCTATGATTGATTCAATTCGCTAAGAGATTGCGAATAATCAATCTTAAACGATCTAAAATGTTCAGCGGACTTAAATATTTAGCGGACTAAAATGCTTATCGGACTTAAATGTTGAGCGGACACAAATTTAAGATGAGCTATTTTATAATAACTTTATATATATATAATTTATAATTACAATTATATTATACCAGTTAATGCATACAATAAGAACAAAATTTTATTTGAATGGATTTTAGTCGCGTTCAACTCATGGTCAACTCAATAATTGAGACCAATTAACGTTGAGACCGCCGAATCTGTGAGCTCATGTATTTTCCTTAACAATTGAGTCCGCTCAACCTGTGAGTACATTTGAATCACTCTAGCACGAGCGGACTCAGATTTTAAGCTGAATGTTGAGTTTTGCATTTAAATTCGCCCATTAACAACTTTGCGTATTTTAAGTCCAACAATTTTAACTCATTATAAATGTATATACGAATAAAACTCGTTGTAATATTTTAAATTAATTTTTAATTTGTAAAAATATCTTAATATCCTATTAATTTCTAAAATAACTTATTATATTTAATTATAAAACGTTTAATAATACTTTAAAACACTCATTTTAAACTTAAGCGATTTCTTCCTGCAAATTCATTTTATTTTCCATATATTGTCGAATTTGTGATATTTTTGATTTTAATTCTTTTAATGAATTTTTTAAATCTGATATTAATGGTGAACCAATTCCATGTCCAACACTATTAATTGATGGCTCTTGTGTAAACCGTTTAATGTAATTAAGTGGTAAATCTCTTCTATCTAAAAAGAAAATCGAAAATTTAAAGTATATTTTGATGAATCTATTAAATGTTTCCTTTAAACTTACTATTAAATTGATTCATATAAGTTGGATATTTTAAATATGATCCAGAGATTGGTGTAATTGATGCTGCTGGTGGCAGAGTTGCTTGTAATGGTTTATTAATGTATTGCCATGGGTATTGCCTTGAATTGAATTGAGGTTTTGGTGATAAATATCCATATGTTGATCGAATATTAAATGGATTTAATTTATTTGTATATGATGATAAATCACTTTGCATTCGTGATGTTGATAATTGAGATAATGATGGTATAGAAAATTGATTATTATAATTATTATTATGATTTATATTATTAGTTGATACAGATGGTAAATATTTTCTAATTATATATGGATTTGTTGTATCAAATGATTTGCGTAACAAATTATTACGACTATTATATGATTCTAAATTATCAAAATCCAATTGATAATCATTATAATCGTTTTGTTGAACTGTTGGTAATATATATTGATAATTATTATTATTATTATTATTATAGGAATCAGGTGTTATTCTTTTTGTATTATGATTATCATCATTATTCAATTCCATTGAATTATCATCAATATAATTATCATTTGATTCAGTATCATTTTGAAGATTAGATTCATTTAATTTTTCAATCAATAAATGCAATGGACTTGGTTTGGTTGGTTTTGGTATATTACTATTTGGTTTAAACCAATACGGTAAATTTCTATAATTATTATTATATGTATTATATGGAAATAAATATGATGATGGTTTTGATAACGGTATATTACGAATATAATTATCAAAATAATTTGTATTTGTATCTGATAATGATGGTGATAATGATGTGGATGGTGATAATTGTAATGAATCAGTTAATTTTAATAATGGACTGATATCCGATGTTGATTTCATTGAATTGGAATTTAATTTTGTTTGAAATGAGTTTGTTGGATTTGATTCAAGGTCATTTAATTTAAAATTGGTATGTGTAGCTAAATTTTCAATATCTTTTCCATACAATGGTAAATTATTTAACATAAGAACACCAATTGAATTTTTTGGTATACTTAAACGTGTATATGTTTGTATTTCAATTAAATCTGTTGTATTTTGTTTTTTTAATTTTATCAAATTTGTTGGATCTGTTTCTGTTTTTAAAAGAATTTAAATAAAATTAAAAATTGTTTGAATTATTTTTTTTTATATAAAATAAATTAAAAATAAATTTTAGCAATTAAAAACTAATTTATATTACCACTGAATGGTACTGTATCTATTTGCCTTTTTATTAGATTTTTATTTAAATTTTCATTATCGTTGGCCAATATAACTGAAAAGAAATGAATGGGATTTATTATTTATATTAATTCACTAAAAAATAATAGTTTGGAGAATTTTATATTGCGCTTTTAAGTTTTAGAATCAAAAGAATATTAAATTACGCCTGCAAGTATGCAACAAACAATTTTGTAACAAGTTTTTGTTTTGTATGTTAATATTACCGAGGACCGAGGATTTTGGTGATGCTATTACAATTTTTTGTATTAATGTTAGATTATCATAAATTATTATTATTATTATTATTATTATTAATATATTTGTCTAGGAAATGAGGTGTAACAAAAGCTTTCAATTAAATGTGTTTTGTTGGATATGTTCAATTATAAAAAAATAAAATATTAGTGTTTTGTTGAATGTGTTTTATTTTAGAAAATAAAATATTCAAAATTTTCATTAGCAGCCCAAAAAATATTTTATTTATTTTTAATAAAAAAAAACAAAAAAAAAATAAACAAAAATTTCTTTATGAACTTAAATTTATTTATTAGTTTATGAATTAGTTCATTTCAGTTTTAAAAATGACAGAAGATTTTCTGGAAATTTTAAATAAATAGTAAAACATTTTGGTATTGAAAATCGAGGCAATGCTTCAAAGAAGTGGGTACATTATAGAATATTGGCAACAAACAAGTATTTCGATTTGAATTTAAATCTATGTGAAACAATATACATAGCTTAGCAACTTTTTTAGCACATTTTCAAAAAATTTTGTAAAAATGTGCCTATATAGCTTCACTCTGTCCGTCCGTCCGTCCGTCCGTCCGTCCGTATGTTTACAAAAACTTTTGCACCGTTTGAAATAGAGAAAAGTAATTTTAACCATAGGTAGTTTTTGCAAAAAAAATAATTTCGTAGAAGAACTTTTTTCTGTAGCCTCACCTGTTACGGGGCTACAGCCCCCCAAAGTTGGAAAAAGCCCTATATTTAAATTGTTATAACAAGAGTTCTGTTACATATATTTTCAATCTGAAAACGGCAAATGATAGCTGGTTTCATAAACTTTATAAATTTTTACAAGGCAAATGTTTAGGGTTGCCATAGGGTACTAAAATTTAACATTACGCAAAACTCAATTTTCGCAAAATTTTTGGTCACACATATCTTCTGAACGGTTCAAGCTAGGGTCTTGAAATTTTGGGAGAAGTTAGATACTTAGAAATTAGTAGGAGTCGGTTAACAAAATTTTTTTGTCAAGCCCTCTATTTAGGAGCTATAAGGGCTCGAAAATTGAAATTTTGCAATTTTTAAACACCTGTAACTTGAATACCTGTCCAAATTTTTTTTTAGTGATAGACAAAATTCAAAGCGCTATAATTATATTTCAACATGTGTCAAAGGTTTTTCTTAATTTTGAAGGTTGACGAAGTTACAGCCCCTGAAAATTCCAAAAAAGCTCTATATTTATATTGATATAACAAGGGTTCTGTTAGGTTTATTTTCAATCGAAAAACGGTATTAGAGAGCTGCTTTTATAGACTTTACAAAAATATATCGTTTAAATGTATAGGGTTGCCATACGGTACTAAAATTCACCATTATATAAAACTAAATTTTTGCAAAATTTTTGGCCCCACATATCTTCAAAACGGTTCAAGCTAGGGTCTAATGTTAGATTATCATAAATTATTATTATTATTATTATTAATATATTTGTCTAGGAAATGAGGTGTAACAAAAGCTTTCAATTAAATGTGTTTTGTTGGATATGTTCAATTATAAAAAAATAAAATATTAGTGTTTTGTTGAATGTGTTTTATTTTAGAAAATAAAATATTCAAAATTTTCATTAGCAGCCCAAAAAATATTTTATTTATTTTTAATAAAAAAAAACAAAAAAAAAATAAACAAAAATTTCTTTATGAACTTAAATTTATTTATTAGTTTATGAATTAGTTCATTTCAGTTTTAAAAATGACAGAAGATTTTCTGGAAATTTTAAATAAATAGTAAAACATTTTGGTATTGAAAATCGAGGCAATGCTTCAAAGAAGTGGGTACATTATAGAATATTGGCAACAAACAAGTATTTCGATTTGAATTTAAATCTATGTGAAACAATATACATAGCTTAGCAACTTTTTTAGCACATTTTCAAAAAATTTTGTAAAAATGTGCCTATATAGCTTCACTCTGTCCGTCCGTCCGTCCGTCCGTCCGTATGTTTACAAAAACTTTTGCACCGTTTGAAATAGAGAAAAGTAATTTTAACCATAGGTAGTTTTTGCAAAAAAAATAATTTCGTAGAAGAACTTTTTTCTGTAGCCTCACCTGTTACGGGGCTACAGCCCCCCAAAGTTGGAAAAAGCCCTATATTTAAATTGTTATAACAAGAGTTCTGTTACATATATTTTCAATCTGAAAACGGCAAATGATAGCTGGTTTCATAAACTTTATAAATTTTTACAAGGCAAATGTTTAGGGTTGCCATAGGGTACTAAAATTTAACATTACGCAAAACTCAATTTTCGCAAAATTTTTGGTCACACATATCTTCTGAACGGTTCAAGCTAGGGTCTTGAAATTTTGGGAGAAGTTAGATACTTAGAAATTAGTAGGAGTCGGTTAACAAAATTTTTTTGTCAAGCCCTCTATTTAGGAGCTATAAGGGCTCGAAAATTGAAATTTTGCGATTTTTAAACACCTGTAACTTGAATACCTGTCCAAATTTTTTTTTAGTGATAGACAAAATTCAAAGCGCTATAATTATATTTCAACATGTGTCAAAGGTTTTTCTTAATTTTGAAGGTTGACGAAGTTACAGTCCCTGAAAATTCCAAAAAAGCTCTATATTTATATTGATATAACAAGGGTTCTGTTAGGTTTATTTTCAATCGAAAAACGGTATTAGAGAGCTGCTTTTATAGACTTTACAAAAATATATCGTTTAAATGTATAGGGTTGCCATACGGTACTAAAATTCACCATTATATAAAACTAAATTTTTGCAAAATTTTTGGCCCCACATATCTTCAAAACGGTTCAAGCTAGGGTCTTGAAATTTTGGGAGAAGTTAGATCCTAAAAAAATAGTAGGAGTCAGTTAACAAAATTTTTTTGTCAAGCCCCCTGTTTAGGAGCTATAAGGGCCCGAAAATTGAAATTATGCTATTTTTAAGCACCTGTAACTTGAATACCTGTCCAATTTTTTTTTCTATTAATATACAAAATTTAAAGGTCCAACATTATATTTTAACATATGTTAAAGGTTTTTCTTAAATTTTAAGGGGATCCTTAAATTGGAGAAAGTGTCTCTCAGTTTTACCCATTTTTGCTTAGATAATAAAATTCTACAACTTTCCCCATTGAAGGGCTATAACAACTTTTAAATAAAAAATTTACTGCTAGCAGTAAATTTTATAAGTCAGTAGTAACTATTTCCAAGTAAATATTTCCAAAATTAAACTCAGTATGTAATACAATATAATTTTGAAAATGTGCTTTTTTAAAAACCCTTGGTTTTTTTCATCACTTGTTAATAATATGTATACAAAAAGTTAATAGATGGAGAAATAGATCTTTATTGAAACAAAATAAATCTTAAAAAAATATCAAATTCAAATCTTTTATTAACAAACAAATTTATTTAATTTTAAAAATTAAAAATTTTAAAAAGTAGGCGTAATTTAAAAAAAAAAAAAAATAGTAATTGAAATTAAAAAAAATGGGATTTGAAGTAATGACCCCAACATTTTATCAAATTTAAAACATACAAAACGTGGACTACATAACTTATTCATCTTCAAATTTTTGTTCAAATCAACGGTTGCCATTTTATTTAAGAATATAGTATTGATATAGAATATATGTACATGAATATAATGAAATTAGATTTGGTTCTTAATTAAAAAATGTTTTTTTTCAATTGACCTTCCGTCATTTTGTGACGGGCTTACAGCTTGTAAATAAATAAACAAAAGTAAAGTCGTGCAATAATTAAGAGCCTGACATATCAGTTGAGGCAATGCGCAAATATTTAATGTAAACCTTTATAGACATTTTTTTTTTAAAGAGATGAAATCTCAAATATATCAAAATTTAATAGGCAGTTTAAATTTTCAATTAATTGGATCTGGTACCATACATTTCCAGACCAGTTTTAGTTTAAAAAAAAAGACAAATTATGAAAGGTTTTATTATACAAAATCATGTTGCGAAAAAATACAAAAAAATATGTTCACAAATTATTGTTATAAAAATATATATGAAAAAGTATTGCTTGATGAATACAATTTTTTTTTTTAATTTTTATTAATTAATTTAATTAATTTTTTATTATTTACTTGATTAATATTTTTTTTATGCAATTGAAGTATATGAATATTCTATTGTCATTAATTTTATTTTCATTAAGTGCGTGGTTAAAAAATATTTAGATATACATTAAAGTCAAAGTTTAATTTAATAATTAAGTTGTTTTAAAATTATAATCTTTTGTTCCCACCATATAATTAAATATTGTTTTCTATTGTGTTAATTTAACAATATATTTATTATAGTGTAAATTTAATAAAATTTAATTATGTATTTGAACTAAAATATTTTTTTATTAATTATTATTAAGTATAATTATAATTAGATACGTATTTCAAATTAATTTTGAATATTAACCAAACTACTAGATAAAATATTATTAGGACTGAAGAGTCTGTAATTAAACCGAAAAATGTTCTTTTAAACATTAACTAAACCTAATTAATGTAAATGTATCCAGGTATTTCTTTTGTGAATAATTATTAATGGTTGTGGGAACGACACTATGTTATGAAACACATTTTGGTTGAAAATAAAACATATGAAAAGTCATTTGAATAATTTTTTTAGTCAGTGTTCAATTTCAAATTTACGAACTATTTTCTAGCCCAAAATTAATTTTTTATATAAATACAGGTACTTTTTTTAGTTTTGGGAAAAAACTGTACAGAAATAAGACTGTACGAAGTAAAATGCCAAATTAAAATAAAACCGGAGAGTGTTATTTTTCATTGAATAAGAAATAACAGCCCGGGTGCTAGGGATTGAATTGCAACAGAAATATCCCCGGGGCTTTAATTTTCAAAAAAGTGGTGTAATTTTACATTTATATGAGAAATATCACCCCAGAGTCTTATTTCTTATGTTTTTTAATATAAAAAAATTTAAATTAGGAATTATTTCAGAAATCTGCAAATTTGTATTCGAAATCAGGGGATTCCCATTTTCCAGGCTACTTATTTGTGTGCAAGTAAAATTCTGAATTAGGAAACATTTTAAAGTTTCATTCAAAATTCTGCAATAAGGTAATATATACGCTGTTTTTGCATCTAGGAATGTAAGATTCCTTTTAAATATCATTTATATATGAGAATTAACCTCCCGCGGCTTTATTTCTCCAGAGATTGAATATTAGATAGCAGGGCAAAAAATACCCGAAGCTTTTTTACTAAAATTTTGTGGTCGTATTTCCTATTTAATGACGCACCTTTTTTTCAATGCGCTCTGTTATAATGTGTAGATTTATTTGCCTTACTTTTTTGTCTAAACTTAAACTAATGACCTGGTCTTTATTGCACCAACTGGTTATCTCTAATCAAATAATCAATCAATCATTTTTTTTTAAAAGTTTTTCTTACTCCAAAAGGTTTTAACTAGTAAAATTAACTTATAATATGATTACTTGATAAGTGGTGCTCAAAAAGGTTCCGCAATTTTTTTTTAAATAACTTATATTCGTACTGAAATATGTTTTTGACGTTCAGTCCGTAATGTTGACTAAAATTTTTATACTGTACAAGAAATATTCAGGTTTCCCATAAAAAAAAGGATCCGAACCTTTATATATTATATATATTTGAGCCAAAAAAAAAGCAAAAGTCGCTATATAGAAATTTACCTTAATAATTGCAATAGAAAATACTTGTTCATGCAATAAGGCCAAATAAGATAAAGCCAAATTGCCATTTTTCGCTTTATTTTAATACCTTATTTGAAATAAAACCAAAATCATAATTTCTTAATTTTAGGATTTATTCCATTTTTAAAAATTTTTGAAAAGGAAATAATGCCAAAATTATAAAGAAATAAAGCCAAAAATATTTTAAACATGAGATAAATCAAAATTAGTATTGCCACATTGTCTAGAATAGTTATATATATATGTGAATATTCTAGATTCTGAATCAGGAGGAATTTTATAGTAAATAAATATTTTGGAAAAAGGGTATACCCTGATTTTGAGCCGAACTGTAGAACCTCTCTTAATTCAGAATTCCACATATACAAATATATTAATATTCTGGGAAAAGCGGCAATCTTGATTTTGAATCCAAATCTAAAATCTCTCTTAATTAAAAATCTCACATACATAAATATTCTGTAAAAGGGGAATACCCTGATTTGAATGTAACTCAAATCCATACTAATTCAGAATCTCACGTACATGTATATATAAATATTCCTTAAAAAGCGTACAACGCTGCTTTTGAATACAACCAATAACAAATGTAATTTTCACAAAATTTCTGAAAAATAACAATTCAATTGGTATTGACACATTAAAAAAAAATTAGCAATTTGAAATAAAATCAAATTGGCTTTATTTCAAATATGATAATGATTCATTTGATCATATTTGTATCATTTGGCCTTATTGCATATACTCAAAAATAATACTCTTGAACTTAAGCAAACTTGAAGAAACTTGAATTGAAGATTGATTAATCCACTAAATCGAAATATGTTTTTCTGCCTCTATTAAGGTAAAAATTTAGAAAACTCAATTATTAGGGACCCAATTTAGTTTGGACGGTAGACATTTTTAAAACAGTTATATCCGTCTCTGTATGTTCTAGGCAATATAATATGAAACTTTCTCTAAATTATGCATTTCTTTTGATATAAATTAACTTTTTTAATAAAATATTTGAATAAACAGTGTTGAATATTTACAGGTGTGGTTTCCTTTTTTGAAAAGTAACAATTAACATAAGGTTTTATTTTTTTTTATATATGTTATTTAATTTATTAAATTTTTTCATGGTTTCCAGACAGCGCCCAGTCGTTTTTATTCTTTATTTATTTTACAATATTAAGAATATACGATGAAATTCTAAAGGTTAAAAATCATTTACGAGGTTTCCGTAATTAATTATTTTAAGTTAAAAAAAATGGGTTAAAAATGAATTATGTATATATAAAATTATTAAAAAAATTTTAACAGATTATTAAGAAAAAAACAATTTCATTGAAAATAAATTATACTAATTTGAAAATTTAAATTAAATCCATGATATTTTGAAAATTTGTTTTTAATAAGAATGCACTCATATGCATTTAATTAAAATAAATTATTAATGCATTAGTAAATAATTGAAATTTAAATGAATTTTTATAATTTAATAATTAGATAGCAACTGTTATATATATATATATATATATATCTATATTATTTCATTATACTATATTGTATGCATCATATTGAATGTGAATTGAGTAGGTGATGGTTGCTCAAAAAATTATTTGAATCCATCTATCCATATTGAAAAAAATTGAATTATTAAAATTGAAATTAAATAATTACACTTATCAAAATAAAAACTAATTAATTTGGTAATTCAATCAAACTAGAATTTACATGGAATAAACGTGTAATAAACGTTAATTGATATTTAATTATAAATACATAATTGCTAATTTTTGCGAAATATAATTAATTTTTTTTATTATTTTTTTTTTTTTAAACAAATATTTTAACTAGAAAATGTAATTAAAATTCTAATTTATGATTTATTTATTTTTTTTTCACAAATTTTAAATATTTAAGTTAAAATATTAACTAAATGGAATATTATTTTTTTAAATATTAAAACTAAATGCGATTTCATTATTTTCATTTGTGTATTAGTGAGGATTGGTGACTAAATCCACAAATCGAAATGCAGAAAAAAAATATCCATAAATTTAAAATTCAATTAATTGCCCTTATCCGAAATATAAATATTTAAATAAATGCAATTTCATATTATGAATATTCTGAAAAATGGGCATAATAATTTTTTTTATTCAGTCTGTTAGCCCTTGTCGATTTGTTGTTTTTTTTTTGACAGAAGTCATTATGGATTTTATTTTTTTGTGGATTTAGTCATCAACTCGATTGATTTGTTCAAATTTCATTGGCCCGTTGCAAATGACAATTTAAAATCGACTTTAAATTTAATTGTGACAGTTTATGATGTCGAAAAATCGATACCGTTGTAAATATTAAATTTTTAGCGCTGTAAACTATTAATTAATTTTTTTTTATACAAAAAATTATTTTAAAAAAATATTTTAGAATTTAAGACATTTTTTCGTCTACTTTTGAAAAAAATAACGAATTTTTATTTTTATATTTATTTGTATTACCAGACAATAGTAAATATTGCCTGATAAAAACAATCCTTCGCCTATTAGACATTTGGACTTCTTATTAAATTATTTTAATATATGCTATATTTGTTTATTAGATATGATTCGACCAGGCTTTGACCCCGAGACTTTTCAATTGAAATGGCGACACTTTACCACTGAGCTATCGGTCAGATTAAAACGAATTGTATAATTTGCAACAAATTCAAATGTTTGTCAAAATAAAATATCAATTTTTAAAAAGTCGTTAATAGCAACTTAAGAGCAACTTCTGCAGAAAATTACTGCTTAAATAAAATCAAATTTAAAAATGTCATTACTAACAATTTTAGTAAGCAAAGTATTAAGTCATTTATAACAACTCATTTATAACAAGCTCATTAGTTAGACCCAATATGTATAAAAAAAGATTGATAATTTATGCGACAGTTTTATAAATTCCAGAAAGCCCTTGGCTTTATATTTATATTATAAGTGTATCCTTAAAGTATACTGTCCGAGTTTTATTAAACTAGTTTGATAAAAAACTAGGGTCATATGATGATGAAACACTATACGGTTACGGCTTAGAAATAGCAATAGTGAGAGCTTCAATAGCCCTTTAAATAAACTTATGCGGGCATGGAACCTCTATATTTATAAAGCTTAAAGAACGCATAAAACTTTATTTGATATGCAATTGTTCGGACACAGGGAATAGAGGAGGAGCGTTTCAAAATCTCGTGAATGAAAATTTAATATCTCAAAATCTTGTGCTTTTATAAATCTTGCTTAAATCTTGCGTGTTAAAATCTTGTTATTTCGTGCTTTTTTTTAAAGATCACTCGAAAAAATTAGATATAAATTTTAAAGGTTTTGTTGTTGACTTTTGACTTGATTTGACGTGTATCAAAATTGAACTCTAAAATCCCTCCTAAATCAGAACCTCGCAAATTGTATAAATATTCTAAAAAAAGGGGTAATGTCCTGATTCCGTAACCAACTGTAAAATTGTACTTAAGAATCTGCCATATAAATATATACACATATCCAGAAAGGCGCAGAAGCGTACAATTCTGATTTGGTAATGAACCATATTTCTTAAATTCCTCCTAACTTGGAAGTTCTCAATCAACAGACTTTACAATTTCCATTTAATCATATTGGAATAGAATCATTTATAAATTGAAATTTTAAAAACTTCTTAATTCTAGAACTAGTCAATAAAGAATGGCAACACTTTTTCTAAATAATATCAATTAATTGATGATTGATATAAACTTTGAGAGTTTTTATATTCACAACACTTTGTTCAATTGCTTTGTTTTGTTTATTTTAATACATCTTAGTTAAATTCTTTACTTTAATAATTATTAGTTTTAATTTAACTTTATTTAATTTTTTTTTTACTTTATAACCAAACTCACTTTCAACTAATGTCAAAAAAATAAAACAAAAACAATGTTTCATTGTGATTAATTTTAAATGTACTTCTTTTTTTTTATTAAATGAAATCTTTTATAAAAAATCAAAATAGTTTTTTTGTAAACTTTCCGCGATTATTGAATTTTCTTAACTGACCAAATTTAGTCACTACAATTTTCTTTTATACATAACCTAAAATAAAAACAACAACAATTATAATAAAAAAAAAAAAAAAGGCAAGATATATCACGATCATTATTGACAGGTAATTAAAATAAAGATATGTTGCATACTCTAATCAAAAACTTTAATATAAAATATCAAACTGCTGGATTCATTCTTGTGAACCTACAACTCAATCTTCAACAATTTTAATGAAGAAAATAAGAAGCAAAGAAGAAAACAAATAAATTCATGATATATATGACAACTTGACACTCCAGTGAACCCAACAAAAAAAAAAAAAACAATAGCAACAACAACAAAATAAAAAATAAAAGGTACTTAAGGTATTGTGGGATTTTGTGTTTACTTTCTATCGATATAATATCAATGACATCGATTCTATGTATTATTATCTATTTTTATAATATTAACATATAAATATATACATATGTGAGATACAGGTGATTTTTGTGTTTTTTTTTTAACTTTGATTATTGATCTATTCTTATCAAAATTTTATGATTTTAGTGACACCAAATACAACCTACAGATTTTTCTTTCAATTTGTTTTTAGTAAATTTTCAAAATATTTTTAATAAAATATGATTATATTTAGTTTCACTCTGTCCGTCAGTTTGTTTGTTTGCTTAAAATACTTCTACACAGTTTGCAAAAAAAAATAAATTTCATGGAAGAACTTTCCTCTGCGTCCCTTTATCCGTTACGATCCCAAAAAGCGTGAGAAGGCCCTGTACATCACAGTACCATAGCTCTGGAACAACCTAGGGTACATGTTGGAACGAGATGTCATATTATAATTGTGTTATTAGAATTGATTTTAATGAATTCCACATACAATTTAAACAAGAGATACTCTTAGCCTTTATTACATGAAGAATCGTCTTAAATTTTCAATAGATACAATTCCATTTTTTTATACCCGTATGACTATAGGTCAAAGGGTATAATAAATTTGCTTTTATGTTTGTGAATCAGAGAAGGAGAGGGGGTAGATATAGACTTAAGGGTATGGATCGGATCAGAATCGAAAAATAAATCGATTTGGCTATATATGTCCGTCCGTCTGCACGATAACTCAAAAAATTAAAGAGCTAGGATTTTAAAATTTTCACAAACTCATTTTTTTTTTTTCAATAGCCGTCATGGCTTTCTAAAATTTTGCCAAAAATAGTTTATTCTTATGGCCAAAGTTTCTGCAAAATTTGGTTGGTCTACTGCAGAGGGTTCGAGGAGCTGCCATACAACTCCTTCTTTTATATGAGCATTACTCTACACCTAATAAAGCTAAATGTTTGAAATTTTGCCAAAAGTAATTAACCGGATGATATAATGTTTGTATTACGGTCATACGGGTATCCCAGAGTTGACACAGTTTACTCTACTACACTCTTCCTCGTTTACTTATATAATAATAAATTTTTAACAAAAGTTCTAAATAATCTAATATAAATTGTTGAAAATGTACTGTTTAAAAACTCTTGGTTTTTTATCTACTTGTTTTATTTTTATTGTCATTTCTTTTTCGTTTCGGGAACGGTTTTTTTCATCTTTTTGCGCCAGAGTTTTAAAACAAACTTGAAATGAAAAGTTCAAAAAATCTAAGCATATAATTGAAACTATTTTTAAGATGCAATCGAAACATCATGAAAATTATTCAAAACAAAATTGATAGTTGATCTTGTTAATTTTGGGATATTTATTTAATTCCAATAATTGTCAAAATAATCGTTACTTTTGACAGTAACAGTGACATAAACCAAACGTGTTTCCGATAGAATTTTTTAATATGAACTACCGGCGAATATGGTCACCAAATGTAGCATATTTAAAAAAATTGTCAAATTGCGACTGTGAGTTTTAAAGCTAATATAAAAATTAATTATCATTTGTTGATAATAAAAAAAAACATTTTAAATTATTAAGAGTTTATTAATATTTGTGTTTCTTAAGATTGAATTAAAAAGTTTTTACGTATATTCATATAAAAATCGTATTTGATTTCAAAAATTTTATATTCAAAACGTTATATAAAGTTTATAACACTTTGGAAAATTTATGATTTTAATATAAATTTTCATGAATTTCAACAATTTCATTCTGAGAAATTTAAATATGTTATTGAATGAAAATGAAATTTGATTAAGATAAAAAGGGTTTTTAAAAGAGTTCATGGTTTTGTATTTCTTCTTGATCTCTTAAATTTTTTTGGAATTAATATTATTAATATGAATTAAAATGCAGCGGCAATTTATTGTTTGGTGTTAAATATCTAGATAATATTAGTAAACAATATTGATTTATAGTTATGAAATTTATTTTTTTTTATCTAATATATGCTAATTTAATTATTATATAAAATATGTTAAATTCTATTCTTGATGGAATTATTTTATTATGATAAATTGTTATTGTTGAACATGTTCTTTTAGCTGTTTTTTATACAAATTACAAATTGGAATTCTTTTGGATAAGGTGAACACATCTTTGAATGATTACTAAACTTTTAATGAAATGAGCGAATACAGATATGCAGTAGTGATGTTAAATGCTACAGAATTTAGTTTGTTAATTTATTTTTTTAAAACTTATTTTAAGGGTGTTGACAGTTGACAGATCAAATAATTTGATCAAATAGACTAAAGGGTATAAATCGGATTAGAATCGAAAAATAAATTGATTTAGCTGTGTAGTTTAGTGTAATGGCCAAAGTTACTGCAAAATTTGGTTGCTCTACTGCAGAAATTTCGAGTAGCTGACATACAACTTCTTCTTTTAATTACACTACACCTAATGAAAGCTGGGTGTCTGAAATTTTGCAAAAAATAGTTTAGTGTCTACTAAAGAGGGTTCGAGTAGCTTCTATACAACTCCTTCCTGCATATGAGCATTAATTAAGAAAAAGTAATTAACTGGATGATATAATGTTTGTATTACGGTCATACGGGTATCCCATAGTTGACACAGTCTACTCTACTACACTCTTTCTCATTCTTTATTGATTTTAAAGATAAGCTTATAAGTCAAGCTAAGCTATTTGACGGCGTGTTCAACTATCCGATAGGCATCTCTATTTCATATAATAACGAATAGCTGATGAAAGCTGCTACCAAAATAAATCGCAATAAATTTTTTTCTGTTTGAGTAATCTTTTCTATATTTTTTTCTTACAGATTGATATTTCAAATTACAGATTATGGAGGATTGGGATATAGAAGAAAGAATTGAGTCCGTAATATGCGTTAAAAGGGAATTTAAGCGCACATTCGGTGGCACACCTCCTAGTTGGTGGACAATAATGAGGCTTGTGAATAGCTTTGCTGAACGTGGGACAGTCGAAAGAAGGCCTTATCATCGGGACTCCTCAGTTAGTACGCAGGAACTATCGCTGCTGTAGCTGCTGCCATACAAGCCAATCCTCGAGTTTCGGCAAGGAATTTGTCTGCTCAAATAAATATCAGCAGACAGTCGCTGAAGACAATTTTGCATAGAGATTTGAACTTATTTCCATATAAATTGCAACTAACAAGTAAACTAAACTCAGCAGACTTGCCGATTCGCTTGCAATTTTGCCAGGAAATGATTGAAATGGTGGAACAGGACGAAAACTTTCTCAACTGCATTTTTATGTTTGACGAAGCCCATTTTGACTTAAATAGCAATGTTAATAAACAAAACTGATGTAGAATATGGAGTAATTCAAACGCGCAGATACTCCATGAGATGGAATCGCATCCACTTCGCGTCACAGTGTGGTGTGCAGTTCATCAAGGTGCATTGTCGGGCCTTACTTTTATGAAGAAGACTGTGTTACTGTTACGGTCACTGGAGACCGTTACTTAAAAATGTTGAGAGATTTTTTCTATCCAGAACTACACCGAAAGAGAATTCCTTTCAACTCTGTTTGGTTTCAACAAGATGGTGCAACTGCACGCATAGCCGGACAAGTTATAACAGAATTGCAGAAAAAATTCCGCAAAAAACTGATTTCAAGAAACTCCACATTCCGTTGGTCTCCAAGGTCCCCTGACCTTACTGCGCCTGATTTTTTCTTATGGGATTATTGCAAACAAGAAGCTTACAAAACAAAACCAACAAATGTATATGCTTTAAAACAATCAATTGCTGCTGATACTCTACAAGCAGTAATAAACAACTTTTTGATATTCAGAATAATATTCAGAACCAAGTAAAATAACTTAATAACAAGTAAAGAAACAGTCAGTCGGTGCAACCGACTTAGAAATACCCTACACCTATTTGGTTCAAATTTAAGGACATATCCATAAGTCATTTTAACACCATAGAAGCTGTTATTAATTTGATCGTAAGACATAGCTAACCAAATTAACTGTATAATGCTAAAAACATTTTCTAATTACTCTATCTATTAAACAATACTACAAATTCTTACTAATTTGTCTATTTAAAAATATTAAAAAACAAACAAACTTGAAATAAATGAAAATATATTTATTCCAATTCAATTACAAAATGAAAAAATTCTAATTATTAAATTTTGTGATAAAAAGATAATCAAAGCATAATATATTTAATAATCCAAATTTTTAAAAATTGCAATTATATTAAATGGTTAGTTTATATACCTAATAGAAAAGCTTATAAACGCAAAATATGCAATAAATGTATTTCTAAAATACAATTCAAAATTTACACCTTTTCATATAATTAATTTAAATATAAAAATAAATTTTACATAAATGCAGCAAGTACCTTTGAACATAGCTGAACCACTACAATTAAGTCTAGATTTCGGAGACACATAGGACATAGGAAATATATTCTTTGGCTTCGAAATTAAACTCGACCACAACCAATTCCCATGGTACTTTCATTACTAGTAACCTACTGTTAAATTTCATCAAAATACCGGCATTATTTTTTGAGTTATGGTGTTTGTAAGATATATGTTTGTTAGTCCTTGAACTTTTCAAGGGTTCCAGGACCCGAAATTATGGTACGATTTCGCCCATATGCAGTCCCGTCATACTTTCAATACTAGTTAGCCCTTGTACACAATTGGAACGCTCTATCTTAATTTTAAGTTACTAGTTTTATTAATTTCGATGATAAGCTTTTACACATTGGGGGGTATAAGAGAGGTTCTGAACCACCACTCCAATTGATCCCAAATTAGGGGGGCACGCAAGAAATAGTAAAGAACACCCTTGTGGCAAATTGGAAGCTTCTACATTTGTTTCAAGTTACTATCTTTATTAATTTCGAAAATATGCTTTAAGGGCCTAAGAACTGAGTGGCTGGTCCCCGATCCACTACTCCAATGGGGCCCAAATTTCAAAGACGCTTACGCAATAGGAAGGGACACCCTGATACCAAATTTGGAGGTTCTATCTTCATTGGTTTCGGAATTATGCTCGTTTGGCCTAAATTCGATCAAAAAGTTCTAAGTTCCGAACCCATTGTCCAATCCTCACCGTACGTAATCACCCGCCGTAGTTTCGCTGCCAATAACCTACAGCACAAATTTCATGAAGATAGCCTCATTAGTTGTTGAGTTATCGTGATTTTTTATATATGTTCCTTAGCCCTGACATCGATTAAAAGGTCCGGAATCCGAACCGTTGGGCTGATTTCGCCCTTATATAGTCCGCGCTGTACTTATAGTACTAGTTAACCCTTGTACACAATTTGAACGGTCTATCCTAATTTTAAGTAACTATTTTTAGTAATTTCGATTATAAGCCTTTAAAACTTGGGAGGTCTGAGAGGGGTACAGAACCACAACTCCAATTGATCCCAAATTAGGGGAACACGCAAGAGATAGTAAAGAACACCCTTGTGGCAAATTGGAAGCTTCTACATTTTTTCAAGTTGTTATCTTTATTAATTTTAAAGATATGCTTTAAGGTCTTCGGAAATGTGTGGCTGGTCCCCGACCCACTACTCCAATGGGACCCAAATTCACAAGACACTTAGGAAATAGGAAGGGACACCCTGATACTAAATTTGGAGGTTCTATCTTCATTGGTTTCGGAATTATGCTCGTTTGGCCTAAATTCGATCAAAAAGTTCTAGGTTCCGAACCCATGGTCCAATCCCGACCTTACGCAATTCCCGAAGTAGTTTCATTACTAGTAACCTACAGCACAAATTTGATGAAGATAGCGTCATTAGTTGTTGAGTTATCGTGATTTTTTATATTTGTTCGTTAGCCCTGAAACAGATTAAAAGGTCCAGAATCCGAACCCATGGGCCGATTTCGCCCATATGCAATCCCCGCCGTACTTTTAGTCCTAGTAACCTACAGTTAAAATTTCATCAAGATAGCTCCATTATTTTTTGAGTTATCGTGCCTACGGACGGACGGACGGACGGACGGACATGGCTATATCGACTAAGGCGGTTACGCTGATCACAAATATATATACTTTTCCATATCTAGCTCGCTTCCTTTAGGTGGTTACAAACACCATACCAAAGTTAATATACCCCTTTACCTATTCTATAGGTGTAGGGTATAAAAATGTTTAATTTTTAAAATGCATAAAAAAAAATTAATTTAATGGATTTAATAAAAAGTTATTTGAGCTTCCTAATGAAGCAATATTCATCAGCCACCCTTTATTTAGAGATAAAAATCGTAGAAATCATAGAACACCTTTCTACCAAAGTTGAAGGTTCTATCTTGTTGGTTTCGAAGATATCCTAGTTTGACTTTTTAACAAATATTGAAATATAATATTTTACACAGCAATAAATTGGTACAGTAATTAAAAAAATGTATAATAGCTGAAATATGTATTCTTAATATTAGTCAACAGATGGTCAAAAAGATCAATAACATTTAATTTTCGGAGTAAGTAAATGATATAAAGGAGCAACTTATTTATGTCTATTGAATGCAATACAAATTAAAAAAACCCATAGAAAAGATTGAAAAGTAACATGCTGTCTTTTTAGCTCATTTTCAAAAAATTTTATAAAAATGTGCCTATATAGATTCACTCTGTCCGTCCATCCGTCCGTATGTTTACAAAAACTTTTACACCGTTTGAAATAGAGTAAAGAAATTTTAATCATGGGTAGGTATTGCAAGAAAAATTATTTCGTAGAAAAATTTTTTTCTGTAGCCCCACCTGTTACGGGGCTACAGCCCCCCAAAGTTACAAAAAGCCCTATATTTAAATTGTTATAACAAGAGTTCTGCTGAATGTATTTTCAATCTGAAAACGGCAAACGATAGCTGGTTTTATAAACTTTATAAATTTGTAAAAGGAAATTGTTTAGGCTTGCCATACCGTACTAAAATTTACCATTATGCAAAACTTAATTTTTGCAATATTTTTGGCCCTACATATCTTCTAAATGATTCAAGCTAGAGTCTTGAAATTTTGGGAGGAGTTACGTCCTCAGAAATTAGTAGTAGTCGGTCAACAAAATTTTTTTGTCAAGCCCCCTATTTAAGACCTATAAGGGCTCGAAAATTGAAATTTTGCTATTTGTAAACACCTGTAACTTGAATACCTGTTTAAATATTTTTTCTTTAATATAAAAAATTTGAAGGTTCAACATTATACTTTAACATATGTTGAAAGATTTTCTTAAATTTAAAAGGGGTTCTTTAAATTGAAGAAAGTGTCTCTCAGTTTTAATCATTTTTGCTTAAATAGAAAAATTGTAAGCAAAATTCCAAATTTTGGTGGAAATCACAATTTAATTGCTAGAACCTAAAAAAAGTTTGTGGGAAGGGGAGTAGTGAGGATTATATCCTTGAGAAATTTGGCAACCTTCCCCATGGCTAAAAAATTAAAAATTTACTGTTAAGCAGTAACTTATAGTCACTTACGTATATATTTCCTAAATTAAACGTTAATATTGAAGCTTCAACATTATATTCCGATAAAATACTTAGTATGAATCAATTTAATCTTCTGAAAATGTGCTTTTTTAAAAACCCTTGGTTTTTTTCTTCACTTGTTTAATACAGACGTTTAACATTTAGTTCATTATTACAATTCAAATTCCATCATGAATATCAATAGAATATTTGATGTTTCGTTATTACCAGCTGGTTCTTAAATTTGGTTTCTATCATGTAATTTTTTTTTAAAGTGAACGAATCCTTTATATGTATATATATATATAAAAATTTCAATGATAAACATTTTTGTAACATTTTCTAGGAAAAATTTTTAAATTCATTGTCATAATATATCAAAATTCATGAATTTTAATATACTTAAAGGATCTTAATATGAGAAAGGATTATGATTAATTCATATTTGTACATACATATATTGTGTATATATTAAAGTTTTGTTGTTATGAATTTTTAGACAAAATAAAAATTTATTAACTTAATATACCTAATTTTCCAGGAAAATCTCATGAAAATATTAAAATTTTTTTTTTTTCTTTTTTAAGGCCAAAATCTAGTGACTTTAGGGTGAGATTAAAATTAAAATTTTTTTCACAAAAAATATATGAGATATTTATATAGTTCAAATAGAAATAATGTAATATAAGTGTAGTCCTTGAAATTTACAAATATATGTATGTATAAAAAATATTTATTAAATCTAAAAGTTTTCAGAACATGAGTGATGTTTTTCCTTAAACCTTTAAAAAATATTTATCCAACATGATATCAATAAAATAGTCAAAGAATATTTTATTTTCACCTAATCCATTTCCATAGGAAAACTATAAATTATTTTTATTCTCGTATGAATGTAGTATCAAAGGATGTAACTAATTTGCATTTCCGTTTATAGGAGATGAAATTTGCCATACCTTACATTGGAGGGGAAGAGAGCGGTGGATATCGACTTAAGTATTTGGATCGGATTAGAATCAAAAAATTAATCGATTAATGTGCCAGTCCGTTTTGACCATGAGCCAACTTTGCTGTTGAAATCTAGTCAGTTTACTCAACGAATTCGAACAGTTTCTCGAATATTTATTAAAGTTTGATATCTGAAATTTTCTTAAAAGTAAGTTTGAGTTAGTAAGTTGAGTTTTATGGTCATGGGCCCAAAAATTTTGATAATTCTATTACAGTGGCTTTAAAAAACGGCCATACAACGTTTATTTTCTAAACATAACTTATCATCATAAATATCAACCAGCTTATTTGGTCAGTAAACTACCAGTCGCGGCTTAATTATTTGTTTAGAAATGTAAACAATATTTGAAATGCGAAAATCGCTCGAATTTTCAGCGCGTCACGACACATGTATATTTAAATTTTTGCTAAAAATAATTAACCGTATAATATAATGTTCATATTTAGTAACTTAGAGTTGACACAGCCTACTGTACCTACTGTACATGGAGTCAGTTATTCCCCGTTTGGGCCTGGTATATTTATTTTAAATCATTTATATTAATCGGCTTTTCTGTCAAAAAATTAGCAGTCGTGGCTCAATTATTTATTTAAAAATATAAATAATAATTGCATTGCGAAAATCGCCCGAATTTTAAGAGCGTCGCGACACAAGCACATTCAAATAAGTTGCGCGTTATATGATGGTTATATTAAGTTCGTGCGGGCGGGTATCCTATAGAGTTTAATCAGCCTACTGTACACTCTTCCCCGTTTGGACCTAGTATATTTATTTTAAATGAAGAGAAAGAGTTTTAAATTTGTTTTTGATCTTAGAAAAAATTAGAAAAAAAGGTACTAAATTTTGACCTAAAAAAAAGTAAAAGAAAATTTTTTAATGATATGTGGGCAAATATATGAATTTAATATGAATTCATTGGGTTTTTTTTTGTTTATTTTTTTTGGATATTTTAAAATAAACTTACATTACTCACCCACAAATATATTGAACAAGTTACAAAAAAATATTTTATTAACTAAAAATATTTTAATATATTGAAAATAAGTTAATAAAAACCTTTATTCAATTACGAATTTTTCTACAAATATTTGAAATTTATTATTTTAATAGATGAAATTATGATTGATTCCAAACTAAGGAATTTTATAATTGGTTGGGTTTGATTTGGATTTTATAGAATATGTTGTAGGCAATAAATTGTAAAATATATAGTTTGTTCACAAAGCGTATTGAGGTTATATTAAATTTATTATCATTTAAAATGGGTGATTCTTTATACCATACGGACTATATAGTCAAAGGGTATAGTAAGTTTGCCATTACGTTTGTGACGCAGAGAAGGAGAGGGGGGAGAGGTAGATATAGACTCAAGTGTATGGATCGGGTCAGAATCGAAAAATAAATCGATTTAGCTATGCATGTCCGTCCGTCCGTCCGCACGATAGCTCAAAAACTAAAAGAGCTAGAATCTTATGTGAAGTCATTGGTTTATGCTGATAAATCAGAAGCAATAGACGCTTTGGAAGCCAACAAAATCCCTTGTATTTGATGAAATAATACCTGAATTACTTGAAAAAGTGATCCAAAATACATTTGATCGGCTCCTAAGAACTAGTCGTGGTAAACATATGTAAGAAATTATTACTAAACATTTCATTCACCAAATTGATTGATGTAAATTTAGAGCATAATGTGTTGGTTGATACCAGTTTTTTTATTTAGTCATCAACAATTAGGTGCATTATTAATTCACAGTTTCTATTCTTCCATGTTGAATGTCATAAAAAATAATTTCTTTAATAAAAATTAATCTGTGACTAAATAAAGCATAAAATTTTATAATCATAAATTTTAATTTTATGATTGTAATACCTTTGAATAAAAAATGTTTTATTCTAAAATATTATGATGCAGAAAATTTTGATTCTTTTGTACACTTCTTTTGTCCTAAAAAAGAAATAAATTAATTTTATTGTAAACATTTATAAAATTTTAAATCATTTTAAATAAGATGAAATGTAATAAATATTATTTATTTGATTGAATTGTACCAAATAAACTATTCACTTTTCTATAGTATAGATAAAATTTAAATACACATCTGTCCTATTTTGTATATATTTTAAAAATACATTAATCACTCACATTGTATCCAAATATTTTCAAAAAAATTCCAAAATATAAAAATTTTTATACCTGCAGTGGTTGTACTAAAAGAATTAAAATTTGTAAATAACTTTCATTTACTTAAAATTGATAGACATATCGCATATTATTGATGTGATTCAATGAAACTCATCAATGAATTTATCAACATATAATCTGTAAATATTTAGGTTATTGTGTCAAAATGTCATTAGATTTCTAGGTTTCCCTAGGAAAAATTAAGATGAAACAGATTTTTCATCACTAAATTCTCTATTTTATTACTTTGATACATTAGACATTGTTTTGTTTTGTTACATATACATAAATTGATCGTAAAATACTATCAAAACTGTCAAATTCTATGTAATAATATGATCAAAATGACTTATATAAAAATCAAATATTACTTTACCTTTACCTTAATATAAAAAAATTTCTTTAATTGTAAATAACAATTTATAGTTATTTTTTTATATTTTGTTTTTTCTTTTTGTGTAGTGTAAGATTCCAAGTGGGATTCTTTTAATTTTAATAAAAATGGATGTTTATGAACGTATGATATTTAGGTTTAAGGGTATAAAATTTTTTAAGCAACTTTTATAACGCCAAAAAAAATGATTAGTGCGCACTTCCCACAAAACAAAGCCTATAATAGCGCTTAACAGAGCTTGAATGACAGTCAGAAGATGAATGACGGCTGGGAGTCAAAAAAAACTTTCGACTCGAATCGCTTTGCGTTCAAAGTAATGACTTAACCAATAATTAATAATTAAATATCTTTAATGAAAAATAAATTAATATAACAATAATATAAACAGGTACAAAATATAAATAAATAATTTAATTGAATAATATAACTCACAGATATAGAAATAGCTTAGAATCCAATATAAATTTTTTACTATAATATATAACAAATAGAATTGTACGTCTGGTTGCGTTTTTGTTGGAGCTGTGATAAGTGATAAGAGCATCGATTAGAACATTGATAAGAGCATAGAAAATTATATGCTCTTATAGGGTGTTTATATTGAAGCTTCGATTATAGCTAAAAACTAAATTAAATTATAACCTTTTTCAAAAAAATTTTTTTTAATAATTTTTTTTCCACTTATTTTAAATGCAAAATAGTTTAAAAAAAATTCAGGTAAACGGATAATGATAATAGAAAACTTAATAAAGAGTTTCTATGCTCTTATTGTTTATCGATGATCAAAGCGATGCTCCAATAGGCGCTTTTGTTTTTAATCAGAGCATAAACAGAGTGCGCTCAGAGCTTTCAGATTTAATAAAAAAACACTATTTAAAAAACTGGTATTTTTTTTTTTATGCTCAATATATTTCCAATGAGCACGTAGAGAACGCTCTGAGCGCGCTCTGATTTACAACCTCTGAGCGTTCAGAGCTAACGATTTTTCGACAGTTCATGCTCTGCTCAGTTTAAAAAAAAACGCCTAACATAAACCCCTCTATTTAAAGCATGCATTTAGTTTTCTACGCTATGCTATTATCGACACTCTTATTATTATTTACTTATCGCAACTCCAACATAAACGCATTCGTAGTTTCTACATGTTATAAAGCCATATAATATGTCATGTTCAAATTATATGTGGAATTCATTTAAATTTTTGAATAATTTCTTAATAAAATAATATACTTATTATTATGTTTGACCGAATACAGATACGTATTAAATTGTTTTCTAGTTTTTCTTTAAATAATAATTTGTATAATATTTAATCTAGTTTTTGTTATATTTTTCTCTTATAATGATTTTCTTTCAATTTCATTAGAAAACTACATATTGATGTAGTAAAATACATGCATTGACGGGTTGAAATTTTTCTTTGATGCGTTGGATGCATTCCCGCGTTTTTTTTTTAATAAAGATTTCAAATCTTTTCTCTTTTAACACGAGAATAGTTCCAATCTATTGACTGAATATTCATTTGTTTTTTTATATAAAAACAATAAAAATTAAGGTATTTTTAATTAGTTTTTGATTCAAAATCAAAGTAAATAAAAAAAAAATTAGGTGTTTTTTATTGTTTTGTAACGCAAATTAAAAATTTATTTAATTCATAAATAAATAGAACACAAGCTGCTATTTTATATGCTTGTTCATAAATCAGTATACCTGTAGTTTTAAAAAGTTTAAAAATAAAAGTATTCAAATAAAAATCCATTTTAAAAAATGACATTAAAAGTAATTAAAATGAACGACTCTAGATCAAAGTTATAAAAATTTCGGGTTTTAAGTTTGTAATGGATTAGAGTTTTATTTTTAGTTTTAATACATGGGTTTTCTTTAAACAAAGATAAGATATTATAAGATTCATATGTTATTATTACAATTTGAAATGGACTATTGTAATAAAAATTAATGTGTTAAGATAGGAAGAGACAATTCAATAAATTTTGTTAATTTGTCATTATAATTTTTTGGAATTTAATTTCTGGTAGATTAACAGCAGTTAATTTTTTATAAGAAAAACTCTGAGGTTATTTTAAATAATAAAAGGGATATTATTTTAGTGTAAGTAAATTAGGTATTGTTCCAATAACTTGTAAGTAAATTCCAAAAAAAAAAGAAAGACAGAAGTCTCTGAAACATTTAGAATAGCATTTTCATTATAATACTTTATCGGTTTATTTTTACCCCATACAAATATAAATGCCCCTATACAGCACAAAGTATAGGACAAATTTTAATGAAACATTAGCTTAAAGAAAGGTTATGTTTGCTTTTTTCAGGAAGTAGACATATTTCAGAACTAACTTGTACTAAATTTTAATTTTCAAACTTTATTATTTTCAAAAATATGCTGGTTAGATTTTGGGAATCACCACCCCAATTTATTCAAAATTTCGGAGCTTTAATTAAAACCATGCGCTAATTGATTGTACTAAATTTCGGGTTTATACAGTGTGGCGCAAAATGACCGATATGATTTCAATGTTTAATAATAATTTAAATTTATTTATATTTTTAATTTTTATTTCAGAATTTTGTGAAGAAAACTTGGGGAATTGGAAATGGAACAGTAAACAACAGATCGAAAATTACGAAAAGTTATGAAAAATATAAAAAATCTAATCTAAAAATCTAAAAATCTAAGACGTTTCTACATTGTCATTCAGGGTGGCGCAAAACAACCGATATAGTTTGAATGTTTAATTACTTTTTAAATTTATTTGTAATTTTTTTTATTTTTATTTCATAATTTTGTGAAGAAAACTTGGGGTATTGGAAATGGAACAGTACACAACAGAACAGCGATCAAAAATTACGAAAAGTTATGGAAATGTACTGGAAAGAGCACAAATGTGCGGAGCCGAAAATGGTCACCACATGCGGGATATAATTTTTCTACGTAAGCTTACAATAATCCCTATTAATATACTGTATAACAAAAAAATAATAATAATAATTAACCATTAAATATAAAAGTTATTAAACATTCAAACCATATCGGTCGTTTTGCGCCACCCTGTATCTTTCTATTAATTTATAAGTAATATTATTTTAGTTTGTTAATAATATATGAATTTGTATTTAAATTATATTTGGTCACTTAGGGGATTTGTAAGACAATAATTATTTTTCAATTAAAAATTTCATGACCTGTACAGGAATCGAACACCCTTTCAGTTGGTAAGGCAAACGCTTACCCACTAATTCCCCAAAGCCCCCAAATATTAAGTTAAAATTTTATTAATTTAGAAGCTTGTAGTGTGTTGCAAGTACGCATACCATCATTTCAATTTTTCAAAACTTCAGGAATATGAAGGAAACAGGAAGAAAAACTATTTTATTACATTTGAATGTTTTATCTTTATTGGCAGAGGAGATATACTCGTTTGCCCTTAGTTCAAACGGAAGCTTCTAGAAACATTGCAAATGGGAAAAAATTTGACAGACCCATAGCCCAGATGTATCCTATTTGCAATTCCCGTCTTACTTTCGTCATTACCAACCTACATTTTAAATTTTATTAAAATAGTATCATTGCTTTTTCAATGACCGTGCGAACGGACGAAGAGACTTATAAACATCGCTTAATCGACGGAGACGGTTAATTGAGAGGGTGATGCTGAGTTAATATATTTATATAGTTTTCTATATCCAGCGTCCTTTCTTTTGGTAGTGATAAATACCGTACTAAAGTTAATATACTCCTACACTATTCTTAGGTGTAGGATATAAAAAGCCACACATGGTTTTACATTGCTGCATATGGCGACTTTTTGCCGAAATGTAATTCGTATAATAATTCGTTTTTCAGAAAATCCATATGTATACAAACAATAGAAATTTTGGGCTTTAAAAAAAATTTAGTAAAATATTAGTGAAATTTATTTAAATTCAAAAAAAAAAATTTAATTGGATTAAACTTACATTTCATTGGAACAACTTTTCATATACATAATAATATTGATTTTTAATTCAAAATTCCGAATCAAATAAAAAAATTTCAATTTTTCAGATCAAAACCCAAAAAAAATTATATTGTAAAACTCTGATAGTAATAATAATAAAAAGATTTTGTGGTTAAATGAAAAATCTACTTTAACAAATTTATTATAAAATCGCTTTACTTTTTATTCTTATGAAAATTTTATTTCTTTATTTCCTTTTGATTTTTTTTTTTATTCAAGGCTTTTATTATAAGTATAAATTTTCATTTTTTATTTTCTTTTTTGATTTTTGTTTTTATAAAGTTCATTGTTAAGTTCAAAAAAATGTTCATTGTTTATTCAATTAATATTTCTTTACTATATTATATCTTTGACTTGTAATTTGTTTTACGGCAGGAACGGGACCGCAGTCCACGCAATTTCGATGAAAAATTTTGAGTATTTTTAAAAGAAAAGATATGGTTATCCCCATCCCCTTTTAATAGATACCAAGAATACAATAAATATGGAGAATAGAAGACATAGAATAAATATAACTATTGTGACCACTTTTTGTTAAAAAAACATGACAATTGTCGGTGTTTTTAATTGTTTATAAATTACTTTTTTTTACAGATTTTAAATGGTTCTTTTAACTTTTGGTGGTTATTTTAGTACTTGGTTGATGAAATTCTATTTAGTTTAATAAAATTATTTCCATTATTATAGTGTATATAAATTTTTTTTCAATCTTTATATACAAATAGTGAAGAAGATCTATGTTATAATTTTGGCGGGATTCAAAAAAGTCTATGTCGTTAATGCCTAATAAGTCTTATTTCTAAATTTAATTGATTAATAACGCCTAATTCGAGAAATTTTACGTCTTATAGGTCTTTTTTCTAATTACAAATGGAATTAAAGCCTATAGGTCTATTTTCCAAATCAAAAGTTATCATATAGTATAAAAATTCTGGGAGAGTTGGATTCAATATCAATGTTGCCTCCTTTTCCAAAACTTATGTCTATATATATTTTTGTGTAAGAGATATTATGAATTTTGAACGCATAATCCTAATGCCATTTGGATTTTTGACTTATCTGTTTTTTTTAACAAACTGTAGTCAGCATCATGTGTACGGATCTTATTTGGCTTTAGTCCTGCCTACAGACCATCTTTTACTTTAGTTCTTGGGTTGGTTCAAAATCAAGAATAATCAAGGTTATATTTTGACAACGCGTGCCTCCGACCGCTTTTCCGTACAGGTCTACGGTCACTTTATCAATATTATTACGAATACAAATTCAAGCATGCTCCTTAACCTGGAGGAGTTTTATAGTCGGTTACGAAAATAGGGTTGTCCCCTTTTTCATACTTCATATTTATTGAAATAATATAAATTACAATTTAAAATAAAAATTAGGCGTTATTTCCATTTGGAATGGAAAAAAAATGCCATTGCCTCAATTCCTTAAGCTAGGCTCTAATTTTCATTCCAAATGTAATAAATCCCATTAGACCTTAATGCCATAGGCTTTATTGCAAATTTCTAATAACTTAATATACAATTGTTATTTTTTTGCATCGGCAATTTAAACAAACCCACGCTCGGATATTCTCTTAGTAAGTATAGGTACACCACTTTTAAATTGGATCAAAAATAAAATAAATTAAATGGATGCGTCAATCATAATAATTTTCTACAATTACTTTTTATTAGTAGACCATAAATATTTGTTGAATAAATATAATATGTACAAAATAATGTAGTCACGTATTTTAATGATGTCTAATTTTTGTCTTGTTAAAGCACATTAATAGTAAGAAACGTACTGAGGCATGTTGTTAAAGATTCGACTGAATTAGTTGATTTAATTTATTTGGAAATTGAATTATTGTATAAAGGTGTTTTCTTCTGTAAATGACTTAAGAACATTCTAGCATCCTTACACAATACCTTAGTTTAGTATTTCTGTGGCAGACTAAGGAAACTGATCACTCTTTGAAGCCTGGATAAT
Source organism: Dolichopus griseipennis (assembly GCA_963082915.1). Taxonomy (NCBI): domain Eukaryota; kingdom Metazoa; phylum Arthropoda; class Insecta; order Diptera; family Dolichopodidae; genus Dolichopus; species Dolichopus griseipennis. The sequence continues at coordinate 121,588,844 of OY720442.1, read as the reverse complement.
CGATTTATATAATGTTCTAACATATTCGTCATGTAGAAGGAGAAGATAATTTTTAAGGATTAGAGACGTTTTTCTCGAGAATGTTCTAGAAGATCTAGAAAGTCTATAGAAAGAAAGGTTTATATGTATTTGAGAATTGGTGTTTCTATTTATTTAAAAAAAATTGAATCATAAGTTCCAAGAATATAAATAATAGTCAAAATCCAAATTGCTCAAATTTTTATCTATAAATTCACTCTTGTAAATTAAATTCTGAATTCTATTTAATAAATTGACAAATTTCCTAATTAAATAATTTTTGAAAATAATTCAAAAATTTCATTACGTTTTTTAAAATAAAATATGAATGTAAAAAAATTAATACCAAAATATCCTATTAAGTAGAGGTCACAGAACTAAAATGTTCACCAACTATATTTATTAGATATTTATGTTTTGTGTGCGTGTATGTGTGTTTATTTCGCATTTATTTTCAATTTTCTTTTACTTCATTTGATATTCAAAAAAAAAAAAAACAATAAAATATTAGTAACAAATTATGTCTGGATGAGTTATTTTCTTGCATTTTGTTTATTCTTTTGCAAAAGTTTTAATATTTCATTGTATACATACTTTTATATTTATTAATAATAATAATAATTTTTTTTTGTTAATTTAATATACCCCCTACCAGTTCCCAAATATGCATTTCGTTTTTAGAAGAGTTTCAAAGGATTGTCTGTTATTTTTTAAACCCCTTTCTAATAAGCCACATTTACGTAAATTCACTTTTCATAGAGAATATTTTCAAAAAAAAAAGCATCTGTTTCACTATATCTGTCCGTCCTTTCCGTGGGTTAACGAAATTTCAACACCTTTTGAAATAGAAAAATGGAACATTAATTTGCAAAAAAATATTGCAAAAAAGTTATTCTTAATTAAAAATTTTTTTTGTAGCCCTATTTGATACTGGCTGTATCTCCGGCCACCCAAATCCTTTCTACAGTCCAGAAAAACCCTTTATTTAAATTTTTATAAAACAAAAGGAGGTATATTTACAATCTGGAAGAAGATATCTACTTTCATAAGCTTTATAAACTAATTTGAAATAAAATAAATATAATAGGGTTGGCATACGGTATACTTTAATTTACCGTTATTTATTCAATTTATGTAAAATTTTCGGCTCCTCGAATTAAGTTTAAATTATTTGGAGAAGTTAGATCCTTATTACTAGCTCATAATTTGTATGAGCTGGTTTTAGCCAATTTAAAATTTTTGTGACATAGAAGCTAAAAGGGGTCTAAAATTAAATTTTCTATATTTTTAAACATTTACAACTTAAAGTAATAAACAAAAATTAAAGCTAAAATAATATGTTTTAACAGATGTTAAAGGTTTTTTTTAAGTGTAAAGATATTTCTTAAAATTGAAGAAAGTATCTCATAAGTTTTTATCATTTGCTTATATAATAAAATTCTAAGAAAAGATTCAAAGTCACAATTAAATTCTTGGAACGTGAAAAGGAGAGGTCCCAAAGTTTGGAAGGAGAGATGGGAGGGGGATAAGATCCTTAAGAATCAGCATAATTTTCTGAGAAAAAATTTCGGAATCATCTCTAATCAAGGACTTAATCAAAACTTAAAAATTTCCAATTTTTGAAACCAGTAACTTTGGCACCTGTGTATTCAAGGGTGAATATTAACACTCATTTTCTAAGATTATATTACAACACATACTCGTATTAAAAGGTTTTCTTGATTACATTTTTCTTATATTCTAAATGTGGACACGTCGCTATCTGTCAAACTAAGTTAAATGTATTGAATTATATTAAAGTGTCTACAATTGACGCAGCCATTAAAAAAGTTGTTTAACTCTTAACTTTCTCTACGTATTAAAATGTCAAATAATTGACCTCTGAAAAATATTTTTTATTGGATGGCCAGAATAAAAAATTAGTAAAATTATTAATTTTATTTCTATTTAGGGTTAAATAATATTTAACAATTATTTAAAATAGCTGTACAATAAACTTTAAACTATTACGAGTAAATATTTTTTAATTCATGAAATTTGTAAACAAAGCAAAGTCAAAAAACGCTGTCATGTACATTTCATTGTGGACACGCTTTTGTTTACTACTTAATGAGAGGGAAACGGGAGCGTCATTTTAAATAGGCTATAATTGATGAAATAAATAAATTATAAGATTATCAATTTATTTTTATACATGTATATATATATTAATATATTTTGTACACAAAACTCAGTATGAAACATTGTGAACCTTTGAAAAAGTGCTTTTTTAAAAGTCCTTGATTTATTTTTTCACTTTTTTAATCAAATTTTCATTAAACATAGAATTATCACCCACAGCCTCTCTTCTAGCAAAATTTCTTTAGAGAAATTCCAAAAAAAAAAAAAAAAAATTAAAATTTTGTTACTGTGGTTGCCAGCCCACCTTCAGATCGTTAAATATCCTTGATATCCTTGTAAAACATATTTATTGTTTTTTTATTGTAAATATCCTTGTTCATTTTCTTAGGTTCCAATTTGTTCTCTTTTGTTGTGACATAAAAAAAAAGAAAAGAAATATAATCTGCATATTGTAAATATTATTTTGTTGTTGTTTATTTTATTTATAGGTTGGTTTTTTTTTTGTTTGTTGTTTTGTGTTTTTTTTTTTGGTTTATTTTATGGTCCATTTGGTCATAAATGATTCTAATTTATATTATGCTTTTATTCGTATTCATATTCATAGTAAATTTAATTTAATGTATTTTATTAAAGATCAATTGTTTTGTACAATGTACCAAAGTGTATATGTATATAATATGTATATATATATATATATATATAAGTAAAAAAGGAAAGTAATTTTACTGTGGTTAAATAAATTATTACATATTATTATGATTATTATTATTACTGTTATTATTGTATCTTAAGATTTTATTTGTGGGTTTTTTCATTTTATGTGGTGCATACTTTGTAATGAAATTTAATTTACTAGAAATTTCAAAGTGAGTTAATTTATTATAATGACATTTTTTTTTTGTTTTTTTTTTGTTTTTATAAAAAATATTAGAATATGAACAAATGCATTCTTTAAGAAAAAAATTATTAGGGTTATTTATTATTTAAGATTTATATATATGATAATAAATACATTGTTTAACCATTTATTATTTAGTTTTGGTTTTTATATTGGTAAAATTGTCTGAGTTTCAAAAAATTTTGAATTTAAAAAAATATATATATATATAAAAATAAAAAACTGTCAATGGTTTGGTTTAAGAGACCTAGTCTGAGAGTTCAAATACTTCATTTTGAAATCAATTTAACACTTGCAAACTTTGACATATTGGTATTGATCTTTTAGTGAATCTTAAGATTAATAGACGTTAAAGTATGTAGAAAATGTTTTCTGAAAAAGCTTATATTCTTATCTTATTAACATTCTTGATATTTATTTATGCTTCTAAAACCTAATGTTTAAGTTATCAACCAAGCGAAGCGATTCTGGAGCAATCATGTCTTTTGGGTATGTGGGTATTCAAAACTCCGAAACATTAAAAATGTTAGTCATGGAAGTAAATTGAAAACTATCGTGGAACGACCACATATTTTTGGTCACAAAAGATGCCGCGAAATGCCTGGGATTTTTAAGCAGCTGTAGGAAATACTTAACATCTCCAAATATAAAACCTACATTCGGCCGAGACTTGAGTTACTGAATTTGAGTATAACTCTCATATTTGCTGATACCGTTCTACAATATCGTTCAGTACCGTTCTACAATATCTGAATAAGATACGAAAAAGAGCTGCTCGTAATATCAATGATACTAACCTCACAAAAGACTTAACATCTTTAAGTCTTCGCTATAATGTAGAAGCTCTCCAGAAAAAATTTCTACCCTATCGCCCTAGTAGGAATATCCTATCCCGCTTAACAGCTCAATTACACTCAGATACAGGAACTCTTTTTTAAATATCACATCACAAAAACTCTTTTTTAACACATCAACCTCATATGTGTTTCGCAATACTTATGATTTAGAAAAATTCAAGGAAGAAGTCAACTTATACCTTTTGGGTTTCCTATGGAACAATTGATCGCTACTTTTCAGCCAATATACTGCGCAAGCTGGTCATGCCTATTTAATTAATTGGTTTAGTGAGTCAAATTTCACACTACCTGAGTGTTTAGTATTTAAGGAGCTTTTTCAAGGTTTTTCCTCCCTTCGGAAAATTGAAATTTACAATTCCTTTTTTACTAGTAATAAAAAATAAAATCAATTAATTAATGAATTGAAATAATGAAATTCCTTTGAAAAATTATTTATGTAAAAAATATTCTTAATCGTTTTTAATTTATTACCATTCATTTAATGATCATTGAACTGTTATATTAAATATTTTTATTAATATTTTATAAAATTAAAATTTTTTATTTTCAATAGATATGAAAGTTTTCGAATCATTAAATGGATTAAAAAAATTAAGATAAAAACGTAATATTAAATATTTTACCGTAAATAATAATTATAATACCGTAACACAACACCTTCAAATAGACGATTAAATAATTGAGTATGTCGATATCTTCTACTATCCTGGCAGTATTATACTAACCAGTGGTGAAGCGCCACAATAAATGTATAACCGACTCAAGAAAGCTAGATCAGCGTTTGGCAGATTGCAACTTGTGTGGAAAAACTTACAAATCTCTTAATGAATGGTAGCGAAACCTGGTACCACAAATACTACAAGCAGCAGATCCCAGAAATTTATAAATAAATGTCTGACTGAAATCTCTTTTTGACAGATGTAAGAATTGTTTCCTGAATTAAATATCCGGGAAAATAATGTACTAATTGCTTATTGTTTGTTTTTATTAATTCAGACATTATAATAAATATTTTACAACGGTAGGTTGACTTAATCTAAAACCATCTTACTTTCAACATAGCCTCTTTGGTAGCTTTGGACTTTAACTTAATTTAAACTTCCCCTTTTATTTAAAAACGAGAAAGATTATAGTTGCCCTTGTCAACATTTAGATACCCATACATATCCACTATGATGTATAAAATAAAATACCGTTATTTATTTCCCTTATTCCCTTATATATATTACAAAAAAAATAAAAAAAAGTAAAATAGTTAAAAAACATATAACTCATTATCCCATAATTTTTGCTAAAAAAAAAAAAACAAAACAAAAAAAAAACCAAAAAAAAAAACCACAAAAAAAAAGAAAAAAAAAAAATTGGTCCATTCTAAAAGTCTGGTGGTCCGAGTGATGTCAAATTTTGCCAAGTAACTTGCCTTATTACTTTACCTGCACAATTTTAATTTTAACCTCGTAGTTTTATTAGATTCACAGTTATTAAAGTGAAAACTTTGTATGACAGCCCCCCGAAAATGAGGCCGTAACATTTTGAAGCTTCAAGTAAGTGATCGATTCATTATATAACTAACCGTGTGTAATTTTCATACTCGTAGTGTAATTAGTTTTGAAGAAATTCATATTTGCGCAAAGAAGTTGTATGGCAGTCCCCCGAAAATGGGGCCCTAACATTTTGAAACTTCATATAAGTGCTCGATTCATTACACAACTAACCTTGTGTAATTTTCATCCTCGTAGTATAATTAGTTTTGAAGAAATTAATATTGGTGTAAAGAAGTTGTATTGGAGCTCCCCGAAGCCTTGGTCTGATTTTAACCAAAAACCATAGGGAACCTTGTCTCTCAAAATTGTCAAAAATGATTTTGTGTGAATTTCAAGACTCTAGCCCTTTAAGTTTTTGAGTTATTGTGCTGACACACGGACGGACAGACACACATAGCTAGATCGATTTACTTTTCGATGTAATATATGTATGCACGGGTATTAAAATCACAGAGTAGACTTTGGATTTGGATTGGGAAAATGGGAATTTGTATTCTCATGATATAAGGAGATTTAAAAATGTGATTTTTTGTAAAATGATTAATAAAATATTTGTGAAATTAAAATTTTTATACGTTCATTTATTGGGTGTAAAATGAGTGTTAAGCAGCGTGGATTGCGATTATTTTATGTTATCACTTTCTTAAGTTTAAATGATTGTATTTGTTCAAATGATTTTAAGGTAAAAAAATAGAAAGATTTTTAAATTCATGAAAATAATAAAAATTATTGACGAACTGTAATAAAAGAATCAAAATATATAAATAATAAAAAAATTATTTAATAACTTTGAGTTAGGTTTTCATTTAAAACTCAATTTTTTTTGAGAGCTTATATAAAACCTATATCACCTCAAAATGTCAACCTACTAAAAAAATTTCCAAATATTTTAAGATCAGAACAATTTCTTTTGTAAACCTTTAATAAATGATTAGATTGCCTAAAAATATTTTTTTTTATTACTTTTATGATGATTATGATGGATAGGTTGTTTATTTTTAGAATGGGTTGGACAATATAGAAATGACGTTATTTCATATCATCAAAATATAATAGTTAAATTTAATGTACATTTTTTTTTCATAAAATATTTAAAAAAAAATGTACATTGGAGAATAAAATTGATAAATATTTTTTTTATATTATTTATTACATAGCCATGAACTTTTGTATTGTTTTAAAGGACCATAGACTGTGTGTATAGTGGTGTATTATGATACTTTCAACTAAAACAATGTGAAGGAGATTTGGTGTTTTTTCAATTTTATTATGTAGACAGATAAAAGTGGATTCTAAATAAAAAATGATTAATAAAGATAAGTTTATCTCTGTCCAATTTTTGTTTTGAGAATTTTTTTTTTACATGAACTGTAATAAATGTGGAGCCGTGATATAAGTCCCTTCAAAGTTTCTCAATGAATGAGAAAAAACCCCCTGAATATGAGATTATTTTATCTCTAGGATAACTTTGGATCTTTTGAGAAATAAAGTAGTAGGATATTAGTCTTCACATTTTGTGGTCGTATTTCTGAATTCTGTATGTGAAATAAGTTCCTTTAGCTTGTTATTTCACATTGATCCTAGAGTATTAAGTTCTATAACTTTCAATTTATAAATTTCTAAATTACTAGAAAATTTTATTGTCTTTGAAAACAGGGTATGTCCTTTCCCAAAATATTTAGGTATGGTTGTAGGTGAGATTATGAATTAGGTATGGCTTTTTTTAGAATTGTCTTCGAATTCAGGATTTTTCCCTTTATCTAGTACATTTGGATGTTAGAGTAAAAGTCCAAATCAAGGTAGATATATTCCCCTTTTCCGAAATTTTTAATTGCAAATTTAAAATACCTCCAAATTAAACTGTTCTCACTCTGATGTCGAATACAATTCTAAATTAAGTGTTATTTCTCATTAAACGTGAAATAACACCTTGGGGCTTTATTTTCCAAAAAATCGAAGATAAAATTGAGTATTATAATTATCAAAAAGTCTAAAGTGAAACTAAAAAATAAATAATGTTCCGGAGTGTTATTTTTCCTTCAATATGAAATAACACCTAGAAGGCTTTATTTCACGGACTTTTTTCCTCAGCTCCATTAAATGTTACACATATGATTATATCCTGAATAAAATCATTTATTTTGCAGTAGATTTTTTTTTATTTTGTTTTTTTTTTCTTTAGAAAAAAAAGGTTTGCAATGACCTTCAATTTTGTTTTAATTTTTTTGTCATTTTTTTTTTCTTTGGTTTTAAGTGTTCTTTAAATGATAAATAGATGACAATTTTTACCCAATTTTCTTATGTTATTTTGTTATAAGCGATTAATTTAAAAGAATTTATTAAATTTTTATCTATTTCTCCATAATCGTAAGTAGCTCGCAATTAACATTGAACATAGAATTTTTCGACATTATTCACATTCTATTGCAATTCTATGTTCTTTTTACGTTATTATATTACACGTGGAATTAAAGGATAATAAAATAAAATTAGAAAACATTTAAGGAATCTTTATAAGGACATCTTATTTTAAAAATTTTTTTATATCTAATTTGAATACATTTAAAATAAAAATTATCAAGGTGCGTATTTTGAGACTACAAAAGATGTCTTTTTTTTTGAATCTTATTGGGAAAAAATTAAAAATGTATATTAGTTAAATAAATGAAAAGTAGGTGTGTTTATTAATGAGTTCTAGGACTACCTAGAACATGCATTTTGGTGTTCATTAGTTTTAGAATGGTGCTTTTTCTGTTCGAAACAGTTCTACTTTTGTGTTCATTAATTTTTCAAAACTATTCAAGTTACACTTTTCTGTTCTAATTTTCTTTCAGATCCGTTATGGACAATTTTTTTCTTATTTTGACAGTTGTTTATAAACTTTTATATATTTTTCAGGTAAAATGGCGATAGAAAATTTTTAAAAAAGTGGAAAGTAAATAATTTTATAAAATAAATTTTAAAACATTAAATATTTTTATAAAAATTAAAACTTGGTTGAAAAACTTAAATTTGTGCTCTAAGTTTTTTTTTTTTATTTCTTTATTGAGCTGTATATAAAATTTCAACAATTTAACTATACAATTCAATATGGCTGACATAAGTATGTGTTCTGTCACCTGTGACATCTAAAGCAATAAGACTAACATTAGTGTTACCATCTACATGTGTTTTCTATTATTAGTAAAAATACTTCTTACAATTTATATTCTATTTACATACTTGCTCGAGGCATATTTGCATGTGTTCCATGATAAGTGCTCTAGGTGGTTCTAAGTAGTCTTAAAGTGTTTGACGTTTAATTGTTTGTTGTTCTGTCCTGTTCTGAAAACTAATAAACAAACCTAGTATTTTAATTTAAATAATTTTTTTATTTACAGTTCTTTTATATCACTATATGGGCACCCATGAATAAGCAGCTTTCAAAAATTGATTTTTATCATGAAATAAATTAATTCTATAGGTTTAGAGGTTCTAGGAGTTTTAGGATTGTCAAATTCTAATAGTTCATCAAAATCTCAAACGATATCCAAGATTAAAGTACATAAAAAAATTCAAAAAAAAATTAAGAAATCTTCATATTAATGTATTTCTTCTAATTAATCTCTGGAGGTGTAGACGTGCTACGAATCTGACGATTAGTTTACAACATTTTTGGGAATTTTAGTGAATATTTGTTTTTTTCTTTACTTGAGTTAAAAATTTCCTCCCACCATCAATTCAAATCATCAATTATATGTGCCAATGCACTCAAACTGACTGGCAATATTAAAAGATCAACTAAATGAAATATTAATACAAATTTCGTTAATTTTTGAAACTAACTAAAAAAAGGATTCCATGTACTTTGAATCCATATACTTTAGATTTAATTAATTGTTCAAAATAAATATTTTTGTTTTAATGATTACTTTATACAAAAATTGGGTCCAGACAAAATAATTGCAAGTTTACAAGTAATAAAATTTATTATCTAATAGGTTTATATTACATATCTATTGAATATATCAAGGATAACAATTCCGTTGGTCTTTGCTTTTATTTATTTACTTAAGTTTAATTCCTTTTCAATATTATTTATAGGTTAGAACCGCCAAATATATGTTTATGCACTATTTGTACCAAATTCTTTTATAATGTATAAATTATATATGGAATTTGGGCTCTTTAAATGATTCTTCAATTGAGTTGTAAAATGTTTTTGGTAAACTAGATTCAAGGTGCCTAAATTAAAAAAAAGTAAAAGAGTAAAAAAAGAAAAGTCAATAAATTAACAAATTGTTAAGGCCTTGTAAAATTTATTGGGAAAATTTTATAGGTCTATTATAATAGTGATTTAAGATGCGTGGTATCTTAACGTGTCTCTTAAATTATGTATAGATTAAACGTGTATATTAAGAATATCACATTGTTAGTAATAAATGTTGTACCTTCTGATAAATGTAATGTGTAGGTAAAAACTGAAAAATTAATTATAGGTGTGTACTTTTAGAACGTTTACTTCTAGAAAATTCTTAATTAAGTTTAATTAATATTGTAACCTTCAGTTATAATGGTGATTAAAAAATCGATGTTGAATTGAAAATGCATCATTTCAAACTATATAGCTTTATTTCATGTAAATAGCATCTCTTGAACATGGTTAATTAAAAATTTTTTAATTGATCAAGTTTTGTGAAACAATCAATGTCTGTAGAAGTTACTATAGCTTGCATTAAATATTGAAGAGCAAGCGTCGATAATTTAATATTTAATTAGTTTCTAAGAATGTTTTTAGAACTTATGACATTATAGTTGATATATTTTTTGGGTTTCATGCAAAAAAAACTAATTTTGGTTTTAGCTAGCGTTAAAAATTTTTAAAATATAAAAAAACTTAAAGTTTCTTGTATATTTTTGTTTTAGAAGGTTTATTTGTTGTCTAGTAAAGCAAACCATATAATATTCAAGTATTTTAGTACTTAAATAAACAAAATATACTGGTACTATGCTTGAAAAAATACTTAGTAAAATTAAAATAAGAGTACTGATACTGTAAAAACCAGTACTTACCAGTATAAACAAGTACTAATCAGTACTAAGCAGTATTTACCAGTATTTACATAGTATAATTTATAGAATTTATTAAGTACTTATTTATTAACATAGAACACAGAATAGCAAAAACTAAAAGTGCCTTCGGAAGGCTATGGGCAGTATGGAATTCAACACACATAGCACGTGAAACTAAAATAAGAATCTTCGAGGCATGTGTCAAATCCATACTGCTATATGGATGCGAAACATGGCTTGTATCAAGAAATAACATACAAAAATTACAAGTCTTCATTAATAAATGTCTAAGAATAATGTGTCGCATATTCTGGCCTAGGCGAATAATGAATGAAAAACTCTGTGTAATGACGAGGCAAGAACCGATATGGGTCCAAATTAGAAAAAAGAAGTGGAAGTGCATTGGTCACATGCTAAGGCGGCCAACAACATCAGTAGCACGCCAAAATCGGGAAAAACATGGTCCGAATTAAAGAGGTTAGACAGAGACAGTTAGAGAGGCTATGAGGAAGCCCTATGTTCTCTAGGGGAATAATAAGGAAAAAAAAAAAATTTATTTACACGTTGTATTAAGGGAGATTTTTTTTAAATATTTTTCAAATACTATAACTTATCAGTAATTAGATACATACTGGAAAATTACTATGAGTACCAGTATTTTTACAGGTTTTATTTTTCAAGTACCAGTATTAATTGGATTTAAATTTGATTGAGTATTTTTTGCAGTACGGGAACTGGGATTTGACAGGTATCGGTACTTGACTGATGCTGGTACTTGGAAATCTCTAGCTTTGCTCCTAAATTAAAGATATATGATATTTTACTTAATTATAAAATTGTTTTTCCCAAATTACAGTTTTTTTAGGTAAATATACTTAATTTATTAAAATATTCCCATAACTTTTATACAAACATTCTTATTATAACTTTTATCATTTACATTTTTTACAGTTTTCAATAAAAAACCAAATCTTAATTAAATTCTTAAATAAATTCTATAAAAAACTCTTAATTGTCTAGTAATTAATAAACGAAAAGAAAACCGCAATTAAAGCTAAAATTAATATAAAAGACATAAATTTGGCACGCTTCAAAATTCGAAATAAATTAACTTCATAAGTAAATTTAATTTTCCCGGAACCAAATTAAAAAAAAACGGTTCCATCATTTTACCGGTATATTCTTTTAATTTAAACAACCTTGTAATTAAAAACAAAAAATATTTCAAATATTCAATAATGGTTCTGTATTAATATTATTTTTTACTTGTTGAAAATTCTATTTATTATTTTAAAAATTATCTTTCTTAGAAATTTATCCATCTGATTTTGATAAATTACAAAACTTATTTAAAGTACTTGTATACGTTAAAGGCGTCCATTTGAATACAGTTAGTATAATAAGTTATTATCTAATATATATGTTTAAAAGTTAATTTCTTATGTTTTAATTTTGTTTAACAATTGAATCATAGATAAATATACATATTTAATTATACTTTAAAGTACATGTATACTTGTATAGGGTGGGGCAAAAGCCATGCCTGTGAACTAATTAAAATGAACTTTGCATGATTTAAATTCTAATTATGGAAAATAATATCAGATAAATGACTACCTTTTTGAAATTAGCGTTTTTCATAAAAGCACGCACAGTATCAGGCTCTATTGCCGTATTCAAAGTTTTAATATTGTGCTTTAGCTGCTATATAATTTGAGGTTTCCTCACATATACTGGTTCGCATAGAAAATAATCTGGCGCAGTTAAAATTGAATCCGAAATTTCTTGACATAATTTGGTAATCAAAAATGTCACTTAGAAGAATAATTGTGGCATGGGCCCTATGTGCTCTTGCTCTATACTGTTGGAACCAATTGTAATACAAGGCAAAGTTAATAATTATAGCACGATACCTGTGCCCATTTACTGTCACAGCATCACAACTTTATTCCTAAATAGGTATGAGGCGCTATAACCCTTTGTGATGCCACCCCACATTATACTGTACATTGTCGCTGGTAAACAATTCTGGGGTTTACAGTACCCAAAAATCGCATATTTTGATTATCACAATCATTAAGATGGAAATTTACTTTATTACTCATAATTAAATTGTTCAGTAATTTTGTAAAAAAAAGTCAGTAAAATTGAATGGTAATAGGGAAAGTATACTATGGTCAGCTGCTCGTTGGTGTAATTTAGCATGTTGGTGCAACAAGCTGCGATTAATAAAATATGAAAATAAAAATAAAAAATAATAATAAACAAAAAATTATTAAATTTTTATATACAGGTATGAGTTTTAGACCACCCTGTATAAAATAACTATAAGTATTCAATACATTAATACCTTTGTTTTTCTTTGTTTTTTTTTTTTTTTTTATTAATATAGAAACACACTTGTTGAAATATATATATGTATATTTATATAGTTTTTTATATTTAATATTAATATTTACTTTTAGATTTCCCACGTGGCTTTATATTGTTGAATTTTACATTTTTTACCAATACTTAGAAAATGTAAAAGGAAAAAAAAATTTTTTTTCGTGCAGTAATTTTTCGATATTTTAAAAGCTTTTTTTCATATACATACCAATGAATGTTAAAAGCTTTCCTGAAGAGGATTTATACAAATAAAAAGAAAACTAATAAACAAATAAAAGCAATTCTATATATGTGTTTAAGCAAAATAAATATTTATTCAATTTCTTATACAATCTACCATCATGTAATTAGTAATTACTTAAAAAAACAATTGTTGAACATTCAGATTGTTAGAAGTACTCAATTACTTAATTTCCTTATTTTTGTTTATCTTGAATATTCCGTAGGTTTTTTTTAAAATATCTTAAATATTTTCATATTTAGATTCGTTACTAAGTTACGAAATACAAGGAATGGTAATTTTAGTTATTAGTACTTAAGTATGTATACAGTACTTATGAAAGGATTTTTTTAGAGTACTTTTGAGTCAATGAACAGTAGTCAAAAAAATTCAATACAAAATTGGATATAACTCAGACGCAGACGTTTTTTTTTCAATCGTCGTGTCGGAGAGGGTTAACGAATTTCAATTCTGTTGAACAGTCAACTCCACTCTAAAATAGCAATAGATATAGGAAATTTAAAAATAACCGTTCGAACCGTTTTGAGAAATTTTTTTTAAATAGTTGTTGTATCGTAATAGGTTAACGGAACTTGAAAAAAATTAGTTCTAATTGCCTTCCAAAAACATTTTCTGACCAATCGTTGTGCCGATATGGGTTAAAAGATTCCAAGTCAATAGAGTACATTACACTGCCAAATACAACAGATAAGGCTATAAAATTTCAAGTCAACCGACCCAACTAACTTAAAGCGAAGTAGCGAAAAAATCGTCGTGCCGTATTTGGTTATCGAACTTGTTTTCGGGTCAAAGCAATACTTTGCAAAATTAGACGTAATTTACTCCCCTTACTCAAAATTCTTTACATACAAATTTTCATGAAATCTGTGCAGTTTAGGACTTTATAAAAACTGAAATCTACATAAAAAGGACTGAGTTGAAAGACAATAATAAATTGAAACAATAATTAGCTTTTCTATATATGGATTTAAATATATTTGGTAACCAAGGAGATTTTTTTAAAACCAAATATCTGTTAATTCTGTTTTTTTTTTCAATTAAATATTTTATAACCTGTAGGAGAATTGAACATACACTCCTTCGGTTAATAAGCCAAATACTTACCAACTCCACCACCGATCATCCCCATTCATCCCCTTACAAAACACCTTTCTCACCCTTTCAAATATTAATATTCTGTTTTTTAATTAATTTATGATGTTAATATTAATTTCTTCCTTTATAAAATATTTACACAATATTGAACCATTTTTTTTTTTATAGGTAGGTTTTAAGAATCACATTAAAATCTTAACCTAATCACATTAAGTAAAAAAGATTAATAATAAAAATAAAATTTGTAAAATATCTGCAAAAATTTATTATACATTAAAATTGACCTTGACTTCAAATGATGTAGGTTTTTTATAAATAATTGAATATAATTTTAATTTATAATATTAATTTTTTTACCTAATCACCTAGATTTCGAAATAAAATAAATTCGGAATAAATGTATTTACATTTAAAAAATGATTTGTTAATAAAATTATCCTGTAATGTATAAAGGGTTTTTTTCGGATAAAGTGGCAATGTAGTGGGTGGTGATCGAAGAGGTTAATATAAACAAAAATTGGGTGAGAAAGGTTTATTCTTAATCGTTTAAGTATTACGAGATTTTGAATAGTTCTCTACTTCCAAATAAGTTTGTTCAGTTTTGTATCTTTTGAATTGGAATTTTAATTAAATTATGGTAAACCACGTTCTCAGATATGTTTATTACCACTGTGGAAAATTAATTTTTTTGTTAAGGTTTTATTAAAAAGAATTACATAAATGAAATTAAGTTTATTTGTAAAAATCCGTAAAGATAAGGTGGTTCGATACAATCTCTAAGTTGGGGAGCCTAAGTTCGAATAACATTAAAGGTTAAAAATTTTCAAATCTGTTTTCAAAATAATCTACCAGCTTACATTCTGATTTAGCTGACATTTGTAACTGAGTTGAACTGAGTTTTAATAATATATAACAAAATAAAAATTAACAGTTTGATTTATACTTATAAGATACAAAAATGTATATTAAAAATTTTTTTATATGCCTTATAATTCAAATAAAACGAGGAAGAGTGTAGCAGAGTAGACTGTGTCAACTCTGGGATATCCGTATGACCATAATATAAACATTATAACATTCGGTTAATTACTTTTAGCGAAATTTCAAACATACAGTTTTATTAGGTGTAGTGTAATGCTCATATAAAAGAATGAGGTGTATGACAGCTACTTGAATCCTCTGCAGTAGACCAACCAAATTTTGCAGTAACTTTGGCTATTACACTAAACAATTTTTGGCAAAATTGCACACACCCAGCTTCAATAGATATAGAGTAATCCTCATATAAAAAAAGAAGTTGTATGGCAAGTACTTGAAATTTCAAAATCCTAGCTCCTTTGTTTTTTGAGTCAAATCGATTTAATTTTCGATTCTGATCCGATCCATACATTGCTTCTATATCTACCCTCTTTCTCTGCGTCACAAACGTAATGGCAAATTTAGTATACCCTTTTGAGTAATAGGCATACGGGTATAAAATTGTTACAATTTAAATTAAGGATATTCTACAGATGACCCACTCAGTATTTGTGTGTGTAGTTAGTTCATGAAGATAAAGTTTCTGCATGGTATACAAATATTGGATGGTGACTCAAAATTTGGTATTTATTTAATTCGATTATTTTGATGTTTAAAAAGTTAGAAACTGTTAGTTGTGAACTGCAATAACTGTGGCTCTTAGAGATCTTAAATCAGTAGTAAAATGTTATAAGCTTTAAGCATAAGTGAACTACTTAGCCTTTCCTTTTTGTCATAAAGTTTAAAAAAATATTTAGATTTCATTAGTCCTCAATTATGAAATTAATTTTGTAAAAAAAGGGTCAATAGGTTTTGACGTGTTTCATTATTGCACGAAGCCGAACAGATTGGGAAATTAAAAAAACAAAATTAAACTTAAATTACTCATTTTGAAATATGTATATATATTTTTTTGATTTGAATTAATCACGTGCCAAATCAGTTCTGTTGTTATAAAAAATATTAAAATATATTAGACTAAAGAAAAAACGACACAGTTGTATTGGAAAAAAAGCAAAAGTTAGGATCTAAAATTACAATGATAAATTATTTTGAGCAGTCATCATAAAAAATTATTTTTAGATTTTAATGTATCTATGTATTCTACTATCTAACGACCATTTTTATACCCGTATGACTATATAGTCATTATACCCGTATGACTATATAGTCAAAGGGTATAATAAATTTGCCATTACGTTTGTAACGCAGAGAAGGAGGGGGGGGTAGATATAGATTCAAGTGTATGGATCGGATCAGAATCGAAAAAAAAATCGATTTAGCGATGTATGTCCGTCCGTCCGTCCGCACGATAACTCAAAAACTAAAGGAGCTAGGATCTTGAAATTTTTGCAAATTCGTTTTTTCGCAATAGCCGTCATCGCTATTTAAATCCAGCCATTTTGGTCCATGGGTTCGGGTGGCTGCCATACAACTTCTTTTTTTATATGAGTATTTCTTTGTACCTATTACAGCTACGTGTCTGAAATTTTGGCAAAAGTAGTTTAGTTCTATGGCCAAAGTTTCTGCAAAATTTGGTTGGTCTGTTGCAGTGAGTTCGAGTAGCTGCCATACAACTCCTTCTTTTATATGAGCATTACTCTATACCTATTAAAGCTGGGTGTCTGAAATTTTGCCAAAAATAGTTTAGTGTAATGGCCAAAGTTACTGCAAAATTTGGTTGGTCTACTGCAGAGGGTTCGAGTAGCTGCCATACAACTCCTTCTTTTATATGAGCATTATATTTCACCTAATAAAGCTGGTATGTTTGAAATTTTGTCAAATGTAATTAATGTTTATAATAATAATGATATAATGTTTATATAAGGGTCATACGGGTATCCCAGAGTTGACACAGTCTACTCTACTACACTCTTTCTCGTTTTCTTTTGAACATTGGACTATAAATATTTTGCTTTTCTTTTTTATTATAGGTACATTATGAAAAATGTACAAACGTGTAAATAGCACGTTAATTCATAATAATTGGAATTTTACAATGGGTAGATGTCGCTAATGCAATATTAGTGAAATAATTTATAAATGGATGCAACGTATTTAATTAATTAATTATATGCAATATAATTATTATTAATATATTTGTCTAGGATGAGGTGTAACAAACGCATTCAATTAAATGTGTTTTGTTGGATGTGTTCAATTATAAAATCTCCTAAAAATATGCAAAAAAATTATCAAAATTATTTTGATGGAAAAATTTTTTGAACAAAAAAAAAAACACAATAATAAAAATTTTGTGGAACACGAATGAAAGAAATTTATGTAGATTGCATAATCCTACCCACATTGCATACTTTTAGGATGTGTTTTATTTTCTCATAATCAATATAAAAAATTAAATCAAAATCTGTAGGTAATAAATTTTAATTATTTTATTGACCTTTCTATTAATTTTATTTTTATTTTAAATTTTCTTAAATAACCATTTTTTTTTCTAAAAAATTTATAAAATTTTATTGATTTAAAGTTTCTTTTTGAAAATCCTTTTGGAAATTTTTAATTTTTTTTTTTTCCAACTTTCCTAGAAAAACTGTATTGGTACCACCTGGCTTTATTGTAAATATTTTGAAAGTTATGATCTAAACTTTATTTATATTTTCATTCATTTATTCATTCAGATAATTTTTTAAGCATCTAAATTTTCCACCACCATTTTTCCAATAAAACGTATATTTCTTTTGATTATTGGATATTATAAATTTGAACTTTCATTTATTATTTAGTTATTTTTAGAAAATTCAACATTTCCTTTAATTGTGTCTATTTAGTACAAGTGGAATTTGGGTTTTATACAATTCGACCACACCATAAAGTAGGGCGCTTCCCACCCCTTAAAGCTAAAGTTATTTTATTTAAAACATTAAACTTCTTAATTAAACAACTTCGACATTAGATATGAGTATTATTATTATTATTATTATTATTATTATTTATTATTATTATTATTATTTTATTTTTTATTAATATATTTGTCTAGAATGAGGTCTAACAAACGCATTCAATTAAATGTGTTTTGTTGGATGTGTTCAATTATAAAAAAATAAAATATTGACGTTTTGTTGGATGTGTTTTATTTTAGAAAATAAAATATCATAAATTATCATAAGCAGGCCAAAAAATATTTTATTTATTTTTAATAAAAAAAAAAAAATTTTTTTTTGAAATAAAATTTACTTATTAGTTTATGAAAAATTTCATTTCAGTTTTAAAAATCACAGAAGATTTTCTGGAAATTTTAAATATATAGTAAGACATTTTGTCAATAAAAATTAAGAAGACAATGCTTCACAGGAACATTTGTGTAGTTGGTCTTAATAATTTTCAGTAAATATCTGAAATAAGGGCGAAAGCCCAATGTATGCTTTGATGCATTGCTTGGTTTGCTTAAGCAAATAAACCAAGAAATGTATTAAAGTAATTTCAAAGTTTCCCCTCATCTCGCTCTCAACTCTACCTCATCTATCTCTCATCCCTTCCTTCATAACTTTTTAATTATTTATCTATTTAAAAGTTAAAATGGAAAAAAATTATGTAACAACTGACGGTTGGGAAAGTGGGTTCAGGTATACAATACCTCTGAGTTCAATGCACCATAAAAACCAGACAAAATAGATTTTAAACTTAGTTAGGGTTAGGTATATTAAAAAAATTTCAAATAAAATTTATAATTTGCATTTGATAATGCAAAACTCAATTCAAAAATCAACATTTATTTAATACAATTTCACGTACATATAAATAGATACATTATTTAGCATGTTGAATAAGTACATTATAGAACGGTTAGCCTTCAAACAAGTATTTTGATTTGAATCTAAACAAAGGAAACAATATAGAATGTATAACAACATTTTTTAAAAATGTATATACAAAACATTAATAGTTGGAGAAATAAATCATTATTGAAACAAAATAAATCTATTTCACATCTCTTATTAACACAAATTTATCGAACTTAATTTTAAAAAGTACGTAATTGAATAAAAAAAAAAATATTAATTGAAATTAAAAAAACATTTCACCAAGAAGGGATTTGAACTAACAGCCCCAAAATTTTATCAAATTCAAAACATAAAAAAGGTAGACTAAATAAATTATTCATCTTCAAATTTTTAGATACAACAACATATAAGTTTTTGTTTTTTTTGTACATAACTAGAATTGAAGCATAGTCTGTATTACGTAGAATGCAACGGTTACCATTTTATTTAAGAAAATGGTATTGATATATAATATATGTTTATGTAATATATGTAATTAAATTAGAAATAGTTCTTAATTAGAAAAAGTTCTTCTTTCAACTGACCTTCCGTCATTCTGTGACGGGCCAACAGCTAGTATTATATAGATTTATTGAAAACTTTTCAATAATATAATTTTTTCATTAAAAATTTTTTTCCCGTTTCCATGACAACAGTTGTTCCTTTTCAACATTTATTGAAGTATTATAATTCTTTTTATTGTGTGTTAAATTGCTTAAAAATAGATGGCAGTACAAACAGTGAGTACTTTTTTTCTATACTGTATCCTTACTTTTATAATATTTCATGGAATGTAAGTATTTTTGAATAAGTTAGATGGTCGTATGCAAGTGCTAAATGTATGTGTCGGTGACTTTGTAAATGTTTTATATATATATATATTAAGGAAAAAGTTGTAATCCTTATTTTGCATCTAACTCTAAAATCAAAACGAATAGCCAACGTTTACAGGCTTTTCTACAAAAGTATTTAATTTTGATGTTTATCTATGAAAAATATTAAGTTAAAAAATTTTGACATTTTGATATGAAGAAAATCAATTTTGAAAGTGAAACATTGAAAATTTCTAATTTTGGGATTTTGTGTTTCAGATTTCGAAATATTGTTACTTTCGAATTTTGCGATTTGGCATTTTTATACGGTCCTATTTTTTTACTGCATATTAATTGTATAATTCAGGGTTTTTATATAAAATTATATTATTTATCTCTATTTTGTATTAAATTTATATTTTAAAATTCATTTCGCAATAAACTTCATTGTTTTTCAGAAAAAGTTCTAAAACCCGTTTCATTTTGTAAAGAAAATTATTTTTTTTTTCAATTAAATATTTTATGACCCGATGTTTAGGAATGGACCACGCACCATTCTTGAAAAGGTAGTTTCTTAAAACAGAAACACTATTACAAAATGAACTATGTATACCCTAATTTAAATCCCGTATTTTTATACCCTTGCATACAAATAAGGCGGCGGGTATATTAAAATTACTTCTTCGTTTGTAACGCCTTGATCCAAATGAGCTAAATGTAGTTTAAAAAGTAGATATCGAAAAATTAATCGATCTAGTTATGTGTGTTTGAATATCCGTCCATCCGTATGTCAGCTCAATATCTCAAAAACTAAAAGGGCTATGGTTTGAAAATTCATACAAAAGTAATTTTTAGACAATTTATAGGTTCCCTACAAGTTAAAATCGGACCAAAGCTTCGTCGAGGAGCTGCATTACAAATTTTTGAACCAATATGAATTTCTTAAAAGTATTTTTATAAAGTTTCAAAATGTTGAGGATTCATTTTTAGGAAGTTGCCATACAAAGTTGTCAATTCGATAACTGTGCATTTAATGAAACTACGAGGTTAAAATTAAAACTGGGCAATTAAGGTAATAGGGTAAATTACTTGGCGAAATTGGACATAACTCGGACAAACTTTTAGGATGGGCCATTCTTTTGGTTTTATGATGTTTTTTAAGCAAAAATTATGGGGTAGGGTGGGTGACATATTTTTTTAATTATTTTATTCTTTTATTCTATACAAAATAAAGGTTATGCACGGATATCTAAAAGTTGACAAGGGCAACTGTCATCTTCCTCGTTTGTTATGAATTTAGTTTAGGTTTCGCGATATCTGTGGGTATTATAGAAATATGCAAAAGTAATACAATAATTATACAATCAAAAACAGATACCTATTGTAATACTTGTTATATAATTTTTAAACATTTATGTTTAATTTATATTGATCAATTCAATTAAATTTTTTATAATAAAACCAGGTATACATGGTTGTCATAAACAAAAGATTTTTCCATAACAATTATTAAATTGTTTGTGTTATATAAACAACAGTAATGAATCCCTATAGTGTTTCTGGTTAAATTAATTTATTTCTGGAATTATTCTGTTCAAAAACAATTTTTTTTTTTTAGTTTTTACGTAAACTGAAACACAAACACTTTCAATATTTTATTCTCGATTTACATAAAATTTTCATGGAAGATTTCATGGAAATTATTTTTATTGAAAAATTTTATTATATTTAAATACGAATTTTATTTTTGGATACATTGTTTAAAAAAAGTGGATAATTTTTATGACAGGTAAATAACCCTTGCTTTTTATATAGGCTTATAAAAAAATTTTGTTTTATAAATTTTTAAAAAAAGTCAACTTTTTTGATATTGAGTGAATGTTTTGGTATTTTTTTTGTTTAATTTAAATAAGCTGTACAATCAGTGCATTTTAAAAATATTAATAAAGACTGTAAATATTTAAAAATTTCTGAGTAAAATTAAAGAGGTTTGGTTGATGTACTGGTTAAGGATTTGGCTTATTAACGTAGGAGGAAGTATTAGATTTTTGTTAATCTCCATGGTAACCAAATATAATTTAGGTATAAAATCTGTAACATAAACAAAATAAATAATATTACTTATAAATTAATAGAAGATGTTGAATTGGAAGTGGGACTAATAAATATAATTTTTCTTTTAGAAAATCTCCATGGTAACCAAATATAATTTAGATATAAAATATATAATATAAACAAAATAAATAATATTACTTATGAATTAATCGAAGATATTGGATTGGAAATGGGATTCATAAAGGTCGATTCGGAAGGACAAGATGTTAGGATTTACTATACCCTATATAAAATAATGAAACCCAAGGCTTAGAACTAAACTATTTCCATTGTTAAAAATTAAATTACATTCAAGAGTGTTCACTGCATCGGGTGTTCGCTTAAAACTTTTATGACTCAAATTTAAGTAATTAAGTTTAAACTTTACGAGATTAAAATATGGGAATACCTCAGCTTTAGTATGAGCACTGTTTTGGCCAGTCAAGTTAAAACATTACGAGTATTTCATATTCCAGTTATTATTTTGGTTCAAATACAAATTTGAAGTTTTTCAAATTATTTGGATTCGCAATAAATTTAATTTCAGATTAATATATTCACCTCACGTTCTTTTATTTTTTTTTCATATTTTTCACATTTTTATACTTTTAATCTGTTATGATGCTTTCAGTTTTTAATAATTCTTAAAAAAATTGACAAATTTTTATTGCGTTAATTCATAAAGTTCGTAATAAATTCTGTGAAGTGGTAACAATTAGTTTCAAGGTTTTTTGATGGTTTAAAGCTTCTCATCAATAAAATTGAAATAAATATTTGACAATTGAAGAGAAATTTGAAAAATATTAAATAAATCCATTTGTCAATTTGCATTTTTCAATCAATTGAATTTGATTAGTAAACGTTTAAATTAATTTTTATTAATTTTATAGAAAATTTTGTTATACCATTAATGCACTGTTTTATTTGTTTTTTTGCAAGGGTTGATGGAAAGCATCGAAAACCGCTGAGAATCACTGTACGGGGTTCATCAGGGGATGTTGAACTTTAACCAACTTAAACCACTCTCCTTATTTAAAACCAAACTTGTTGTGAACCTTAAATACATATATGTAGATATTGTTTCTTTTTTAGGATCCGGATTGGGAAGGAAATTAGGGTTAGGATTAGGATTAGGATTTTCTTCAATTTGAAAATTATACTTATACTGTGTATTCAATAAACATGCTAATTATTTATTTACCATTAATTAATTTTAATAAAACAAATATGTTTTAAAAATCCAAGTTTATTTAAACAAGTGATAGAAAAAAACCAATGGTTTTTAAAACTTCACAATCTTCCAAACTATGTTTTAAGTGTTTAAAAATACCTAAATATAAATTTTTGACTCCTTACAGCTCTTATACTGTGATGGTCACAAAAATATTTTTAAATGACTCAATTTTTAGAGATCTAACTCCTTCCAAAAATTTAAGTTTCTAACTCAATCCGTTCAGAAGATATAAAGTGTCAAAAATTTTACAAAAATTGAGTTTTCCATAACGGTAAGTTAAAGTACAAATTACGATAACCTAGAACCTGGTAAAAAATTAAAATTTTTTGGCAACTGATGTTTTTCGAAAATATTTTTTGAAAATGTTTTTTGAGATTTTTTTGAAAGACATTTAAAAAAATAAATATTTTTTTTATTTTTTTACAGAAAAACATTCAAGGATAAAAACTTTTTATTAAACAACAATATATATTCACATATATTTTTATTAATATCCTATTAGAAAATTACAAAATTTTATAAGAAACTGAAAATCAATCATCAATCGAATAATGTATGATATATTCCATCAAAAACAAACAACATTAGAAAGATGTCCCGAAAGTTCATTACGTCATGCAAAAATGAAATTGCATTCAGATTTTGGAGTTGGTGCTGCTGGAGCACCATGTATACATTCATTAACAGAACAAAAAGAGAAATATCGTTCACCACCAAAACAACCCAAAACAGGTTTGAATGCATTTTCATTATTTTCATTCAAATTTAATTTGAATTTTTATGTGTTTTGACGTTTTTTAGTTACCAGAGAAGCACGTTTAGAACAATATTGGTGGCATGAATTTTATGCAGAGTATATTAGATCAATTGAAAGAAATATTACATTTCATGAAATGCCGAATTCAGAATATACTGATAATTACAGTAAAGAACTTGAAAGTTCATCAATTGAAGAATTAATTGATAAATTTCCATTATATGCATCAAATGGAATATCAATTTATAATCAAAGTGGTGATAAAACATGTAATTTTAGACGTAGTTATGCCATCACGAAACCGGTGTACTTACAAGATGAACAATTTGGATAAATTTTTCAAATTTCTATTGAATTGTACTTGAACTTTACTTTTGAGAAAATTTATAAAAAAGCATTTTCTAATAACGTTTTAGATTCATTTTTTGTTTTTTTTGCATTTTTTTTCAAAAAGTCATTAGTAAACCCTGCACTCAAGTTTTGCATTCTCTATTTAAAAAGTTTTGTATTGAACTGTTTGATGAACGGGAACTTAATGTGTTCCCAACATTTAAAATAGAAATGCATCAAAATACAAATTTCCAAAATTAATTGCTGACATGTATAAAAGAGGAAGAGTGTAATGGAGTAGACTGTGTCAACTCTGGGATACGCGTAAGACTGTAATATAAACATTATATCATCCGATTAATTTTGGCAAAATTTAAAACATACAGCTTTATTAGGTTATGTAAATGTAAAAGACGGAGTTGTATGGCAGCTACTCAAACCAATGAACTAAAATGGCTGGATTTCAATAGCGATGACGGCTATTGCATACAAACGAATTTGTGAAAATTTCAAAATCCTAGCTCTTTTATTTTTTTGAGTTATCATGCGGGAGGCGGGTGGACGGATATACATAGCTAAATCGATTTATTTTTCGATTCTGATCCGATCCATACACTTGAGTCTATATTTACCTCCTCTTCTTCCCATTTGGACTTAGTCTCACGGGTATAAAAACTCAAAGAAATTTATTAACTTTGAAATCCCTGAAAAAATTCTTTAAATTCCTTAAAATTTTATTTCATATACCATTTAGAACCGATTCGTATTTTTAAATTCTTCAAAATAAAAAACTTCGAAAAATTTGATTTTTAACAGAAATCCCGAAATTTTTTTTTACAGAAATCTCCAATTCTATTTTAAACGCTTTGGTAGCGTTATTTCGTGTTTTTAGGAATAATTCCAGATTACCTCGAAAAATACGATCTTTCAGAGAATCGATTAAATTCAATTTTAAACTAATTTCGAAATTTTAAGCAAAATTCGCATTTACCTAGAAAAATTTAACTTTTTATAAATTTTTACAAATTTTTGTAATTCTTCAAAAGTTTTATAAAATTCCGGAAGCTTTTTTATTAAAAAAATTTTAATTCAATTTTAATCCCTTTGGTGTTTTTAATCAAAATTCGGGATCACCTCGAAAACTTAAATGTCTACTTATTTATTTACGAAGCCATTCGAAATTTAAATGTTCTACTTAAGAAAAGTAAAATTTAGTTAAAATACACAGTTTCGGTCTATATAGTATTAGAAACGGCCGGAATAATAGACGCATTAATCGAAGATAATCCGATAATTAGAGGTTTAAGAGATGTATTCACAACTGCATTTTTTTATTTGTGCTATCTTTTAATTTGAGGTATAAATTTCCATATCATTGCTTTTCGGATTAATCAACACTCTGTATGAACAAGTTTTCCAACTAAATAGCCAATATCGCAGACAACCTTAAATGACTCCAAAGGTATCCAAGTGGTAACTTAACTTATATAACTTATAAAACACCAAATAAATAAATTGCTTTCACACATAATGTTAAATTTTTATTTTTCAACATTTACGAGTATATTGTGTACATTATGATTTGCTATAGTAATTTTATAATTTTAATCCTCCCCCTCATTTTAAAATTCATGATAAAACTTTTAGATTTTTTATTCTCTTCTTACTCTATTCTATGGAATGGACTATGTCTATCTATTTGGTATATATATATATATATATTGACAGTATTGCCAAATGATATATATATATACCATACTAACCAAACCAAATTTGTCATATGTGGTGCAGTCGCAGTCCGCAGACCGCAGTGTGAGCAAAAAGAGAATTTTAGCAGAAAGAGGGAAACACAAATGAACTTACCAAAAAAAGAGTAAGAAGATTGTGACAGAAAGAGTGAAACGAAAACTATACTAAAAATAAAATAAACAAATGAAACAAAATTATGAGAAAAGAGAGGAAAAATAATTTGAAGATATTCTTGTATTATATTTATAAATTATATACGAGTATTTCACTTAGATATAGATTAAAGAATTATTTTTTTCATGTTTATAAACGATTATATAGAAGACAGTATTGCCAAATGATAATTGATTTTGAAAAAATAAATTTAAAATATAGGTAATTGAAGTTTTTTTAAATTTAACCTTTTTGTTTTTTTTTTTTTTTTTGAAATATTCATAAGTTAAGTGTTATTTAATACATTTAATATTCCAAAAATGAGTACTTTTAGAGTTTTACAAAAACAATAATGAAATATAAATTTAATTTATTAGTAAATGCGTTTAGACAAAGTTACATGCCAACACTAGCATTCTATTTTTTTTTTCAATTAAAAAAAAACTTTCACCAAAAAAAGTAAATTGAAGTGTTTTTTCCATCTAACACTAATGGACTCTTCATTAGGTAATACTAGTATTAGACTACCCAAAAAACTTGAAATAAACTTGGTTCAAACAAATGACTTTATATAAAAAACGAGGAAGACTGTAGTAGAGTAGACTGTGTCAACTCTGGGATACCCGTATGACCGTAATATAAACATTATATCATCCAGTTGATTACTTTTGGTAAAATTTCAAACATACATTAGGTGTAGTGTAATGCTCATATAAAAGAAGAAGTTGTATGGCAGCTTCTCGAACCCTCTGCAGGAGACCAACCCCATTTTGCAATAACTTTGACCATTACACTAAACTATTTTTGGCAAAATTTCGTTAACCCAACTTCAATAAGTACAGAGTAATGCTCATATAAAACGAGGAAGAGTGTAGTTAAGTAGACTGTGTCAACTCTGGGATACCCGTATGACCGTAACATATACATTATATCATCAGGTTAATTACTTTTGGCAAAATTTCAAACATACAGTTTTATTAGGTGTAGAGTAATGCTCATATAAAAGAAGGAGTTGTATGGCAGCTATACGAATCCTCTGCAGTAGACCAACCAAATTTTGCAGTAACTTTGGCCGTTACACAAAACAATTTTTGGCAAAATTTCGGACACCCAGCTACAATAGGTATAAAGTAATGCTCATATAAAAGAAGCAGTTGTATGGCGGCTATTCGAACCCACTGCAGTAGACCAACCAAATTTTGCAGAAACTTTGGCCGTAAAACTAGACTACTTTTGGAAAAATTTCAGACACGCAGCTGTAATAGGTACAGAGTAATACTCATATAAAAAAAGAAGTTGTATGGCAGCTACCCGAACCCATGGACTAAAATGGCTGGATTTAAATAGCGATGACGGCTATTGCAAAAAAACGAATTCGCGAAAATTTAAAAATCCTAGCTCCTTTAGTTTTTGAGTTATCGTGCGGACAGACGAAAGGACGGATATACATAGCTAAATCGATTTATTTTTCGATTCCGTTCCGATCCATACACTTGAGTCTATAATAACGTAATGGCAAATTTAGTGTACCCTTTTGACTAATAGTCATACGGGTATAATTATTATGATCATCTGCGAGTTTCTACAATAGATCAAAAATTTTCATATAAATTGGTTTGGCTACCTTTTATTGTAAATTATTTAATAATACTTAACTTGTAAATAAGTGAGTTTTACGGTGTTTCAATATATACACCTTAAAGGAGTGGAAAAGGAATTTAATTATAACAATATAATTAAATATAGTACTTAAGCGAAATATAAAGAAAAAACAAAAATAACCAGAAAGTTTTTACTTCACTCACTTAAAATAAATTGTTTTTGTGTATATGGTAACACTATTTTGTTAACATATGATACGTATGTTTCGAATTTTTTTTAATGGTAAAAAAAAGTAATAAATAGTTTTCTATGGAAATAAAATTCTCAGTCTTTGTCAAGCAATTGACTAAATAATTTGCTATTATTTAAATTTAATTTTTAAATTGTTATAAATATTCCCGTTTCCCGCCTTTAAGGTGTACAAATAAATAATAAATTAAAAATAAATTTAATAATGGCGAATTCAAATCCAGAAATTAAATATACAAAAGTAAGTGTTTTTTATGTAATTTTAAAAATAAAATTATTTTATTTTTTATTTTAAAGAATTATTAAAATGGAAATATTTTAAAAATATATATATATATATAAATACATAAATTATGTACTTATGTATATTTATATAAAATTATTTTGATTTTTTTGTACTCAAAAGCCGGTCAAACAATTGCATATCTATATATATATATAGATTTTAATTACGCGTATATATACTTGCATTCTAAAAAATTTATAAGATTTATTTTATTTTAAAATTGGTAAAAGAATAAAAGAATTTCTTTGTTTTATTTATTTTAAGTGATTTCAAGGTTATGTTTTATACTGAAAATTTTTATTAGTTTGGATGAATATGATTTGAAAATGTAAATATTTAACATTTAATTGGGAATCTAGTTGGGAATTGGGATTTAAAATATGAAAGTATCAGTGCTTAAAACATAATTTGTATAGTGGAAAAAACAGTATTAAGGTGAAAAATACAGTTTCAATTACAAATAAATAAAATATTTAGGATTTGTCTTTCAATTATGATCTAGTGAAGCTATACTTAGGTATTAAATGTTGAGATCAGTTCTAAGGTTAAATAATTTGAATAATATTAAAGTCAATTTACAAATTTAAATATTGAAAGGGGAATAAAGGAAGTTAGAAAACTGGAATTGTTCCTAAATATAGAAATGTCTATTGCTAAGGATTCCGTTATCCTGTTGATTGTAGGGATAGTGTTGTAATATTGAAAAAAAATTCTGGAGTGATAATACATCCGATGAGTGAATCAAAAGTTCCCTTAAAAATGAGAAATCATTTATTATGTCATTAAACATGCGATAAAGTTTTAAATTTAATTTTGAGAAGAATTAAAGCCAAAATTGAAAGGCAAACCAAGTTGAAGTTAATTAGTATTATGAAAAAATTTCTAAAATTCTATTCTGAATCTTATAAAGTACAATGACATCAAAAAACCTGATCAATGGAGTATGTATGAAGGAATAGATGTAAAACAATAAGTACACATTTATATGTGTATATTTTACTACGAGATTCTATATTTAGAAGCATATTAAAATTGGTTACAAAATTAAAGTTGACCATTTTTATACCCGTATGACTATATAGTAAAAGGGGATAATAAATTTGCCATTACGAAACAAATTACGCAAAGAAGGAGGGGCGGTAGATATAGACTCAAGTATATGGATCGGATCAGAATCGAAAAATAAATCGATTTAGCTATATATGTCCGTCCGTCCGTCCGCACGATAACTCAAAAACTAAGGAGCTAGAATCTTGAAATTTTCGCAAATTCGTTTTTTTTTGCAATAGTCGTCATCGCTATTCAAATCCAGCCATTTTGGTCCATGGGTTCGGGTAGCTGCCATACAACTCCTTCTTTTATATGAGCATTACACTACACCTAATGAAGCTGGGTGTCTGAAATTTTGCCAAAAGTAATGAACCGGACGATATAATGTTTTTATATTACGGACATACGGGTATCCCAGAGTGGACACAGTCTACTCTACTACACTCTTCCTCGTTTAAATCTAAAATATATGATACTGCAATTTTAAAGACGTAAAGTATGCTAAATGGCATACAGTTTTTGCTGCATAATTTATTATCATTTTGTTAAAAAAATTACTTAAAATTCAATAAAAATTTATTTTAGTTTTACAAATTATTTAATGCACGCGATCAAAATAATTGAATAACAAATAAACATTGAATAATTTATAGATGCAATTCTAAAAATATAGATTTAAAGAATTATTTATAATCTGTCGAAAAATTTAAATTATTCATAATTTAAAGAGTTTTTTTTGTTGAAACATCATATTATTATAATATAATCAAATTATATAGTTTGTATAAATAGAATTTAATTTAATCTATAGTATATAATTTAATCCAATTTTATAATTCAATTAATTTAATTGAACTTTAGATAAGATAACATAAATATATAAAAATAAAAATATTTATTTAAGTTTTTTATATAGCAAAATTATATTTTATTAGGTGCCGTTATATAAGGCCATTTTTCATAAAGCCATAATGACGTCAATGTGGCATTATAACAAATTGTATGGTTTTAAGATATACTAAATTTAGTCACAAAACCATAATGGTCTTATGATTCACTTCATAGACAATTTTTCGATAGAATTTATAATTTGGTTACAAATAGGTATATATTTTCTATACGTAGCCATTGTTTCTGTATAAAAATAGGATTCTACAAATTCTTTGATTTTGTAATCGACTAATAAAATCCTTCCTAATTCAGAATCTGCCATTTAAACAAATGTAAATAAATCTTATATATATATTTCAATTCTGGAAAAGAAGAATTCCCTGATTTTGAATCCAACTCTATATTCCTCCCAATTCGGAATTACGTTTACATACATAAATGTATACATATTATGTAAAAGGCGTATCACTCTGATATCGTCGAGATTTGGTCAGCTCTCCGCAAACGTGACTATCCTGCGTACTACAGGGTCGAGTGCGCGATTCAATTTTCGATCTACATATCAGGCATGACATAGGACCTTTGCTGCGCTTTACATACCCTGTTTTAATTTCATTGTAACAGGACAGGCTTCATTTAAAGTTACTACAAGGTAACAACAAAATAACTGTACAATTTTACAATATACTAACATTTTAACTCAATTTTAATTATATGGTGTTATAACTCAAAAACATTCGAGTGAGTCTTAAAGCCATATTAAAAAATTTCGATATTATGGCTTTATATGTTAACGGTTTGAATCATAAACGCATTATGACCATTATGCTATTATGGCTTTATGGGATAAGGCGTTATTTCCCGGAACCTTTTATTGTATTTTATATTGTATATTATTAAATAATAAAAAAAAATTTTTTTGTGAATTTATTTTTTAAATTAAAGCTCCATATTTAAATAGTTTGTTATCATTTTAAATTAATCAGTAAATTTTTAAGTAATTTACAAAATTAAAATTTTTTGCAATTCATTTAAAGGGTTTTGTTATTTATAGATTGTTATTAAAATAGTACAAGCCCTTATTTAATTTTCTTGTTGTATTACTTGTTTTTTTTATTGCTCGGTTATCAAAACGCCACTTTTAAACGTGTCTTTAAATGTTTTCCATATCATTCAATTGAACCCTTATACTTGATTATCATATGTTTGGTTATTCAACTCATTCGGTCTTAAAATATAAATAAAATTGTAATAAAGATTTTGGAGACTTAATCTTAAAATTTTGGTTGTAGGATTAAAGAAAGAAGTAAAGTTATGTAGAGTTGTACAAATTGTATTTTAAGTTATTATTATATATTTTTTTTTTTTTTTTATTTATATTTTTATTTAATTTCAGACAATATTACATTGTGTATAAGAAATAGACTAATTAAATCACTAGACTAATTAAATAAAAATAGAAATAATAAAAAAATATAATAAAATAATTCTTAACATATAAAAAATAATTTAAGAAAGAAAAAAAAAAAACTTAACATTGTATACTGCAATCACTTTGACAATTAATTTCTAAAATTGTATACGAATATGTGCCTGTTCAGCGAAGATTTGAACTTATCTTTATTTTCGTAATCTTTAATGTATTTATGCAATTTATTATATTATTTTATTGCACTATTTTTAAGACTTCTATGTTTGGTGGACGTTTTAGCTTTTACGTACTTACTTACTGGATCCTAGAACCCCTAGTGGAGCATAGGGCGTCAACAAATCCTCTTTTCACGATCCTTAGCAATTCCTTTTAGCTGTAACCACGTTTTGCGTTGCGCTTCTGCCTCATTCAAAAAAGTACTTCTCCAAGTTTTTCTTGGTTTACCACTCGTCGTCTGCCTTGTGGATTCCACTCAAAACATTGCCCTGCAATGTTTTCTTCTGGCTTTCTCAAGATATGTCCTATCCATCGCCATTTTCTTTTTCGGATCTCGACTTCAATCATCTTTTGGTTTGTTTTTTGCCACAGGTGTATGTTGGTAATGATTTGACTCTTAAGATGCGGCGTCGACAACGGTTTATATACGTCTGAAACTTTTTGGTGATAATGGCGGTTACCTTCCATGTTTCACTGCCGTATAGAAATACTGATTTGACGTTTGTTTCAAATATTTTTTAGCTTTGTACGCAGGGTTATACTATTTGACTGTCATATGTTTGATAGAGTTCCAAGCAGCTTTAGCTTTATTTATTCTGCTGTCAACATCAACTTCTGTTCCCCCATTTGATGTCACCATGATTACTAAATAATTAAACTGCTCTACTTCTTCAATTTGGCTTTCTTCTAGTAGAAACTTTTGCTTTTGAAGCTTTTTAGCTTTTTGTACATTTAATTTTAATCTATTCCTGGTGTTATATTTATGTATTTCTAGTCGTGTATTTGGCATTCAATTGGATTTTACTTGTTTGTTCACTATTTTAGGAATATATTTACATTTTTCGAAATAGATCAACTGATTATTATCCAATTCTTCAGTGTCTTTGTACACTTGTATTTTTTGTGCTACACCTCATATCCATCTTAAATAAAGTTTTCAGTGCTTTATTCATTATTGTACCTATTTACTTTAGATGAAAACTTGAACAATGGCTCCAGCTTGTAATGTTGTATCTTATCTTTGTTCAAATGTAGCCATGAGTTCAGATGAGTTTAGCTACTCTTTTATTTACACCTGATCTTCTTATTTCCATTATTAATGGGAGTATACAATTTTTTATTTTTTTGACGTGGTTATCTATCCTATTTAAGAGTTTCGTCAATAATGACTCCCAGATATTTTACATTTTTTGTTCTTGTAAGTGGAATATTGTTAACATTTATGTCAATTTCATCATAGTTTCTCTGTTTAGATATGAAAATCATGTAATTTGTTTTTTGTTGTGTTCATAATAAATTCATTTACATTCAGCCAATTACTGTAGGCCTTTAAGTCATCATTTATTGTAGTTTCCAATTTCCTAAGTGTGCTTGTTTTAGCAACAATATTAGTGTCATCGGAATATATATTATATTTTGATGAGATGAGATATTTTGATTTGATAAATTCATAATATATAGAAGATATTAAAAATTAATGTATTTAAAATTAATATTTTTATTCACACATTATTAATTGATCTAATATTAGCTAAATACAATAATGAAATATCTTAATATTACAAGTGTAGGTTCTTTATTATTTAATTAATATGTTAATATTATTAATTGTTTAAAAAAGCTTGACGTCATGTCAGTATTCTTTAAATTTAAGAAGTTAACACCTTCTGATACACCATTAGAACTCATAATTCTCCTAGAGTATACTAGAGTTGACAATTTTTATACCCGTGCATACATATATGAACATCGGGTATATTAAAATTACTCCTCCGTTTGTAACGCATCGATCTAGACGAGCTAGATATAGTGTCAAGGGTACGTATCGGCTCAGAATCGAAAAATTAGTCGATTTAGCTATGTGTGTCTGTCCGTCTGTGTGTCAGCACGATAACTCAAAAACTAAAAGGGCTAGAGTCTTGAAATTCACACAAAGTCATTTTTAGACAAATTCTAGGTTCCCTATTGTTTTTGGTTAAAATCGGACCAAGGCTTCGGGGAGCTGCCATACAACTTTTTTGCACCAATATGAATTTCTTCAAAACTATTTATACTACGGGGATGAAAATTACACACGGTTAGTTTTATAATGACTCCGGCACTTATATGAAGTTTCAAAATGTTAGGGCCTCATTTTCGGGGGGCTGCCATACAACTTCCTTGCACCAATATGAATTTCTTCAAAACTAATTATACTACGCAGATGAAAATTACACACGGTTAGTTATATAATGAATCGAGCACTTATATGAAGTTTCAAAATGTTAGGGCCCCATTTACGGGGGGCTGCCATACTACTTCTTTGCACCAATATGAATTTCTTCAAAACTAATTATACTACGAGGCTGAAAATTACACACGGTTAGTTATATAATGAATCGAGCACTTATATGAAGTTTCAAAATGTTAGGGCCCCATTTTTGGGGGGCTGCCATACAAAGTTTTCGATTCAATAACTGTGAATCTAATGAAACTACAAGGTTAAAATTAAAATTGGGCAGGTAAATTAATAGGGCAAGTTACTTGGCAAAGTTGGACATCACTCGGAGCATCGGACTTTTAGGGTGGGCCAATTTTTTTTTTTGTTTTTTTTTTGTTTTTAGTTTTTGTTTTTTTTTTTTTATTTTTTTTTTGTTTTTTTTAAGCTAAAGTTGTGGGACAATGAATGAAAATTTTGTTTATTTTTTTTTGTGATTTTTTTTTTTTAATTTTTTTTTTTTTTTTTTTAAGCTAAAGTTATGGGACAATGAATGAAAATTTTGTTTTTTGTTTTGTGATTTTTTTTTTTTGTTAATTTTTTTTTTTTTTTTTACGTCAAAATTTAGGGGTAATGAGTTAAATGTATAAGAGAAGTAAATTACGGTTTATTTTATACACCATAGTGGGTATGCACGGGTATCTAAAAGTTGACAAGGGCAACTATAATCTTCCTCGTTAATCTACACTCGTCCTTGCTTTATTTATTATTTATTAGCAGAGTTTTAAAAATTAAAATTAAACTAAGAATTCAAAGAATTTTATATATTAGCAGTATTAAAAGAAAATTGATCGCATTTGATAAAAATGCGATTTAGTGATTCTTGGAATTTTGAAAATCATACATGAAAGAGATTCCTATATTACTTCTAAGAAAAGTACGATAAACTCACTTAAAATTATCTTAAGAATATAATCATTAGTTTTTTAATTTATTTGTTTTCAAGGTTAAATCAAATTTTAATATTATATTTTCTAGTCAGCCATTCCATAAATTAATTGAAATTAAATAAATTAAAAGTAAAAAAGAAATTGTAATTAAATTAAGAAATTTGAGTAATATTTTTAATAAATATGGTTTTTTTTGTTCAATTTCTCAATAAATTAGTTTACCTTGAAAAATAACGGTTTTTTACGGTTGTACAATTTACAAATTTATGTTTCGCGTTCATTGGCTATTGGTGTTATTTTTTTTTTTTAATTATGACATTCTTTTGATTTTAATGAAAAAAATTGTTCGAAGGTTCGATAATAAATTGAAAGAATTTTCCATAACCTAATATTTATTCAAATTTCAATTATTGAATCTTTTTATGAAGTTTTTTTTTGTATAATTGAAGTTCAATACTATAAAATAACCTTTGAGCACAAATATAAAATTTTTTAAGAATGGAAAAGCCATTTAATATTTTATTATTGCTTTTTATGAACAAAAAACAGATTTGATAATAATTAATATCATTTGAAAGGAAATTTGTATTATATTTCTTTAAAACAAGTAAAGAAACTAAAGTAAGTCGTAGCAATCGACTTAGTAATACCCTAAACCAAACAAATCCAATTGACAGTTATACATAAACTCCCACTTCAACTCATCAGAGAAACATTAGGCAAACAGAAGAGAACTAACCTTTTACAAAATTTGAAGGGTCTATTTTTATTGATTTCGATGATGTGAGGCTTGTTCGATCAAAAGCTTCCAGAAACCGAACCTATTGTCCATTCTTAATCCCCGCCGTACTTTTAACATTAGTAACACAGAGTTTTTTTTTTTTTTTTTTCTTTATTTCAAAATCTTAATAATAAATTTTACAATAGATTAACAATATATATATATAAATTATTTTTTTGCATACGACCCTGGCTTTCGCTGTGGGTCTAACAGAATTAAAAATACTTTAGTTGGTCGTTATAGTTATATGATTTAAGATTAACATTGTTATTTCTTGATTTATCATAATTACAGACGAACGGAAGGACGGACATCTTTTAATCGACTGAGGAGGTGACCCTGATCAAAAATATGTATACTTTTCTATATTTAGCTTTTTATCTTTTTAATGATTACAAACACTGTTCCAAAGTTAATATAGCCCTATTGTATTTTAGGTGTTGGGTATATGAATGAATTGCGATTTCATTTGATGGAAATTCGTATTAAATTTCTTTAAAAAAAATTAGTATTTTAAATGAAAATAGTTTTTTTATTGCTTATTTTTAATATGGATTGTAAAACTTTTAAGTTTAAGTTGCGCAATAAGTTGAGATAATTATAAAGTTTTTCAAAATAATTTTTTTTTAAGTTTTGTATACATTTTATCCAGCGCAGTAATAAATTTGAAAATATTCAATAAATGTCTTAAAACATCTCAGGGGAGAGTAATAAAATAACATAAATAATTTAATTCAAATTTTGCTTAAATCTTTACAATTTTTAAAGTTGCATAAAAAATTCTCTGGATATTTTATATTTGTTCTAACTTATTTCATTTGTGATTTACTACAAAGATATTGTAAATTTAATGTTTCATTTTAATATTTTTTAAATATTCCATACTATGTAAGTAAATAAGGTTTTAAACAATCGTCAACACTGTAATTTACTTTATTTAAAAAAAAGTAATGCCAAGTTAAAATTAGGGCAAAACCGTCAAAATAATTCTGCTTTTCAACATATAAATTATGGCATTAAAGTGATGAATTACATGTAATAAGGCGTAGTTCACATGGTATAATGAATTAGTCATTACGTTTTTTGAAACTGTAAAGATGAGTGAATATAGACTTAAGCGTGTGGATTGAATCTGAATTGAATATATGATTTAGCTATACTTGTTCGATCGTATGTCCGTTCATCCGCATGAAAACTTAAAAACTAAGGTAAATAAGATTCTGGAAATTTTACAAATTGATTTATAGAAATCATCTTTGCTATTGAGCGAGCAGTTTGCCCAACGGATTCGAGTGGCAAGTTTTTTTTTTTTAAAGAAGCATAAATTTTTACGGCATAGGTGCTAGAATTTTTTTCAAAAATGATTAAGTTTTATAGAAATAGTTTGTTATAGCCATATAACTTATTTATTTGCATGAGCATAACTTAAAAACTAATTAAACTTAATATTTGCTTAATAACTTGGGAACTGTACAAAATATAGTTTGTCAACTTCAGGAAGTTAGGATAGTTTACATTAATGATATAGTTTCTTTTATACATAACTCAGAGTCTAATAAGTTGTTATTTTGAATTGTGCCTAAAGTAAGTAACCGGATTACAATTAAATTTATATATTATATTAGTGAGGGTATTCCAGAGTTATTACAGTCTACTCTAATCTCAGCCTTGTGTTTATATTTGAGTGAAATCGTGTAAACAAAATCTAAACTATGTAAAGGCAGTTTTATTAAAGCACTTTTGACATTCTTTTAAATTCATAACATTTCGTTTTATATATTTTGAAAGCTTCAATGAAAAACCACGCTGATCCAGTTCTCACTCAATATTATGAGATACTCAGTATGAGATACTTATACTTCAGTTTAAAGTTGAGTTTTGATATTGTTTATCGATGATCAAAGCGATGCTCCAATATAAACACCTCTATTTAAATCATGTATATAGTAATAATAATCAAGAGTGAATTATGAGTCATTAAATTGGTTATATCTAATTAAATTTTTGATTTACGGAATCAAGTTTGAATTTTCTGAATTTAATCAGAGTGGAGTCTATGAAAATCTATTGAGCCATTGACTTTGAATTATTTAATTTTAGAACTTATATTCAGAATAAATTTTAATGAAACACTGCAAATTTCATTTGTAGAATTTTTTCCTAATTTTTATGTTAATTTAATACAATTTTTAATTTTATTTTCAGCTTTTCATTAATAATGAATTACTCATCATACTCAGTATGAGATACTTATACTTCAGTTTAAAGTTGAGTTTTGATATTGTTTATCGATGATCAAAGCGATGCTCCAATATAAACACCTCTATTTAAATCATGTATATAGTTTTCTACGCTATGCTTTTATCGACGCTCTTATCACTTATCGCAGCTTCAATATAAACGCACATATAGACTTTTTTTTTAGACAAAAGAAACTATAGTAATAAAAGTTTATATAGTTTATAAAAGTTGTATTAATTTAATTTAAATAATACATTATTTTATTTTGATAATTTTAATTAAAACTTAATAAAGTAATTTAAATTATTTTAAATTTTTATCACCTACATTATTATAGAATTTATTATTATTGCATTTTAAATAATTGTAAAGATGATGGTAAATTTTGTGATTATTTTAAAAACAATCACTATGAATAAAATAAAACTGTTTTGTATTTTGGTAATTAAATTTTATTATCATTTGTTTTTAAAATATAATCATTATCATTTTAATTAAATTAACAAAACATGAATAAGATAAGCTTTCTACAAAAGATTTATTTGTCTGTTGCTATTTTTTTTTTACTTATAAATTTATAATTCACCGGCCGGCAGGTCAATTTTTTATTAACAGTTTTTTATTTTGTTGGTTTTAAAAATTTTAATCAACAAATTATTAAAACATTCTACTCGTATCTTGTTGTTATTTTAAGTCTATTCTATTGTTATCGTTATCGTTTATAGCTTTTCTTTAACCTTATAAACATAATTTCAGAAATTTTATTTCAGAATTTTTGAGTATTTTTTTTTTTTTAATTAAAAAAGTTTGTTATGATATTAAAAATCATCAGCATTGTTTTATGGCTGAAGAAAGTCAAGGACAGATAAAGAATAAAATTGTTTAATTTATTATTTAAA
Source organism: Dolichopus griseipennis (assembly GCA_963082915.1). Taxonomy (NCBI): domain Eukaryota; kingdom Metazoa; phylum Arthropoda; class Insecta; order Diptera; family Dolichopodidae; genus Dolichopus; species Dolichopus griseipennis. The sequence continues at coordinate 121,549,908 of OY720442.1, read as the reverse complement.
CAAATGTTGCAAAATAAAATTTATTTTCGAATTTTTCCTTTTTTTCTTTTTTTTTTGTAATAAAAACGTTTAAATTTATTTTAAAAATATTTCAGGTAAAAAAAAAAAAAAAAAATTAATTTATTATTATAATAAAAAGTTCAAATTTTTGTTTACAAATTTTTAATTGTAAAGTTTCAAATTTAAAAGGAGTTTGTTGGTGCGGGGAAATAAGGCCTAGATCAATAAGACCAAATTCACGATATTTCGAAATTAAAGACTCTAGACTTAACTTTAGTAATAAATATCATATTATTATTTTATATTATTCTCAATCCAAATTTGTAGCCGACTATAAATGCGAATATTTATAACAGTCCTTAAAAAAGTTCAATATTCTGGTTCGCTTCGTGGCAACCGTGGCCTCGCCTTCGAGCAACCCTAAGCCCCTACCTTAGCTCTCCCCTACACAAACCCCTTAACGCTACCCTTGAATGCAAACTACTGCCACTGTTACTGCGCCTGCGCAAGGCATCAGAGCAAACGTGGGCGCCTGCCATGTACAGCGCGATGGCTAAACTTCCGTCTATGTTCGCGGCCGTTTTATGAATTTTATTATGGTTGATTACAAAAAAACTTGGTGTCTATATATGTATCTATTTTGAGATATTTTAAAGTTGATTACGAGCCAGAGTTGCCACATTATCCAGATTATTTACAATATAAACTTTCAGGAATAAGGCGAATAACTTAAGCGATTTCGGCTTTTTTTCTCTTCCAAACCTTAAAGGCTTTATTTCTTTGGGCGTTTTCCTTCCTGGGTATGTTAGTAAGAAAGTGTCTATTTTCATTATTTTTATTACATTTTATTTTGAAATTAAAATTTTCAGGTGTTAATATTTCACACCTCATATTTTATTATTGATAATGAAAAGGGAAACTAATTATCATAACTTAACATAAAAAACATTATGAACCAAAATAGCGTAATAATAATCAAAAGTGAATTAAGAGTCATTAAATTGGTTATATCTAATTAAATTTTTGATTTACGGAATCAAGTTTGAATTTTCGGAATTTAATCAGAGTGGAGTCTATGCAAATCTATTGAGCCATTGACTTTGAATTATTTAATTTTAGAACTTATATTCAGAATAAATTTTAATGAAACACTGCAAATTTCATTTGTAGAATTTTTTCCTAATTTTTATGTTAATTTAATACAATTTTATATTTTATTTTCAGCTTTTCATTAATAATGAATTTGTTGATTCGGTTTCTGGCAGGAAATTTCCAACATTTAATCCAGTAAATGGAGAAAAAATTATTGAAGTAGCTGAAGGTGATAAGGTAATTTATGACTGAAAATTAATATTATAAACACAATTAGTAAAAATTAGTTTTTTTAAATTAGGCTGATGTTGATTTAGCTGTTGAAGCTGCAAAAAAAGCCTTTGCTCGCGGTTCATTATGGAGAGAAATGGATCCATGGAATCGTACCAAAGTTATGATAAAGTAAATCTTAATCATATTTTTCAAGCTTAATATATTTTTTTTTTATTTAATTTTGATTTTTTTTGCAGATTAGCAGATCTTATCATGAGAGATCAAGACTATATTGCAAGTTTAGAAACTCTTGATAATGGTAAACCATATAGCGAAGCTGCATTAGATGTTGTATATTCAGTGGAAGTTTTAAAATATTATGCTGGATGGTGTGATAAATTTACTGGTGAAACTGTACCAGCTGGTACTAGCTTGTATGCAGTTACAAGAAAAGAACCGATTGGTGTTGTTGGGCAAATTATCCCATGGAATTATCCATTATTGATGTTGGCATGGAAATGGGGACCAGCATTAGCAACTGGATGTACAATTGTTATGAAACCTGCTGAACAAACACCCCTTACAGCATTGTATTGTGCTTCTTTGGCCAAAGAAGCTGGTATTCCAGCTGGTGTAATTAATATTATTAATGGTTACGGACCAACTGCTGGGGCTGCTATTAGTCATCATCAAGATATTCGTAAAGTGGCGTTTACTGGATCCGTGGAGGTTGGTAAAATTATTATGAAAGCTGCTGCTGATTCAAATTTAAAACGTGTCAGCTTAGAATTGGGAGGTAAATCACCTATTGTTATTTGTGATGATGCAGATGTTGATGAAGCTGTAGAAATTGCACATGAAGCTCTATTTTCTAATCATGGTCAAAGTTGTTGTGCTGGCAGTAGAACTTATGTTCATGAGAAAATTTATGATCAATTTGTTAAGAAAGCTGTAGAAAAAGCAAAAGCTAGAAAAGTTGGAAATCCTTTTGAAAAGGATGTTCAACAAGGTCCACAAATTGATAATGAAATGTTTACCAAGGTTTTGGGTTACATTGAAAGTGGTAAAGAAGAAGGAGCTAAATTACAATGTGGTGGCAAACGTTTAGGTGATAAAGGTTTCTTTATTGAACCAACAGTTTTTTCCGATGTCAAAGATAATATGAAAATTGCACGTGAAGAAATTTTTGGACCAGTACAATCAATTTTCAAGTTTTCTACCTTAGATGAAATGATTGAACGTGCTAACAATACAAATTATGGTTTAGCAGCTGCCATAGTTACAAAAGATTTAAATAAAGCTATGACATTTTCAAACTATGTTGAAGCTGGATCAGTTTGGGTCAATTGTTATGATGCTGTTATTCCACAAGTGCCTTTCGGTGGTTATAAAATGTCTGGTTTTGGTCGAGAACTTGGAAAAGCCGGATTAGACAACTATTTGGAAACAAAGACTGTAACAATGAAATTATCAAATAAAAATTTGTAAATTTTTCTTGTTATAATTTGTGTTTTATTTTATTGTAGTTATCCATAAAGCTCTTTATAATTTAGGTCTGTGCTGAAAAAGTTTTGAAAGGTAATTAAATAAACATTTTTTTTAAATTTAAACAGATTTATTTTTTTGCAAAAAAATATTTTGTATTTTTTACGTTAAAATTTCAGTTATTAAAGAATTAATTTTTAAGATGAATCTAAATAAAGTATAGTGAAAAGGTACATTCATATAATATAAAATTACAAATTGCTAGTTACTAATCGTATTGTGACTGTTTTTGTTTCTAAGTAATTCTCCAAGCCATCTTTTCCCAATTCACGACCAAATCCTGATTGTTTGTATCCTCCGAATGGGGTTTGAACAAGCACTGCATTATAACAATTGATCCAAACAGAACCAGCTTCAATTGCATTGGAGAAAGCCATTGCTTTATTTATGTCTTTAGTTATTATACCAGATGCTAAACCATAACATGTATCATTAGCACGTTCAATCACTTCATCTAAGGTAGAAAATTTGAAAATTGATTGTACAGGTCCAAAAATTTCTTCACGTGCAATTTTCATATCATCTTGAACATTAGAGAAAACAGTTGGCTCAATAAAGAAACCAGCATTTCCGACACGCTTGCCTCCACATTCTAATTTTGCACCTTCTTTTTTACCACTTTCAATGTATCCCAAAACCTTTGTTAGCATTTCATCATCAATTTGTGGACCTTGTTGAATATCTTTTTCAAAAGGATTTCCAACTTTTCTAGCTTTTGCTTTTTCTACAGCTTTCTTAACAAACTGGTCATAAATTTTCTCATGAACATAAGTTCTACTACCAGCACAACAAGCTTGACCATGATTGGTGAACAAAGCTCTATACGCAATTTCAACAGCTTCATCAATATTTGCATCTTCACATACAACTAATGGTGATTTTCCACCAAGTTCCAAAGTAACGCGCTTTAAATTTGAGTCAGCAGCAGCTTTCATAATAATTTTACCAACTTCCACGGATCCAGTGAAAGCAACTTTACGAATATCTTGATGATAACTGATTGCAGCCCCAGCAGTCGGTCCATAACCTGTTATTATATTAATAACACCAGCTGGAATACCAGCTTCTTTTGCCAATGATGCTACATATAATGCTGAAAGTGGTGTTTGTTCAGCAGGTTTCATAACAATTGTACATCCAGTTGCTAATGCTGGTCCCCATTTCCATGCTAACATTAATAATGGATAATTCCATGGAATAATTTGTCCAACAACACCAATTGGTTCTTTTCTTGTAACAGAATTAAAATTAGGTCCAGCCGGAATTGTGTCTCCTGTAAATTTATCACACCAACCTGCATAATATTTTAGGCATTCTGTTGAATAAACGACATCAAAAATAGCTTCACTAAATGGTTTTCCATTATCTAATGATTCTAAGCTTGCAATATAGATTTGATCACGTAATATTAAGTCGGCTAATCTAAAATGGTAAAAACATTTTGGAAATTTAGAAGTAGGTTAAAATATAAATTCAAAAATTTACTTAATCATAACTTTTGATCTATTCCATGGATCCATTTGTCTCCAAGGTGATCCACGTGCGAATGCTTTCTTCGCAGCTTCAACAGCTAGGTCTACATCAGCCTAAATTAATTAATTACTTTAGAATAAATTCATTTAAGTTTGGAGAAACTGTTTTACCTTATCACCTTCAGCTACTTCAATAATTTTTTTTCCAGTTGAAGGATTAAAAGTTGGAAATGTTTTACCAGATACCGCATCAACAAATTCATTATTAATGAAAAGCTACAAAAAAAAATATATATATGTATATTATTTTAGCAGTCTAAATAGGATTTCACAATGATATATGCTATTAACATGAATGTTGTTTACTTTTTTCAAGTATAACGGAAAATAATTTTACAGTTATTCTAAAAAAACAACAAAAATATTGCGAAACTTGCAAAAGCTAGTTTTTCTATTCCAATATTGATAGCATAAAAGCGAAAGCGATAATTTATTATCCAATAAAGTTTATTCAACTTTCAGTTTCTATAAATTTATTTAAATAAGTGGCTTGTTACAATCAATTTACTAATCATAATGTCCAGATTTTATGAAAAATGTATGTATATATTATAATAAATTTTTAGTATTATTTTGCTATCTTCTATATTTTCGAAAGTAATGAAGTTTGACTAATGTTATGTATTTTTTAATACTGAGATTTATCTTTTAAATGTTTTCAGAGCGGGTTTTTTAATCAAAGCTAAGTATCCAATCGCTAATTTTTAGAAAAATTTGACATTATTGAAAACGTAAGTAGTTAAGCACAAGTTAAGTTAGTATGTACAAAAAGATTCTTGAGAAATACGTTGATAGCATCTTAAATAGATCAAGTTAAAAATGTATTCGGAAAGGACAGAATTAGTCATTAAAAACTTATGTTAGTCAAATTAGCTGGATGGATTTATTCAAACCGATTTTTCAATATCTTTTTTAAAAACATGAATTCTTTAAAATTAGTTTGTATTAAGCTATTAGTTGCAATTATTTATTTATTTATTTATTTATAATTAGTACTAGGACAATAGTAAATATTGCCTGATATTAGTATAGTCCTTTGCCTATTTGGCGTTTGGGCTTCTGAAATTAAATACTTTCTATTTATTTATAATTACTTTAATTTTTTTGATTATATTATGTAATTTGCCATTATAATTTTTAAATTAATCAAAACATTTTAAAATAATATAAGTTTCAATTAGTATCCTATAGACATTAGATAATATTAGTATGCATAGACATTAGGTAATCTTAGTTTTTTTTAAATCATTAAATTTTAAGAAATGTCAAATTAATTTTAACTAAAATTAGATTTCTACAACATTTCTTGAAAAAAATTTAAATGTTTCACAACATTGTGTATAATTTTTATGAAATAAGTAAAAAAACGAGGAAGAGTGTAGTAGAGTAGACTGTGTCAACTCTGGGATACCCGTATGACCGTTACTGCAACCAAATTTTGCAGTAACTTTGGACATTACACTAAACTATTTTTGGCAAAATTTCAGACACCCATCTTCAATAGGTATAGAGTAATGCTCATATAAAATAAGAAGTTGTATGGCAGCTACTCGAACCCTTTGCAGTAGACCAACCAAATTTTGCAGAAACTTTGGTCATAAAACTAAACTACTTTTGCCAAAATTTCAGACACGTAGCTGTAATAGGTACAGAGAAATACTCATATAAAAAAGGAAGTTGTATGGCAGCTACCCGAACCCATGGACCAAAATGGCTGGATTTAAATAGCGATGACGGCTATTGCAAAAAAACGAATTTGCGAAAATTTCAAGATCCTAGCTCCTTTAGTTTTTGAGTTATCGTGCGGACGGACTGACAGACGGACGGACATACATAGCTAAATCGATTTTTTTTTTCGATTCTGATCCGATCCATACACTTGAGTCTATATCTACCCCCCCTCCTTCTCTGCGTCACAAACCTAGTGGCAAATTTATTATACCCTTTGACTAATAGTCATACGGGTATAATAAATAAAGTATATTTATGTATAGAATATATTATAATACATACACATTACACGCAGGGTTGCCATTCAGAAAAAAATTTTGTTACCAAATTGGTTTTAAAAAGTTACCAAATTGATAAAAAAGTTACCAAAATACCTTGGATACAATGCTTTTGCCTGATATTAAAATATATTAAAATAAACAAAACAATTATTCATATATGCAACATAAAAACACAAACAAAACAATTCATATATACGTATACATAAAAACGAAGTTCAAGTTGATGGATCTGATTGTTCACAATTCCCTACACCCAATCCACTTACACGGGCCCTAGTAGATTCATTATCTTCTTCTACTTCAACAACCCGGATATTTTTCACAAGATATCTGCAGAAAATAGTTCGTTATTTGTATATTAAATTATTTTAACAAATTTATTAATTAACTTTCCATTCTAAAGAATCGTAAAAAAGTTTTTAACATATTTATACAAAGTTTGATTGAAATGAATTTATAAAAATTAAGTTTTTAAAAAAAAAAGGTTTCAGAAATTTACAATGTTAACCTTTAAATAAAATATAATTTAAAATAAAACACGAAATTCAACAAAATAACTCGAATCTAAATAATATTTCGCTTAAATTTTAATGTTCAAACAATAAATACTATTTATTAACTACTTATGTTTTATTACGCTCATAACAAAATCAATATCGCGTATAGATAGACGCGATTTGAGCGATTTGCAGTTTCACAACCAAATTCATTGTTTTGTAGATACATATGTATAATATAATTTAGAATTAGGTAGGTAGGTTTAACTATGATCTTAATTATATTTTGAAGTTATTAAAAAATTACCAAATCACCAAAAATATTACCAACTTACCAAAACCAAAATAATTTTTAAAAAATTACCAATTTTGGTAGAATATTACCAAAGTGGCAACTCTGTGTGTGGTGTGCGATTTGCGAATTGGAATTTGCGATTGCGACTGAACTGCGATAACAAATTCAGTATTTGTAAATTTTAATTAATATAAAGTCGACTTGAATCTGAAATGCAATTTTTTGTAAATACAAATAAACTGATGAAATTATATTTTATGTTGATTTTGATTTTGTAGTCAGGGTTGCCATTCAGAAAAAAATTTTGTTACCAAATTGGTTTTAAAAAGTTACCAAATTGATAAAAAAGTTACCAAAATACCTTTGATACAATGCTTTTGCCTGATATTAAAATATATTTAAATAAACAAAACAATTATTCATATATGCAACATAAAAACACAAACAAAACAATTCATATACGTATACATAAAAACGAAGTTTAAATTGATGGATCTGATTGTTCACAATCCCCTACACCCAATCCACTTACACGGGCCCTAGTAGATTCATTATCTTCTTCTACTTCAACAACCCGGATATTTTTCACAAGATATCTGCAGAAAATAGTTCGTTATTTGTTTATTAAATTATTTTAACAAATTTATTAATTAACTTTCCATTCTAAAGAATCGTAAAAAAGTTTTTAACATACTTATTTATACAAAGTTTGATTGAAATGAATTTATAAAATTAAGTTTTAAAAAAAAAGGGTTTCAGAAATTTACAATGTTAACCTTTAAATAAAATATAATTTAAAATAAAACATGAAATTCAACAAAATAACTCGAATCTAAATAATATTTCGCTTAAATTTTAATGTTCAAACAATAAATACTATTTATTAACTACTTATGTTTTATTACGCTCATAACAAAATCAATATCGCGTATAGATAGACGCGATTTGAGCGATTTGCAGTTACACAACCAAATTCATTGTTTTGTAGGTACATATGTATAATATAATTTAGAATTAGGTAGGTAGGTTTAACTATGATCTTAATTATATTTTGAAGTTATTAAAAAATTACCAAATCACCAAAAATATTACCAACTTACCAAAACCAAAATAATTTTTAAAAAAATACCAATTTTGGTAGAAAATTACCAAAGTGGCAACTCTGATTACACGATGATAATATTAAACTTTGAGTGAGATTATTTTTATTTGAAGAGAATTAAAAAAAAAAAGAGAAGGAAAAAAATAAATGATCAACAACACAACACTCAACTCAAGTACACAACATAAGTTGTTTTTTATATTTGTTTCTGATTAAGATATAATCTTATCAACATTGAAAATAAACTTCTCTTTTGTTTTGTTAAGAATTTAATTTATACGTGATTAAAATATTTTAAAATTAAAAAAAAAGAAAGATATATCAACTTTGTTCACTTTTATTTTCAAAATATTTTAATTTTTTAAAGATTAAGTTCTTTAAATTTAGTAAAATTTAAAGATATCAACAATATCCTAAAGCATCCAATAGAGATTACAAACATATACCTACAATACATATACAATACAATACAACGAACTTTGATATCAAAATTTGTTTTGATTTCTTATACTGTTTATGGAATATTAATTAGAAATTAAATTTTTTTTAAATTACTTTACACCTGCAATATCCGTAACTATTATTCTTTTTAATAAATTTAAAATTTAAATTTTAGTTTAATTAATTACCTTTGTATATTTAATTTCTGGATTTGGATTTGGTTGAGACATTTTTGATATTGTAAAATTTAAGAGAACAACAAACAAATAAAATTTAAAATTGATTAAAAAAAAAAATTTGTCAATTCACGATTCTAGTTTAACACGTTAAACTTTATTGAAACAAGTCTGAAGAATGACTGAATTAATAGAATACAAACATAACAACTAATATAAAAAATTTATTTTTTTTTAAGCTTTTTAAAGTAAACTAAAAATCTAAAGTTGTAGGTTAGGTATACTCGTATATGTACTACACTAATGTGCAAAAATATGTGTAAAGTAGTTGCTATTCTGTATAAAATAATAAAAAAAAATATATTGATTTAAAACATATAAGTTTAGTTTAATTTATAAATTTTCATTGCTGTGTTTTTTTCATCCGGGGCAATATCAAAAGTTTGAAAAAAACGATGTGGATCACTTAAATAAAAAAGATTTTAAGTTGAAATGTTGGCTACACTTGTTTTAAAAATTCGAATATCAAATGTCAAATGTGAAGTGTCAAATATCAAATTAATATGTTATAAATATTTAATCAACTTTCAAATACCACCTAAGAACAACAGGTCAGGGTTCGAATCCCAGTGAAAGTGAAAAAACTTTTCTGGTTTTCGACTCGACTCAGCTACCATTGGGTTCAAATTAATGGTTTAATCAATAATCAATAATTATATATCTTTAATAAAAAATATAATATAAAATAACAATATAAACAAATACAATATGTAAACAAATAATTTAATTGAATAATATAACTTACATATCGTCGCACGACGATTGGTTTGCCGTACGCGCCAAATTACCGATTTTAATCTTAGAGTTGATTTTTAGGTTTTCAAATATGAAGAATCTATTGCACTGATCAGTTTTTCTGTATCATTTATAGTTTGCAAGATATTCAATGTCAATTTTGCCATATATGCCACCTATTTAAAAAAAATTAGAATTGGTTTGCCGTACGTTTAACATAATATATAGAATACCATATAATTTAATGACGAAATATTACAATATTATTGAAAACCTAAGATGTTTCTACATGTTATAAGGCCTAGTACTACCTCATTTTTAAATTGTATGTGGAATTCATTACGATAAATTCTAATAACACGAATTTAATATGACCCCCTGTTCCAACATGTACCTATGGTATAGACAGACTTATTAGTCTAATAGTTGAACAGTTAGCGCTTAAAAAAAAGTGTGGCTCATATCAAAAATCAAACAAAATATTATTATATATTTTTGAAGTATATATAATCTAAACTTTAAGATTATGTTTATATCTTTAATATTGTTGTTATATTACTGTTACTAATTGTACGCTTAAAATTAACAAGTCATTATTAGTTTTTAAAATAGATATGAATAAGTAACTTTTACTTTTCATCCGTTATCTATATATACTTTAAGTATGTATATAACGAAATTCAAAATTAAGATAATAAAATTTAAAATTTTATTTTAAGTAGATAATGTTTAAGTTTTTCAATCAAATTTTTAATTAAAATACATATATGTTGGTACTACTATTGTGGACCTTTTTCGAGATATGAGGGATTAAAGATTTAAGGAGACTTTTCATAAAAAAATCAATAACTTTTCAACAGCTTACTGTAGAGAGATAAAAAAAAATCCATTTTGTAGAGTAAGTTGTCAGCTTTGTGGAATAATGATCCCCATATACCCAACAGTTACAAAGTTATGAAGGTTCAAACTGATTTAAAATGAAAAAATTATGTTTCAAACTCTATTTTCTTTTGAAGCACACTGTATTTGGGGTACTTTTTATAGCATATTTCAAGACAGCTTTTCAAGCCCTATAATTAGTACATAATAACTTTTTCTCTATCTACCATTTTTGATATGAAGAATAGAAAAGTGTGTTATTTTCAATCGGTTCAAACAGAAAAATTATGAAATTTTTTTTTATCTATTTATTTTTTCATTAATATTTTATAAGAAATTTTAAATCATTTTGAACCTTTATATCTTTGTAACTGTTGGGTATATGGGGATCATTAGTACACAAAAACTAAAGCTCACAACTTACTCTACAAAATGGATTTTTTTTATCTCTCTACAGTAAGCTGTTCAAAAGTTATTGATTTTTTTATGAAAAGTCTCCTTAAATCTTTAATCCCTCACATCTCGAAAAGGGTTCACAATAGACCCCGCCCCCACTCCAGTACAATTTTTTGTTTGTTTTAATTCCCCCAATCACTGAGTGTAGTGCGCGTACTTGAGTCTCGGACACCCTGTATAATAATTAATTCATAAAATATTAAAAATTTTAATCCTAGTAAGAATCAGTAAATTATATGAGTAATATATTAATTGATTTTGATATAATAGAAAATCAGTGACAACAATAGAATTGATTTTTTCATAAGATTAGTGACAATATGTACTTATATTCTGATAACATAAATCCCTTGATCTGTAAGATTTTAACCACTTTATTTCATAGAAAGGATAAACATACAGCTGATTACTTTTCATAATGCTTCCAGAATTAAGAAAACGAAAGTTAATTAATAACCATTGATAAAAGATTAAGCTAATAAAATTAGGTATAATAAAAACTATGAAAATTATGTTTTATTAGATAAGTGGTTTCTGGTTAACCTGTTTTATTTAATTTTAGTACGAGTATTTAGAATTTAGTTACAGATTACTAAAAAACAACAATGCTGGAATAATAAAATAAACAGAACAATTACCATATATACCTACGCCTAAATAGGTTTAAAACATTGCCTAGCATGTGTTTAATTCAAATTTTTTTAAAGTATTATTTTTTATATTTTTGCAGATCATCCCGTAAAATTATCCTTGAGACTTGCAAATGACAACCCAATCAAATTAGATTGTCGAGCCATTGAATGTACAACTAGTTTCTGTTATTTAGGAAGTATCATCTCACCTACAGGTGTCACCAACGAAGGTGTACTAAACAGAATCGATAAAGCTAGAATAGGTTAATAGACTTCCCCCCATAGGGAACAGTTTGCAAATATCAAGACGAACCAAACTTATTTAATATTCAATTAGTGCGTAAAATCTACATTAACATATGGCTACGAATCATGGTTCCTCACTAATTCCATTAAGAATAAATTATTAGAATTTTTTATAAATAAATATTTCGTATCAAAGATACCGAATATTCTGACCGAACAGAATAAGAAATCCAAACTTGTTGGCAATAACAAACGAATCACCAATAGTGAAACAAATCACCAGAAGGAAATGGAGATGGATTTAATTAAAGAATGTAAAACAAGAATGGCGTTAACCTAGAGAATTCAAGGTCAAGAGGTATACTTAGAACAACATGGAGAATAACAATGTTAGGTGAAATAAGGAGACAGGAAATATCCTGGAACGAAATAATAGAAAAAGCTATGAATAAAAATGAACGGAGACTTCTAGTTGAAGCCGTTTACTCCTAAGTTAAGTAACAAAAAGCGGTTAAAGACATTGAAGCTAAGAAATAAGTTAATTTAAAAATAAAATAAAAGTGGTACGGTTTTTTATGCATTGAAAATTACAGTTATTTTATAAAAACTGTGAAAGAAATTTCAATATTTTATTTTTGAATTTAAAACCTTTTCTAAATCTTCAACTGATAGATAATAAAAACTTGGAATAATATTATGACTCATAACTTCACCTAACTATACCGACACTTAAACGAATCTTCTATTTTGTACAGGTGCGAAGATGTTGTTGCTTCATTAAAAAGTTAACGAAATTATTTTGAAAAATGTTATCTGAACAACTGTTAGAAATAGGTCCCACCTTCAGAACCAATTTTTTCCTTGTTTTGAACTTCTCTATCACTTTCATTCTTTGTGGCTTTTGAGTTGCGGACACTCTGTAAAATCACCTTTCCATTTGGCAGTTAAAAATGGACAAATTATATCAAAAAAAAATAATAATTTATTGTTTGCAAAGTTCTCATTAAACATTCAATAAAATTACTGATTTTAAAATTTTATTGTAGTTTAATAATAAAAGTCAGAGTACTTTAAGTACATGATACAAATAATATACTTGTATAATTAATTAGGGTAATAGGCATATCAAAGTAATATTCAATTGAAATATTAAATAAAATGGATTTTATTTTTAAATAAATTTCTTAAAAGATATATGATTATTCTTTATTAAATATGGCGTAGGATTTTTAATATTAGTGCCCTTGACTTTTAAATTTATTTTTTTATAATGAAATTTTAGAATTGTTGTGATTAGTTGGGATTATTTTATTTGAACTTTTTCTTTTAGAATTATTCAACTATGTCTATATTTCTTCCTTCGTTTCACTACATATTTTATAATATTTAATGTCAGAAGTAAATTTGATTTGATATTAGTGATAGATTTGTTTATATAATGGAATGGGATTACCCTAATGGAATGGGGTATTTTTTAAATATTAGTAAACTTCACTTCATTTAATTTCTAATGGTCATTTGTTTCTTTTGATCATAGAAATTGAAATAATTGAAGGTTAATTTTAATGACATTAATGGTCTTCAACTTTTAAGAAAAAAATTCATTTGCTGTTTTATTTAATCAATTTAAAAAAATGGCTGTACACATTTGTACAGTGAATTCACAGTAAAAGAAACTATATTTGGACATTTTTTATATTTAACACTTTAATAGAATTTTAGAAATTCAAAACATTTTACTTATACACCTGATTCTATTTTTACGCTATACATAGAGCTCACAATCCCGGAATTCTTGTATTTTGTGTAATTTTGGCTTTTGTAAACATTTTTTAATTTCTAATCCCGGGATTGAAGTTTTTCGGGATATTTGTAAACCCTAGCTATAGATACGTTCCGTGGAAATCTGCAATTCAAAAACTAATACATCGTGTAAAAAAATGCACGTAAAAACAGAATTAGGTGAACTCTTTTTACACGAAAATGATGAAATTTGTTTATTTTCAAAATAATTTGATCTTTTTTTCTTCAGCTCAGTTTTTTGGAATGCAGGGTCATATCAAAATATTTGAAATAATGTACCCAGTATAGTAGAGCCTAAATATAAGATTAACTTAATGAAAGGTTTAACTTTTAAGCCAGCACTGAAAACTAGCACCTATTTATTTTTTGGGACTTATACTAATATTTTTTTCGAATTTTTAGATTCTATTGCAGAAACCGGGACAAGATTTTCTAAATAATGTCATTTTTACCCTCCGGTTCAAGACACGGTGTTTTTTACAACCGTTTTTAAAAAAATACCTAAATTTATTTTAAAAAAATTTACCAATTTCATTAGAAAATTTCCGACTAATTTTATATAAAAAGGTCCAAATTAATTTAAAAATAGACAGAGGACTAAATTCAATGGGCTGTAGTTCTTTTTCTAAAACTTTGGAGCTGTTATTAAGTGCAAAATCTTATACTAATTAATTTTTAATTTAGATTGTAATTTGACTAAAGCTTCTGATTAAAATCAGTAACAGTTTCTAATGTATAATATTTCATGTCTAGGCTACTTTATCTGTTGGAATCTTTAGTTCAATATTTAGTTATTACTTATTAGTTTCAAAGTCTTTATTAATTTGTGAACTTTATTTTGAATTTAAATTAATGCTGTCTCTTGAGTTATTTATTCCTGAATTCTACTATATTTTTAAGTATCTTCTATATTTTTAAAAACATATTCCTGTGTTTTAATTTATTATCAATATTCAATATAAAAAGAATAAAAACTGGGAACGTGATTATACATAAATCCACTGTTTTCCAACAATAGAAATAATTCTTATTGGAGAAAAGTATTTTAATATTTTCAATATCTTTGGTCCTTTATTTTACAAACAATTAAATTATCAGTTAAGGGTATCTAACTAGAAATTGTTTTGTTTTTAAAGACATCAATATTTATGATTTTCTTCTGCTTGGCTATTTTTAGAACATGTTGTCTCTTAAAAGTTAAATTAAACAGAAAAGGGGAATTTATTTTTCAGAAATGAGATAAAATTGAAAAAATTATAAACAAGTTGTTAAAAAGAAAATCATTGAGTGAATCTTAAATTGCTTCTGGATGATTTTGCAAAAAAAAAAAACAAAAATTTTCTTTGGAAATTTTTATATTTTCTGAATAATTTTAAATTTTTAAAATGTAATCTTTTAAAAAAAAAGTTACAAAAATAAAAATTTCAGTAGAAATAAGCTAAATATTTTAATAAGTATTAAATAAAAATATTATTATTTACTTGTTTAAATAATATAAACAGTAACATCAGACTAAAAGGAGGGCGGCTATTATTTTAGGAATTTCCTAAGAAAAATTTTGTAAACATAAGAAGACAAATTGTTCTTTGTTGTGTGTTATACTATTTTTACTTTAACTTTTTTTTACTTTAATTAAAGAATTTATTATTTCAAATGAAGCATATTTATTTCAATGAAGATTTTCTGCTTTAACTGAAAACATTTTTTATTCAAATGAAGACATTCGTATTTAAACTAAAGACATATTATATTTATTTCAATTAAGACATTGGTAAAGACATATCTAACCTATAGCTCAGTGGCTCAGTGGAATAGTCTCAGGTTCAAATCCTGGTCGAATCATACCTAATAAAAAAATATAGTGCATATTATAATAGTTTAATAAGAAGTCCAAATACCAAATAGGCAAAGAACTATAACAATATCAGGCAATGTGCACTATTATCCTGGTACTAATTATAAATAAATAAATAAATAAAGGTATATTTATGTATTTCAATGAAGATTTTTTACTTTAAGTGAAGAAATTTTTTTGTAAATGAATATTTTTAATTTTAGCCAGTTCATTTTTGGACTTAAATTGACGAATATTATATGTATAGCAAATTATAATATAATATAAGCAAATTTACTAATAACAAATAACGTTTACATCTGTTGGCCCAAGGTCTACTGTAATACTAGGTGGCGCAAAACGACCGATATTGTTTGAATTTCAGAATTTTATGAAGAAAACTTGGGGAATTGGAAATGGAACAGTACACAACAGAACAACAATCAAAAATCACGAAAAGTTATGGAAAATGTACTGGAAAGAGCTCAAATGTGCGGAGCTGAAAATGGTCATCACTTGCGGGATATAATTTTTCTACTTAAGCCAAAAATATTTCACATTAATATACTGTATAATAATAAAGTTATTAAACATTCAAACCATATCGGTCATTTTGCGCCACCCCTAATTAATAACAGTAACCGGAATACCAGCGACTTTTGCTAATGATGCAAAATATAATGCTGAAAGTTTTCAGCAGGTTTTAATAACAAATGTATATCACGTTACTTATTCTGGCCCCTGTTTTAATTATAATGATTAATACCTACTTAGAATTGTTCTAATATGTCCACTGTTTAATCATTTTATCAGCTTAACAAAGATAATCGCGTATAAATAAATATGGCAATCTAAAATTCTAATAAAATTTTTAAAATTAAAATCTGTATAAAAAAAATTTCGAAATTTTTTACTTAATAATAACTTCTGAAATATATCCATTCATTGTAAATTGACCCACGAACATACGCTTTGATACCAGTTTCACAAAGCTTATTAATAAATTTTTTATCTTTTAAATTGAGCTTTAAATGAAAATATAAATATGGCAAATACTATTGCATATTTATATTATCATTCTAAATATTTTTTCGTTACTTTAAAAGTATATTAAAAAATAATATAAACAGTGCAGTTATTCTAAAAACAAGAGAAATATTGCAAAACTTGCAAAAGTTGTTTTTCTATTTAAATAAATGCTATAAGCGATAGTGATTATTTAGTAAATTATTATATTATTAAGTTTATTCACCTCTTTAAGAGGCCGTTTCAAAAAGCAACACAAACATTTACCAACAATTACCAACAATTCACTTAAGTAAATAAATATTTAGTTAAGTGGGTTGTAATATACAATTTGCAGCAAAGTTTATTGAACATTATAAAAGAGATTTTTCTGTCAATATAAAGCAGGGGTCCAGAACGAAACGATATTGTTGCAAAATTTAATTTTTTTTGGACATTTTGTTCTCTCTCCGAAAATGCTCCGAAAAACGAATTCAAATCGAACTATAAAATAAAGTTGTTTTCTGAAAAAATTCAAAGTTGAAATAAAATTCCGAAACTCTTATCTTGGGACCCCAATGACTTGATTTAACAAACCTAATTTCTGATTTTAAAGTAATTAAAAAAAAATTAAGAAAAGTCCAGAAAAGTGGCACCATAAATTTTAAAGGACTATTTTTTGGGCAGTCTTAAGGGTCGAACTTAATAAATTCGTTTTAATTTTATTTAGATTCTTCTAAAAATATCGGTGACAATTTTTCTAAATTATGTCGGTCAGGCCACTGGATCCCGAGAAACGGAGACTTTTAATTTATTTTTGTTCAAAAAATTGTTAAAGCGTATGGAACTGTATATTTTAGTTTTTTTGAATAAAATTCCGAAAAGAATTTTATAAAAATTTAATTCGAATAAAGTTCCGGAACAATTTTTAAAATCGAAGCAATAGTATTTTGTTCGAAATAAATATCGTTCCGGAAATAATAGATTTCATAACAAATCTATATCAAGTTACTAATGCTGCCTTCTATTTTTATGCTAATAATAGATAACTTCTCAGAATCTGTTATTGATCTTACTCCTCCAATTAATTCATTTTAAAAACATTTTAAAATAATGTATACAATAATTATAAACAGGAATTTCAATTGTTTCAGTTGAATTTCAGAGAGGTTGTGTTTATTTATGTTATAAATATTGATTAAATATTCCAAATGACGTTAAAGATTTGAATTTATCGATTTTTGATATTGTATACACGATTATTTTCGTGTGATATTCGATAAACAATGTTTTTTTTTTAAATTAATTAGTATTGCAACATTTGTTGCACATTCAATAATAATATCAGACAAAAATTTTATTACAATTTATTTAATTTGAAATTTAATCAAATTAAATAAATTGTAATCAACGGTAAATAATTATAAAAAATAAAAATTTCAATTGATATCCTATGATTGCATATTTTTAAAATTCCATAATTTAGAAAACATCAAAATTAACATTTAAGAGGCGTAAGTATTTTTTAAAAATTCGCAACAATGTTTAAAAGACATTCAAATGTTTAGCAACACTAAGCATTATTTGGGTCGAATGAATAAATAACTACATAATTAAATACATTTTGTGTATCCCTTCCCTATTTTGATAATATGTAGAACTGTAGAGTATATGTCAACATGTGTACGCGTACAAAACAAATCATGTACAAAATAATGTATGAGACGATTTTAAAAGAGAAGTTAAAAAAATAATAAGAGAAAAAATAAACAAAACATATGTAACATAATGATCTGATCAACATCATCAACAGCAACATAAGTTTTATTTGTATTTGTTTCTGATTGAAGTGGTTTAAAGATTTATCAAAATTGAGAGAAGTGTGTGTCTCTTTTTTCTATCGTTCTCTTTTGTTTTATTAAGAATTTACGTGATTAAAATGTATAAAATTTATTAAACAGAAAATGGTTGAAATTGGCTAAATTTATATATTGTTTACTTTGAATATTTTGTTTTGTTTGTAACATGCTTATTTGTTTTAAGATTAAGTTCTTAATTTTTCCTAACATGCAATGAAGATTATAAGCATTTTGACAAACACATGTAAAAGATTTGTTTTGATTTCTTATGGGGTTTGAGGAATTTTAATTAGCAATTGAATTTGTAGAAAAGATTTACTTATATTTTCGAAAACTAAAGTTTTTTTTTTTAATTACTAAATTTGAATTTATGAGAGCAAGGAAAAATACAAAATTTCATTGAAAATTAAGAAGTAAATTTATTAAATTTTCAATAAATACAATTTTTGTTTATATTGTAAAATTTTCTATTTGAATTATATGGTATTCTATATCTGTGAGTTATATTATTGAATTAAATTAAATGTTTATATTGTCATATTGATGTATTTTTTATTAATTAATTAATGTTTATATATGTAATTATTAATTTTTGATTAAGCCATTAATTTGAACCCAATGGGGAATGGTACGTGAGTCAAGTCAAAACAAAATAACAGTGATTTTTCATTATCGGCATTGTAACCGCTGTTCCATCCAGCCGTCAGAGAAGGACAATCAAAAATAGATAAAATTCAAATTGAGCGTGGAATTATTATGGAATATATTGACCTTGAAGGGAGTCATTTTTAAAGTCAGTCATGTTTGAAGTCATTTTATGAAGAGTATTTTTTTAAAACTAAAGATTAGTCTCTAATGATTTGTAATGTAGAAAATTTCTTCTTTATTAAAAAAATAGAATAAATACGTTTAAATATTTAAAAAAAATTCTAATTAAAGCTTCCAAGATGTCTTGTATTTATTTCTGTATTCTATTTTAAAAGTCTTAAAATTTTTTAAGACCTTTAAAGAAATTTAAAAAAATTTTTATTTTATGAATTATATTTTAATTTATTGAGGAAATTGGAAACGTGACCATACATAATGCTCACCTTATCAAAAAATAAATATAATATTTCTATTAAAAACCTTCCTTAATTTTCAAAATAATTGAATTACCTGTTTAAAAATAAAATTTTTTTTATTCTTTGTTTATATCTTATTCTATTTATAGATATTTTAAGGACATTATTTTCTAAAGAGATAAAATATACAGAACAAAATGAAAATCTTTAAATTTGCACAAACTTGCAAAATTTTTTTTGTAATGTGTCAGTGACTTTTAAGCAGTGTAAAAGTTTAAAATTGTTTTACTAAATAAATTTTAAGTGTGAACATTCCTAAAAACTTTTCACTAAATTTTACCTTGAATTTAAGTTTCTTTTAGAACTAATTCACCCCGTAAAAAATGAGTAACAATGACTTTTGAACAACTTTCTCCACAAAAATACCTGGTATAGAGATGGTGTTTAGTGACTTAAGTGGGCAATTTTAAAAACAATATAAAAATCGTAGGTCTTATAGTTTTCTGTTGAAATATTATTTGTCAAAAATAATTTGTTGTTCAAAAAGTAAAGAAATCTTTTAAATGTCAAAAATTCCGTAACTAAATAAACGTAAAGACATCGCTACGGAATCAAAAAAATAAGCCTCCATTGGAAAGGTAGTTTTGTTTGGACAGCGAGAAAGTGAAGAATGTTTCAATTCCTAATTACATTGTCAATGGCAGCGGGAGCTTTACTTACTGTGTATAAATAAAAATATAAATTTAATTTTAAATTCTAACAATATAAAATATTTGAAGGTCCAAAATTTGCCATTCTTCGTAAGAAAAACGTTTATTTATTTGTAGAGTTTTATAAAATTCTGTTTAGAATTTTGAGCAAATAAAAATTTTTCCATAATTAAGGATTTTTTTATTTTCGTCAATGGTAATTAATTTTTCGCTCCATTTGACAACACCGTGAGTAAAGTCAACCAATTTAGAATGTATATGATACATCAATTTTTTGATTTTGAGAGAAAAATTTTATCTCATCTTTCTGCAAGCTCAAACTTTATTCTGGTATTTTATGTCCACTCTGTAATGGAATATTAAAATGTATTCGGTTTTACAAATTTCTTTATGTGGGTGATTATCAAAAAATGTATATATTTAATGTCCACCTTTAAATTTTTAAATATAATCACATAACTTATTCGTTTTTTCGTCATATTATAAATTAAAAAATCATTATTAATTTTGTTTATTTAAGAAAACGTTTAATTTGATAATATTTTTCATCAAATTTTACTTTAAACGTGTAAATTATCAGTCCCCTTGCATGTCTTTAACACAAAATTTGACATGTCTATAAAAATTTTTTCATTTTCAAGAAACATAAGAGAAATCAAAACGACGAAATTAAATGAGAATATGAATTATCTTTCATCCCCTATCTTGTGTTTCTCTTTCTCTTACTTTTTTTTAGAAAAATTCATAATTTTCTTATGTCTCTGAAACAAACATCATTACCCTGTGCCTGTTCCGTTCTTACTTAAAATCTATGCAAAAATGAAAAAAGAGAAAAAAAAACAAAAACAAATCTTTACCTACTGTACAAAAAAATGTCATTTTTACGGTCGGTGCATATTCACTTCTCTTGGTGCGTCTATCAAGTGCTCTAGGTGTTTATAAAAAAATATTTTTATTTGGAACGGAAAATTAATCATTCCCCTGGCAAGTTTTAATTTTTTATTTTAATAAGAAAACATTTTAAATGTTTTCAAATATAATTCATAATGAAATTTTGTACAATCACCCAAAAGTAAAGTACGCCATATTATGACTTTTATCTAAAAATATTATTAAAATTCCGCTGGAACATCATTCCCCTGTATACCATTAAAAACAACCATTCCCCTGTCAACAAATTATTCCCCTGTTTTCAAAAAAATTGAAAAAGGCAAAAAAAATAAGAAAACTATTACGTTCCACTTTTAGAATGCATAAAAAACTTACTAATTAAAAAATAAATTAATTTTATTTATTTTTAAAGATTTTAGTGACTTGTCCATTTTTTGACATATATGTAAATATATAAATTTTTTGATAATCACCCATGTACATTTAAAACCAAAATTTTCCCAACTTTTTATATCGCTATGACTAAAAGTCAAAAGGGTATAATAAATTTGTCATTACATTTGTGATTCAGAATAGAAGGGTAGATATTAGTGATGTGAACTATCGAATAAAGACTATCGTTTTATTCGATAGTTGAAAAATAATCATTCATTCGATTGTTTAACTAAAATTCGTTCATTCATTTATTCGTTCAAATTTCTTTGTTTCAGTATTGAAAATCGTTCATTCATTATTTCATTCATTCAGTATTAAAAATCGTTCATTCATTTATTCGTTCAAATTTCTTTCATTCAGTATTAAAAATCGTTCATTTATCCGTTCAAATTTCTTTCATTCAGTACGTTCATTTATCCTTTCAAATTTCTTTCATTCAGTATTGAAAATCGTTCATTCATTTATTCGTTCAAATTTCTTTCATTCAGTATTAAAAATCGTTCATTTATCCGTTCAAATTTCTTTCATTCAGTATTGAAAATCGTTCATTCATTTATTCGTTCTAATTTCTTTCATTCAGTTGAATGGATTACTATTTTTTATGAACTACAATTTTTTAGGAATTATGTAGGTACTAATAATTTTTCTGAACAGTTCAAATAACTGAACAGTTTAATATATATGTAAATAGAATGAATATTGAACAAATACAAACATGGAAAAAAACGCTATTTTGTTGGAATTTAGAATTTTAGACATTTTGAATTTTGTTTATATTTTTAGTCCGTCTTTTTACAAAACTTCTACAACGTTTAAGATAAAGACATGAAATTTTAAACGTAGATAGATTTTATAAAAAAAAGTACCAGTGCTACAACAACTTTTTTATGTAGCCCCACCCGCTATAAAGCTACAGCCCCTCAAACTTCAAGCAAGCCCTATATTTAAATGTTTATAACTTAAGTTTTATACGGTATCTGAAAACGCCAAATAACGGCTGTTTCTATTAGCTTTCTAAAAATATATAAAAATAATATATATGTGCTACTTTAAAAACCTTTGGTTTCACATTGTGCCTTGTTTTTCTTTAGTATAACTTATAAGTACTAAGTAAGTAGGTAATACACTTAATATTACTAATACTTACACTTAATATTACGCAAGCATGGATATATGTTCGAAACAGAAATAAATGACAGAATGAATGAATGAATGAACGAATTCGTTCGATAGTCGAAATCATTCAGTTACTATTTATCGATAGTTCAAATCGTTCGATAGTTCACATCACTAGTAGATATATAGATTAAGTAAATCGATCTAGATATGTATGTCCATCCGTCCGCAGGATTTAGTATTTTGAAATTCGTTTTTATGCAATAGTCATCATCGCTATTGAAACCCAGCTATTTTGCTCCACTTTATAGTCAAATTTTATGCAAAATTTGGTTGGTCTACTGTAGTGGGTTTGTGTAGCTTTCATACAACTTCTTCTTTTATGTAAGTATTACTCTATATATCTAATGAACTTGGATGTCTGAAATTTTGTCAATAGTAGTTAACTTTAATGGCCGACGTCTAAATAAAATATAGTCAGTGTAGTGGAATAGGTTTGAGGAGCTGTCTTTAAACTTCATAACTGAATAACTAAAAGCATGATTTTGCCAAAAGTAATTAACCGGATGATATAATGTCTATATTACAGTCATACCCGTATCACAGAGTTGGCATAATCTACTCTAATACACTCTTCCTCGTTTTTGTTATGTGCTTATTGTTCAATTAAATTTTTGGGAAACTAACCACCAGTCAATGCAGGGGTTAATAGCATGAACAGAGGATATTTTTTTTTATATTAATGTAAACCGAATTATATAAAAAAAATAACAAAACGAGCGAAAAAAAACAATTTCCCTTCTGAATGAATTTTCATTTTCTTCTTGTAATCAGTAATGTATATATATATATATATATATATATACATATTTTATTTTAATTAATTTTTTCATTTCAACGTATTCTTTTAACATTCTATAACTACTTCTTGTTTTTCAAATTTTATTTTTATTTCAATTTCGCAAGAAAAAAACAAAACAAAATACAAACAGAAAAATAAATTAGTTCTTCCTGTTTTATTTTTGTTCTTGTTTTTGTTTTTTCTCTCAATGAAATTTTCCACGTGGGAATTTCACATTCATAAACAATAACATTTTGTTTTTACACCTTTGTTAAATTTTTAAATTGGAAAAAAAAGCACACTTTTCCACGTGTTTCCTATTACAAAATAATTAATTGGACATGCGCATTTATACGTCAAATACAAATATACATATACAAAATATATACACATACAAATAAAAAATAATTTCCCCTTAAATGCACGAAAAAAAAAAAACAGCAACAAAAAAAGAATAACAGAAAATCTAAAAAGGAAAATAATCACCAATGAATTGGTGAAAAACCGTTATTTGTTATCAAATTTTGATTGTAGTTTTTGTTTTATTTTTATTCTTTTGGAAAATTCAAAACAAAGATTAATAAAAAAAAAAAAAACATATGAACTTGAATTTGTGTGTATGTGTGTGTGTGTATTTATCTAAAGTATCAATTTTTGAATTCAAAATGAAAATTAACTTTTCTTTTAAAAACTTTAGTCTTTCACGTAAACTGAAATCGAATGAACGCCTTTTAATATTTTTCCTTCAAATTAAAATAAAAACAAAAAAACCGTTTTTTTGACGTGTTTTTTTTAAAAGGAAAATTTAAAAAAAAAAAAATAACAGTTATTTTTTGTAAGGTAAATTAAATTTTTCAAATTTTTTTTTGCTGAAAAATTTTAATAAATGCAAAATATAATAATTTTAAGTGAAAGTTAGTTAATACAATTTTTGGGTGTTTTATTTTTTTAAACATTCTTGACAACGAATTTGCTTTTTTTTTTAAATTAAATGCAAAGAGTTAAAACAGTTTTTTAAGTAAAAAAACTATTTCACACCTGATACCAGGTGCCATAGTTTTTTTTTTTTTTTTTTTTTTTCTGAAAAATGTTAAAGTAACATTTTTTCAAAAGTGATTTTAAGAAAATATAATTCATAAAAAATTGATCCTTTTAGAATTCCATAATTCGAAATCATATTTTTTTTTATCAAATTTATGTGTGTGTGTATATTTGTATACAAAGGAAAAGAAGTACGTAGATTACTGTCATTAAATATCTTAAAGATTTTATTCAATTTTGGTTTTTGTTTTTTTTTTTTTTTTTGAGATTTTATTCAAAAATTTGTGGTGTGTATCTATTAAAAAAAACCCCAAAAAAGATTTGATTTTTTCGGATTAGTTAAACACCAAGTTGTTGGGAGTCGATTAAGGAAATAAGGAAGTACATAATAAATAAAAATAATAAATAAAAAAATATTAAAAATTTTCAAAAAAACCATTTAAAATAAAATAAACTTTGAATATAACAATAAAATACTGCTGGTTTTAACTACTTATCATAATCGTAAGATTTTCAAAGTCCTTAAAAGTCCTTAAAAGAAATAATAAAATAAAAAAAAAAAAAAAAATATTGAGTGTTATTTAAACAATTTGTACAAACAATCATTAAAATAAAATCAAAAGTATATGCTGAATTAGAAAAAAAGGATAAAATTGAAAAAAAAACGACAAAAGGATAATGTGTTGAAATAAAAAAAAGGATAATAGCAGGAAGAAGTTTAGAAAAAAAATTGTTTTAAATCGTGCTATGTATTATTCAATAGTCGAATTTTTTTTATAGATTTTAGTCTCATTCAAATTTGGTATTCATTTAAGAAGTTTCAAATACTAATAAAAAAGTTTTAATTGAGTATTTTAAAGGATAATAGATTGCTATATTATATGTGTATGTAAAAATATTGAATGTAGATTTTTATATAAATATATGGAAAAATTCAGATTAGATTTTTGATTTTTTAATTATTTTGAATTTAGAAAAAAAAAGCAAACAGGAAGTGAATAAAAGAAATTTACGAGTGTTGTATTTTAATATTTAAATTAAAGTTCAAAAATTTTTGAATTGAAATTTTTAATTTCGAAAAATAATAACAAAACTAAATTAGTGAATTTAAAATAGTTATACATTAATAAATAAATAATAAATATTCGATTAATTCGAAATTGAAATGTTGCAATAAAAACAACTTTATAATTATTGTTAATTCCTTTTTTTTTTATTTTTTTTTTTTTAAATTAAAAAAATTTAACTACAAAACCTTAAAATTCTTGGAATTCTTGGATAAAACTGTTTGTACCTCTATTTTATATATATAGATATTTAACTGTATATGCATATAATAATTGTATTAGTTTTGTTTCATCTTTAAGGATCATCTGTACACAATTTTAGTGAAAAATATTTTTTCGGAATAATTATATGTAAGTAAATATATATATATATATAAATGTATGTATATTGTATGTGTATTCATTTATAATATTTATATATAAAACGTAATTTTAAGGATAAAACTTTTAAAATTAGGTAGTAAAAAATAAAAATAAAAAATAAGCAAAAAAACATTATTATTTTAATTGGGATTTCTTTGAATTTCAACTGAATTGTAATTTGAGTTATTTTTTTTTTTATTTTTGAGAATAATTGGGAGAATAGGTTTTAAAGACCTAATTTGTTCAAAAAAAAAAATCTTCTATGGAAAGTGCTGGTATTTTTTTTTTTTTTTGTCATTTTAATTGCTTTGAATTAAATTAATTGTTTTTTTTTTTTAAAAAACATTTTATTTTTATTGCTCTAAATTGTTGGTGTATTAAATTAAAATTAAATTAATAATATTAGGTATACGTTTTATGTTAATCTCTAGGAAATAATACAAATTATAAAAAAAAAAAACTTTTATCAAAAACAATTTTATTTTTAATTTTACCTTACCAAGAAAATATTTTTTAAGGTAAAAATTAAAAAAAAAAAAATTCCTTTTTATTAAAAGAAAAAATTTTTATATTTTTAATTTTAAAAATGTAATTGAATGAAAAATTTTTAAATTAAAACTAGATATTTTTAAAAATTAAAAATATTTTTGGGAAAATAATAATATTTTTCAAAATTTTTATTTTAAAATATATATTTGTACTTAATAAATAAATGAGAAAACAATTTTTATTTTTAATTAAATTTTAAAAGAAAAAAAAAATTTTAATTTTATTATTTTTTGTAGATTTTTAAGTTGTATTTTAGTTTCGAATCTGTTTATGAATTTTATGGATAATTTTTGGAACAAACTAGGATTAAAATTGAAGTTTCTGTGATAATTTAGGATTTTAAATATAATTATGAAACGAGAAAACAATAGAAAAATATGAAATATGTTAATGGGAATTGGATAAACATTTAAATATCCTTTTGCGTCCTGTGTATCTTATTTTAAGACAAGTTTTTAAGATACTATAGATGCTTATTACAATGGAATCATTTCTTTCTGAGATTTCCATTTCTAATGATTATTTCCAAAAGGAATTGCGAAAATTGAAATCTAAATCGTAGATATATTTAAAATAAAATATATACATATTTAAATATGGTTTTTTTAATTCACAGATAATTTATTTTGTAAATTTATATAAGTATAAATATTTTTATTATTATAATTATTTTTGTTGTTGTTGTTGTTGTTGTTGTTATTATTATTATTGTTATTTTTATATTTAAATATTTGTCCAGATAAATGAGGTGCAACAAACGAATTCAATTAAATATGTTTAGTTGGATGTGTTCGATTATTAAAAAAATAAAATATAAATGTTTTGTTGAATGTGTTTTATTATAGAAAATAAAATATCATAAATTATCATAAATTATCATATTATCAGGTCAAAAAATTTTTTATATATTTTTTATGAATTTGAATTAATTTAAATGTTTATGAATTTATTCATTTCAGTTTTTAAAACTGATAGACTATTTTCTGATAATTTTATATAATAAATTAAAACTTTTTGTTACTATAATTAAAGACTATGCTTCACCGGATCATTTATGAACTGTAGTAAGTCTTCAATACTTTCAGTGAAAATCTGAATTAAAAGTGAGCGG
Organism: Dolichopus griseipennis; assembly: GCA_963082915.1. Lineage (NCBI taxonomy): Eukaryota > Metazoa > Arthropoda > Insecta > Diptera > Dolichopodidae > Dolichopus > Dolichopus griseipennis. The sequence continues at coordinate 121,522,306 of OY720442.1, read as the reverse complement.
CCAATGTAAGCAATGCTTAGAGAAGCAAATAAAGCAAGCAAAGTAATCAGAGAAATTTCAAATCCTGCAATATTTGCTTTTTATGTCCAATTAACATTAAATTGATTTGGAATATTATTTTTTTTATAATTGTTTATTTCCTAAATTATTTGAAAATCCACAAAAAAGACAAAAAAAAATTACTTTGCTCTTTAAAATATTATGCAAAAATTTTATTTTAAACTTCGTAAATAAGTAAATAAAGCAAAGAGTCTAATTGAAAATTGGTTAATTTTGAACTTTTTTTTTACTTTGTTTCGCTTTCTTTGCCATTGGGTACATTGCTACGTAAGGTACAATGCAATTAATTTCCAATGTCGAAGCGTGTAAAGCAAGCCAAAAAAAAGGATACATAAGACCTTCACCTTAAAGTATCTTAGCTTTTTAGTTATTCTTAAAGCATTTTTGACTCTCACCAATACAATAAATGCTAATTCCACTTATTATTCGCATTCTAATCTTACAAATTTATTATAAAATCATGTATAGGCTATATTATAGATAAATTTTTCGAAGAAATTTCAATTATATCAAAATAATTTTGGAAATCATTTAAAAGAAAATTTCCTATAAATACACATTTTCCATTTGTAAATATTATATTTTTAAGATGTTATTAGAGATGTATTAATTGATTGATTACTTTATTCTATATAATTTAATTAATTTAGTAAAAAGTCATACTATAAGTAGGTACTATATTTATATTAAATCTACTAGGTAAAGTAATTTTAATTGTTTCCTTTAAACATTTTTTTGATATTTGAAATCATATAAGTAGATTAGGAAAATTTTACAATACTGTCTTTAAATATTTATTTGATATGTAAATATTTCTAATATTTACATATCAAATAAATATTTCTAATATAGAAATATACATGTCATAATTTCATTGAATGGATTTTTACAAATATTTTTGAAGAATGTGAATAGTAATTATAATAAAGACTGACAATAATAATTTGTTTGTGTGAAAGACTTTTAATTAAAAGTCTAATAGAAGTTTACAACCTTTTTAACCTAATTATTAAAGCATCGATTACTTATTTGTATCAAATAATATTAATATTAGAAAAATATTAGGAAAATTTCTTTTATAATAGATATAATATGACAAGAGTTTGTACTTGGAGTTCGATTAAAAAATCATTCATTAACAATTAAAATTCTATTGATAAAGTATTAATTTTTATTTTTAATTATATGTATTTATAATCAAAAACTGAATACTTTTAAATTTGTAATTATGTATGTGTATGTTTTTTCAAACCTATTTAAGTTGTACTTACTGGGTTATTACTTTTACTTCTTGACTATTGTATATTGGACTTTATATTAATATATTTAATATACAATCACATATATATATATATATATATATATATATATTTAGAAGTCCAATATACAATAGTAATAATATAAATTATATTATTTTTCCATAATTCAATACAAAACACCAAGAAGTAATTTTATTAAGTAATAAATTTTATTTAGTTACTCATAAAGTAATCAATTATCCGATTGAAAATTCTAATTATTTAATTAATTTACATTTTTGAACTCCTAGTAGAATTATTCTACCAAATAATGTCTTTTACCAAAATTAAATTTGAAATAAAATAAATATATATATTTATACAAATACATATATATATAAACAGATTTTAGGTTAATTATATCTGAAATTCAATTTTAATATCAATTTAATTAAATATCAATTCTTAACTTGTCTTCAAAAAAACTAAAAAAGTAGTAGAAGTACTCTGTAATGTGAATACAAGCTAAAAATTCTAATAAAGAAATTTTAGTGAACTCAAAGTAATTGTCAACTGATATTTAAATAACTGTTGATTCGAAAAAAAAACAGTATAAAGTCATAAGTACATTGAGAAGAGATATTAATAGAATAAATTTTTAAAAGTATTTAACATCATCGATGTATTGAACGATAAAATTTCTAAAGTGGTGTCATGATTTTACACTTAAACCATGACACCAACCAAGTACACTTCGTTGCACACCCAATATATAATAAAATTTAAATCAATATAGTTAGATAATAGTTACAAAGAATTTAACCAGCTGTTAAAAGAAAATGTTTTAATTTGATTTTAAATATTCCTGCCACAAGAACGAAGAGTTCTTTAGTCATTTAAAAAATTTTCTAAATATTGGTTTGAAGGAAGTTATGGCTTTCTGTTTAATATTACGTGACAAAATTAAGATTTTAAAACTTTTTAACAATGATTATATAAGAATCATTCTAAAATAGAAAAGTGTACTTGAAATATTAAATGAAAATCAGCTTAAAAAGTACTCTTATATTAAAATAAAAAGAAAATGAAACTTACATTAAAAATTATTACTGCAAAAAGAAAACCACAAAAAGTGCATTGGTTAAGGTGAAACTGCAGTAGTAGTTAGTTTTAATACTTTATGTTTTATTTTGGTTGTTCTTTTCTTTATTCAATTTATGTCAATCACATTATTGTTTGAGTGCAATTTTAAATATAATAAAAAAAGTTGAAGTTAAATTTAGAGTTTTAAGAAGTTAAGAAGTTTTCACTATTTTGTTTCCATTCTGCATAATCAAAATAAAAGTTGTCAATTATCCTATACTTCCGGGAGTGTATTAAAATTTAAATATATTCACTTCGACATTTTAGTCGGGAGAGAACTAAACATCAAAAGTCATTCTAAAGAACTATATAAAGTCCCTCTGCTGTTGAATCGTAGTTTATTCAACTAATATAATCTTTTTTTGAAAAAAGACTTTTCGAACAATTTTTAATGTGGGTTCTTGGAAAATGCAATAAGCATTTGTCACACTGGACAATTTCAGTGAAGACATTAATTAGTTGATTTCTTTAGAATAGATGTTCTACAGCATTTTCCGATTAAATGGAACTATTTTTCAAAGGAATGAAACTATTTTTCAAATGAATGAAACTATTTTTTCAATTTTATGAAACTATTTTTCAAAGGAATGAAACTATTTTTAACTGAATGAAAGTATTTTTCAATTGAATGAAAACTTTTCCAAAATAAATGAAACTTAAAAAAATATAGTTTATTTTAAATATTAAAATCTAATTGAAATATTATTACACATTTTGATATTTTAAAATTTTTACCACCATATTCTCCAATTTTGCAATCCGACAGAGAAAGCATTTTCTAAAATCAAAGCATACTCACGTACACCTTTTAGGTGATATGAAAATGAAACATTATGAATTTGAAGCGACAAAGAAATTATTATTATATACACTTTTATTTCGCACGTAATTCATTAACTTAAAACTAACATATTATGTTTAGATCTTAGCCTAAGCCATCCGACTTTCTATACATAATTATTTAAAAATTTAAAAATATTTACAACAACCAATTCATTTCCATAATTCATTGTTTCTTATCTTTCATTTAATTTTATTTTATTTGTTGTTTAAGTAATACTCAGAATTAATCTTTTTATTTGTGTTTTAAAGATTCTAATTGAATCGATTTGTTTGAGTTCAATTGGCAATTCATTAAATAATTTTAAACACTTATACAAACTATTATTATTCTGCTGATTTGTTTTAAATAATGAGAGGTAAAAATTTGCTTTATTACGAGTGTTGTGCGCATATATGTCAATCATTCTATTTAATATAAAATTGTGTTTGATTCTATTATTGATAATTTTTAACGTAGTTAGGTATAATTCCCGTTTACAAACATTTTTGAAACTCATATATCTATCTGTATATAGTAAATTCGTAGGGTCCATACGGGGAGAAAAGTGAATTATTTTTATTGCTTTCTTTTGAATGATTTCCAGCTCATTTAATGTTCTCTGAGAAGCTCCATTCCATATTGGATTTAGATAAACAATATGAGGAATATATTGAATATAATGCATCCGTGGAAATGAATTTTCGTAGTCTATGTAATAAGAAAAGATAGGGTGATATTTTGTTAATAATGTGGTGCACATGATCAGCCCTCTTCAATCTCTTGTAAATAATCAAACCTAGATAGTTAAAGTTAATTAATAAAATTACAAATGTATAGTAACATTAAGAGATTACTCTAATCAGATGGTGTTTAAGATTCCGCAATATACAGAGGATCAACTATTATATTAAACACGCATAATACTTAAATTAAATTTTAATTTTTAAAAATTAATAAAAATGTATAAACTTGTATAAAAAATATTAAATTTGATTTCATCAGTTGAAATTTAAAGTATCAATTATAGAAGAAATGGTTATTTATAGCATAATATATTTATTTGTAATTAATTATAATGACATATAAAAATTTATTTCTTCATTTTGATCTGATCAATAAATAATACACAATACTCCTTCTTCTTAGTTAATATTTACTATATTCTCAAATAAAGGCGGTAATATCCTATTATGGAAAATGATTAATCTATTTTTTTTTAAGGATAAAAATATTGGAACTTATTTATAAAGATTTATTTTCATAATAATATGATCAATTAAGGCACATGGCAGAGGTGTAAATCTTAATAAAATTTAAATTTCGCAACTTATAAATGAAAACTCACTCACTTCCACTTTGATGTGGAAATTTAACAAAAAGTTGATCAGTCTATACAGTTCTTATCTTTATATTTAAATAAATAAGGGCAATTCATTATACTATACTTTAGTGATATATTTTATATTACATTACCAATCCTTTCCTTTTATTTTAAATATAAATTAAGTCATTCATTAATTAGGTAATAATTTGTTAAGTGTAGAATAGGTAATACATGAAGTTTTTCTTCTAAGACCATATCTTAATTTATATATTTTAACTCAAATATTCTGTGTAATCTACAGAATCACATCTACTAGGCCCTTCATTAGCTTAAGATGTTTTTAATAAATCATTTGTATTTCTCTAGATTGTCTTGAATTGATTTTAATATATTTCTCGTACCATATTGTTACTTTTGAATTATGTGTATATTATTATTAATTGTTTTAAAATATTTTAATATGTAAGTTGTATTGTCTCCAGGTAATAAATTTAATTAAAGTGTTACAGTCTTTTTTTTTTCACACATATAGATATTTTTACTTAAAGGCTTTCCACATTCCAAAAAATAAACACTTTTTTATACCCGTATGACTATATAGTCAAAGGGTATAATAAATTTGCCATTACGTTTGTGACGCAAAAAAGGAGGGGGGGTAGATATAGACTCAAGTGTATGGATCGGATCAGAATCAAAAAATAAATTGATTTAGCGATGTATGTCCGTCCGTCTGTCCGTCCGTCCGTCATCACGATAACTCAAAAAATAAAGGAGCTAGGATTATTAAATTTTCACAAATTCGTTTTTTTTGCAAAAACCGGAATCGCTATTTAAATCCAGCTATTTTGGTCCATGGGTTCGGGTAGCTGCCATACAACTCCTTCTTTTATATGAGCTTTACACTACACCTGATGAAACTGGGTGTCTGAAATTTTGCAAAAAATAGTTTAGTGTAATGGCCAAAGTTACTGCAAAGTTTGGTTGGTCTACTGCTGAGGGTTCGAGTAGCTGCCATACAACTCCTTCTTTTATATAAGCATTACTCTACACCTAATAAAGCTGAATATTTTAAATTTTGCCAAAAGTAAATAACCGCATGGTATAATGCATATGTTACGGTCATGCGGGTATCCCAGAGTTGACACAGTCTACTCTACCACACTCTTCCTCGTTTTTATATATTTTATATTAAAATTCTAGACATCAGTTCACTTTTAGTTAAATTCTTTAGATACCTATAATTCTGATTCTTAACATATACATATATAATAAACATTATCTAATATATATATTATAAGTTCTATTTTTAATCCTTCAAAAAAAATAAAAGATATTACGCTTAAATATTTATTAAGTATATAATAAAGTAGCTCGTGATCTAAATTTACAAAAAAACGAGGAAGAGTGTAGTAGAGTAGACTGTGTCAACTCTGGGATACCCGTATGACCGTAACATATACATTATATCATCCGGTTAATTACTTTTGGCAAAATTTCAAACATTCAGCTTTATTAGGTGTAGAGTAATGCTCATATAAAAGAAGGAGTTGTATGGCAGCTACTCGAACCCTTTGCAGTAGACCAACCAAATTTTGCAGTAACTTTGGCCATTACACTAAACTATTTTTGGAAAAATTTCAGACACCCAGCTTTATTTGGTGTAGTGTAATCCTCATATAAACGAAGGAGTTGTATGGCAGCTACTCGAACCCTCAGCAGTAGACCAACTAAATTTTGCAGTAACTTTGGCCATTACACTAAACTATTTTTTACAAAATTTCAGACACCCAGCTTCATCAGGTGTAGTGTAAAGCTCATATAAAAGAAGGAGTTGTATGGCAGCTACTCGAACCCTCTGCAGTAGACCAACCAAATTTTGCAGTAACTTTGGCCATTATACTAAACTATTTTTGGAAAAATTTCAGACACGCAGCTTCCATAGGTATAGATATATGCTCATATAAAATAAGAAGTTGTATGGCAGGTACTCGAACCCGTGGACCAAAATGGCTGAATTTCAAACTCGATTCCGTTTTTTGCATAAAAACGAATTTGTGAAAATTTCATAATCCTAGCTCCTTTACTTTTTGAGTTATCGTGATGACGGACGGACGGACAGACGGACGGACATACATAGCTAAATCGATTTATTTTTCGATTCTGATCCGATCCATACACTTGAGTCTATATCTACCCCCCCTCCTTCTCTGCGTTACAAACGTAATGGCAAATTTATTATACCCTTGGACTATATAGTCATACGGGTATAATGAGCAAATGCGCAACAGTAAAAAACAAAAAAAAATCTAATAATGCTAATTTTTTTTTTTAATCCTTTTTTTCTTTCTAACATGTCTGTTACGTGTTATACTCTTGAGGGTAATTAATTTTATTTAAAAGTTTTAGATTTTCATAATATTGTGTGTTGTTGGGTACAAAGTTTTGAATATAAAAATATTTCTAGTTTTTTTTTTTATTGTAAATATCATTTTGTGTCCTTGAACATCAACTGTTGTAGGATACATATACTCATATATTGTAAACAATGTTGCGTTTTTAATTTTATAATTGGTTTTTTTTTCTTATTCTTCGTTTGACATTATTCATGCAGGTTTTTAGACAATGAAATATTATTATCTATCTCTCTTCGTTTCTTTATCACAGACGACATTCTAATTACATGAGTAAACTATAGAGTATTTTGTTTCCCTTTTGCTATTATTATACAATTGCTATTAGTATACAATTTAAATAGAGTTTAATATATTTTCTAAAAAGCTAATTATCATAATATTTATAATTAGTTTGAGAATTCTTATATCTAGTTTATATTTCATAATTTAGTGCTTAGTTTTAGTTTTTGTATTAAAGAATCTAAATATAGTTATGTAGATTAGTTAATAATTTATTAGTTATTTATTGAGATGTTTTATATTTGAGATGTTAAATTATAATTTAAATTTTAAGTTTATTCTTTGATGGCATTTTATATCAGATTTTATGTTTTATTTTGAAAAATGCAATATTCCTGTACTTTGCAAATGTCTTTAGGAGTCTTTGGAGTCTCCCAAATATCTTGGAATAAACGAATTTTTTAACTCTGAATAATATACTCTGAATACTCTGAATACAACAATGTACCATAGTTGGACTATAGTTGCGCAACTTAAAATACAACAATGTACCACTATATTTTACATTCTATTTGTTGCAAATTATGCGTTAGAAAGCTGTTCTCGCGGATTAAGTTCAGTTAAATATTAAATTATTCAAAGCCAAAGAAAGGGTTTTCTACAGATTTAACTTTCTGAAATATTTTACAAAATATACCAAAAGTGGTACATAGTTGTAGGAAATTACGGTACCTTATCAATTTTTTGGTAATCAAAATAGAATTACGTATCAGGTGATTTATAATGTCAAATTTAATTTGTTATCCGGAGCCTTATTGCACTAACAACTAATTACTAATCAAATAATCAAATAATAATTGTGTTTTGATAAAGTTTTGTTAAACTAAAATCATATTTGACAACAAACTGATTAAGTTTGAATAGGAAAAAAAAACTTAATTATCAAAAATTGATTATTTGATAAGTGATAAGTGGTTGGTGCAATTGGATCCAGATCAATATAAACAATTTATTTAAGTATTATTAAAAAACCCATTAACAGTCACCACAATTGAACCGTCCAATTTAAATTGATTATATCATAATTTATAGTTTGTTTTTATACCCGTATGACTATATAGTCCAATGGTATAAAAAATTTGCCATTACGTTTGTGACGCAGAGAAGGAGGGGGGGTAGATATAGACTCAAGTGTATGGATCGGATCAGAATCGAAAAATAAATCGATTTAGCTATGTATGTCCGTCCGTCATCACGATAACTCAAAAAGTAAAGGAGCTAGGATTATGAAATTTTCACAAATTCGTTTTTATGCAAAAAACGGAATCGAGTTTTAATTTCAGCCATTTTGGTCCACGGGTTCGAGTACCTGCCATACAACTTCTAATTTAATATGAGGGTTCGAGTAGCTGCCATACAACTCCTTCTTTTATATGAGCTTTACACTACACCTGATGAAGCTGGGTGTCTGAAATTTTGCAAAAAATAGTTTAGTGTAATGGCCAAAGTTACTGCAAAATTTAGTTGGTCTACTGCTGAGGGTTCGAGTAGCTGCCATACAACTCCTTCTTTTATATGAGGATTACACTACACCAAATGAAGCTGGGTGTCTGAAATTTTGCCAAAAATAGTTTAGTGTAATGGCCAAAGTTACTGCAAAATTTGGTTGGTCTACTGCAAAGGGTTCGAGTAGCTGCCATACAACTCCTTCTTTTATATGAGCATTACTCTACACCTAATAAAGCTGAATGTTTGAAATTTTGCCAAAAGTAATTAACCGGATGATATAATGTATATGTTACGGTCATACGGGTATCCCAGAGTTGACACAGTCTACTCTACTACACTCTTCCTCGTTTTTTTATTAAAATAATATTATTATCATGTTAATAATTAAATAAATAAAACTCTGAATTGTAAATTACTAGAGAATAGCATATTAATAATCTAATAATTCTTGTTTATTTCAAATCAATTCAAAATGTGGTTTAATTTTATATGCAAAATTAAAATCAATATTTGTTTGTCTAGTTTTTCGAATTGTAATAAATTAAAACTAAAGTTAATTATCTTTTTTTTATTATTTAATTTGTTTATTTTCCTCTATAAACTAAATTTCAGAATAAATAATAAGTAGATAAAAACCGTGGAAATGTTGTCCCTTTAATTTTTTTTTTGTAATTTATTAATATAAAAAAGTTGAATGCAAACATATAAAATGGCAATTGGTATGATATAAAATCGTATAATTTAATAAAATGTAATACGGTTCAGTAAAAAATTTAATTTTCGTAGTAAATTTTGTGTTAAATATAATTTGTGTCAAAATTGGTTGCTTTTATATATTCTTCAAGTGAAATAAAAATTTTTAACCCAGTTTTTAAAAGAATGGTTTTTTTTTTATTTGAAAATTTAACCCATAGAAGATCAAAATTTTTTTCCCATTAATAGGAAAAATTACAAAAAAGATCTGTAAGTTGAAAAACCAATAACATTACCACTAATTAGAAACTACTAAGATAGAATGTACAATGTAAATTGTTACTATGGTTACGAGTGATGTATTAAGATACAACAGGTTTTCAGTTTATATATAATTAGAGTATTATTATAAAAACTTGAACTTTTTTTTATTATTAGACGACTAAAAACGCAGAAACGACTAATACAATTTCTATAAGATACCGTAATATCAACATTATATCATTCGGTTAATTACTTTTGACAAAATTTTAAATACATAACTTATTAGGTTTTCTGTTATGTACAAAAGAAAATATAAGTTGAAAGGCAGCTCTTTAAGGCTCTTCCACTACACAAAATTTATTTTCCACCTTTATTTGGTATAGAATAATGCTCATATAAAATAGAAGTTGTACGTCAGGTACTCGAACCCTGCGAAACAAACTGGCTGGATTTCAAAAATGGTGACGGCTATTGTATAAAAGATAATTTGTGAAAATTTCAGAATTGCAGCACCTTTACTTTTTGAGTTATCCTACAGACGGACATACAGACGAACTAGCACACACAGTTTGATCCAATCAATTTTCGATTCTGAACCGATCCATACACTTGAGTCGATATCTACCCCCTATCTTTCTCTGCGTCATAAACGGAGTGACAAATTTAGTATATCCTTTTGACTTATAGTCATACGGGTAGAAAAATAAAGGTTTTTGAAGCAAAATTACAGGTAACTCCTTACCTCATATATGTTTGCTCGTCTAACTACTTGTAACCTCTCGCTGTAATATATATTTATTATTTACTTATAATAAGCAATAATTTATTATGTTATATACCTAACTTATAGATAAAATAAATAATTAATAATATTTTAAGTAAACAAACTATTTTTGTTATTTACTTTTCTAATTCAAAACAAACGTCAAATAACAAACGTCAAATAACAAATGTCAAATAATAAAATATCAAATAACATATGTCAAATAAAAAATTTCATACTAGTATAATTGAATACTAATCAAATTATTATTTAAAACCATTACTACCAACATAACAAATTGTTTCATCCCACATCTTATATTAACTTCAACTTACATGTACTTAGGATGCGTTTATATTGAAGCTGCGATAGAAATAGCACAGCGTAGAAAATCTTATATTGTTTATCTTTGATCAGAGCGTTCTTTCAATATAAACACTTTTATTCAAATCTTTAATATAATATTCTAGGGCCTAGGCTATGGTCTTATCGATGCTCTTATCCTTTATCGCAGCTTCAATATAAATGCACCCTTATAGACATGCACATGGCGCGATATCCTTTGTATTCGCTTCGCTTGAGCGGCTGAGAGAATGAGGTTGTATATTTTATTGAGAAAAGTGACGATATTTAAGATTCAGATTTTAAATTTTTCGAAATAAAAAAAATTACCGTAAACTTCGAAATAATAAACCAAATTGAGCTTATTGGTTATTATAATATCCATTGAACGTGTCTAGTCCAACCAAATACTTTAATTTATAACAACTCTTTAACGACTAGCGCTTAAAATTTTTTCTTCCGGATTTTTGCTACAAAATTCATATGTAGGGTTGTACTTAAAATCCTATAGTGTTGTACTTAAATTCAGATAGTGTTGTTCTTTAATATTAAATAAATTAATATGTAATTGTTCATTGAGACGTAAAAATATTTCATTTTTTTTTTCAGAAAATTAAATAAGGTTGAAAAAGTTAATTTGATAAATTTCAACAGTACTATATACATATATACAGTGTTTGTATATGTATGAAAAACAAAAAAAGCTAACAAAAAAAAATAAACTTGTTAAAAGTATTCTGATTTTATTATAAAAGTTATGATTATATAATCTTTATTACCCCATATTTTCTATATAATCCAATTGGAATGAATTTATTAGTATTTTGATTAACTTAATTAACTTTAATATACAAAATATATACTATGGTATATAATATACATTTTATACATTTAATTTTTATATAATTTTTCGCAAAATTTAAGATTTTTCTCAATGAGAAGAACTTTTTATGTTGTAGTTGTAGTTGTTGTTGTTTTTTTTCGTTAATATCAAGGTCAAATTTTTCAATGATAATGATTCGTGTGTATCTATATTTATTTTTTGGATAACTTAGTCTGTCATTTATGCATAAATTATCCTAGAAAATTGTAACTATAGATATTTTTTTTTTTTTTGAAAAACTCTTATCGATATTTTTCAGGAGATGTATATATTATATATATAGACGGACGGATATATATATATATATATATTAATATTTGATGTATTAATCTTTACAAAATATGCTTTTTTGATGATTAAACACATGGAGTCATTGAATCATTGACCTCGTTATAAGGACATGATAATATTATATATATATATATTTTTATACCCGTATGACTATATAGTCCAAGGGTATAATAAATTTTTAATTACGTTTGTGACGCAGAGAAGGAGGGGGTAGATATAGACTCAAGTGTATGGATCGGATCAAAATCGAAAAATAAATCGATTTAGCTATGTATGTCCGTCCGTCCGTCATCACGATAACTCAAAAAGTAAAGGAGCTAGGATTATGAAATTTGCACAAATTCGTTTTTATGCAAAAAACGGAATCGAGTTTTAAATTCAGCCATTTTGGTCCGCGGGTTCGAGTACCTGCCATACAACTCCTTCTTTTATATGAGCTTTACACTACACCTGAGGAAGCTGGGTGTCTGAAATTTTGCAAAAAATAGTTTAGTGTAATGGCCAAAGTTACTGCAAAATTTAGTTGATCTACTACTGAGGGTTCGAGTAGCTGCCATACAACTCCTTCTTTTATATGAGGATTACACTACACCAAATTAAGCTGGGTGTCTGAAATTTTGCCAAAAATAGTTTAGTGTAATGGCCAAAGTTACTGCAAAATTTGGTTGGTCTACTGCAAAGGGTTCGAGTAGCTGCCATACAACTCCTTCTTTTATATGAGCATTACTCTACACCTAATAAAGCTGAATGTTTGAAATTTTGCCAAAAGTAATTAACCGGATGATATAATGTATATGTTACGGTCATACGGGTATCCCAGAGTTGACACAGTCTACTCTACTACACTCTTCCTCGTTTTTGTGTTAATATAACCCTATTGAGATTTTATATTATTTTATAGCAATATATTCGTCTGTATGTCGATTTTTAATTAAAATATTAGAAATTTAACAGTTACAAAATTCTTTAATTCAATAAATTAACGTATTATACTAGTTGGTTCTGGTTCTGATTTGCTTCTGTAGCCGTAACTTAGCGAATGTAATTGAAATTGAAGCATGAGTGTGTAATGTTCAATACTGGGTGCCACAGTGGTTAGAGTGCCGACCTGTCATGCAAAAAGGCCCGGGTTCGAATCCCAGTGAAAGTGAAAACACTTTTCTGGTTTTCGGCTCGACTCATCTACCATTCGCCATTGGGTTCAAATTAATGGCTTAATCAATAATTACTAATTATATATCTTTAATAAAAAATACATTAAAAAAAACAATATAAACAAATAATTTAATTGAATAATGTAACTCACAGATATAGAATACCATATAACTCAAATACAAAATATTACAATATAAACAAAAAATAGAATTGTAAATATTGAAAATTTAAGGAGGATTGGCGTTCCCTAGTGCTACATATGTTAGGGATATCAATATTAAATTAGGATTATAAGAAGTTAAGTTGGATAGTTAAATAATCGAGATTTTAGATTGAATATGTATAAATTACCAAATTTAGGGAACACATTCGCTGGTAACGAATTTTATTATTGGCTATATATCCATAATCATTCCATAAATCGTCTTACACTATCTTATTAATTTAATTCTGTAAGGTGAACATCATTTAATTTTTTAACACTTTTAAAGCCAAATTACGTAGTTTTAAGCCACGGGATTTATAAAACCCATTTTATAAAAATTTCATCTTTCCTAAACAAATAAATTAATCGTATACATATTTCCAATTAGTTTGTGTCAAATTTTTAATGGATTTTAAACAATGATAGGTTTACTAAATTGAATAGCACTTTAACATAAGTATGATATAATACTTTTTTCATTGTTTGCCTCCCACATCTAAAACAGCTTTTATAACTATAATTCAATTTGAATTTTATTAAAGTGTACATAAAACAAAACACATCTGATGTTAGGTGCATTCATAAAATCAATAAAATATGAGTATTGAGATTTCAAAGTGCTTTAATATCAATAAAGACAGCAGATTTAAAAAATCAGATAAGCTATTGTAATTTAAGATAGCGGTTTAAAGCTTATGAGAAATAAAAAATTGACTATAACTGTAATTTTTATGCTCGTGTGAACAAAAGGTTTCTGGTATAATAAAAGTGCTTTTCCATTTGTAAAAAATTGATCTAGACATGCTGGATATATTGTCAAAGGCGTGTATCAGACCATAATTGAAAATTAAATCGATCTGTCGGAGTGTTTCTGTCCAGACAGACGGACGTACGAAAACTTCAAAACTACAAGAACTAAAGTTTTAAAATTCACACAAAGTGATTTCTGTATAATTTCTAGAGTCCTGAGGGATGAAAATTACACAAGGTAAGTTATATAATAGGGTAAGCACTACTGTGAAGTTTCAAAATAATAGGGATTCATTTTTGCGTAGCTGCCATACAAGTTCTAGAACCCTACTACCATATCTTCAAAATCGATTACACTACAAAATTAAAATTAAAAGCATGCAAGTATGCAAGTAAAATAATATGGCAAGCTCGTTTGCGAATTTTGAGGTTTCTTGGGACATAGCAAGATTAGCTGCCATAGAGACTACTGGAATCAGAGAACATATCTTTGCAACTACAAATACTCGAAGCCTTAGATTCAAAATCCCTATGTAATGTAATGACAAGTAATTTTGAGAAATTTTAAAATATTTGAATCACATTTTTGGGAAGCTGGACAAAATTCTCAACCCAATTAGTATGAATTTGATCTTTCTACTAAATCAAAAGGACTGATAGTGTGGGCTTATGTAATAGGGAAACGTTGCGACGTTATTCAAACTTTGTTTTTTTTTTTTTTTGTCTTATTAGTATTTTAAGCACCATAATGGGTTCGCACGGGTATCCGTGTTGACAAGGGCAATTATAATTTTCCTCGTTTTTTCTATCTTTTTAATTTTTTTTTATGTTACATATATATTTATACTGTTAGTTATACATATAACATATACAAAGTGAAATATAAAAACAAAATTTCAGTATATATACAAATCAAAAATAAAAAGGATTTTAAGGATGTATTTCATATTCTTTACAGATACTTCAGCAATTTTGCCATTTTCTATTTGAAGTGATAATCAATATTTTTTTAATTATTTATTTTTACTGAAAGTGTTCCGTATGCTCATTAATAAAACTTTTTTTATGAATAGTTCCTCTCTTTAATTTGAAAACTAATTAGTATAACTTATGAATAAATAATTTTTGCGAGAAGTTTTTTTATTATTTTGTCATAACGTTAGTACCGCAGTACCTAAGATTCTTCCTTATTAGCTTTTTTATTATTATGGCATCAACAAGTTAATTTATTCAAGAATCCATCAGTTTAATGCTTCAAAATTCTTTTTTAGACAGCGTTTTTAGATAGACTCTTAAATAGCAAACTATATACCTAGATTTGTTAAATTAAAAAAAAATGTATACTCTTTTCACATTAGTTTGGTCCTTTTTTCAGGTTAAATTGAACGTTAATTTTCAAATAAAATTGGTAATTTTTCAAATGGAGGCGTCCCAATGGTTCTATTAAAATGGTCCTTTTTTAAAAATAGCTCCGTATTTTGGGACCTAGAATTTGAAATGACATAATTTGAAGAACGTAGTCTCCAATTCTGTAGTAAAAACTGAAAAAGGTAAAAAAATTAAGCTAAGTCTACAAAACAGCATCCTCAATTTTTGAGGGCTATTTTTTAAAGAGGCTTTGGAGTCGATTCAAACTTTTGAATTTTTCTTGCTATATTTGGGTTCTACTGTAAAATCTTTGTGTCCTTTTTTCGAATATGTCCATCCGGCTGTTAAGATCCCAAGAATTGGGGCTTATTACAAAAAAAAAGACCAATTTAATTTGAAAATTTAGGACCAAAAAGATCAAATTCAATAAAAAACCAAAAAATTTCTTGTAATTAGTAATGAAATAACTGCCATGTGTTCATAGTTGAATTCGGTTTAATTTAATACTAAAAATTGTCAACTGCTCTTAATTTTATAACATCAATATCTGAATTACTAATAAATTTTTGATTAAGTAAAGACATATGGCTGAAATATTATTTGTAGTTTCCCATTAACAGTAAATTATGTTGCTCATCAGATGCAAACAACCATTTCATCACAGAAACCAGAAAAAAAAGATAAAGAAAAATTTGAAAAATTAGAAAAATTGTTATAATAATAACTTTTATTCTCTGTTTTTATTTATGTTCTTTGTCAATCTGATATTAAATGGTTATTAGTAACAGATGTATACAATGATGTTAAAAAAATGTTATATTATATCACCTGTTGTACGGGTTATAAATATAATAAAAAAAAAAAATCAAAAACAAAAAACCTTTGCCACAAGACAAATTATATTTTTTATAGCTTAAACATTATACGTTCAGTGTTACCATGTGAAGAAAAAAATTAACACAATTATTAATATTTGCTCAGCATGTTGTTATAGACTGATTTAAAAAATTGTTCTCGATTTTTTTAATTATTACAAATATTTAAAGACATTTCATAAATAAAGCTCTACTTAGAATTTTTTTTTTGTCTGACTGATTTTACTAAATTTGAGACGAATTTAGGAGGAGCATATATTTAATTTATTAATCAAAATGAATAGTAAATAAAAAATAATGCTGAATAATTAAATTTCATTTCAAAATTTATCAATATAATTTCATATGCTTCGTTGTTTAGTACTTTATTGCAAATCTTAACTCTACTTCGGTCATTAATTATATATGAAACTATATTTATTTATTTATTTATTTGTAGTACCAGACAAGAGTTAATATTGCCTGATAATATTAATCAGGCAATTCTTTGCCTATTTTGGCTTCTAATTAAATTATTTTAATATACACTATATTTTTTTATTAAATACGATGCGACCAGGGTTTGAACTCGAGACTTTTCGATTGAAAAACCGCCACTTTACCAATGAGCTATGGGTCAGATGATGAAACTATATTTCAATCTGATTATGTTTCTAGCTCCCTATACACATCGGACTTGGTTGTACAAAATGTCTGCATACTGAGTAGTTGTATCGTGTATGTAAATTTGACATTTGTCAAACTTAAATGTCATTTTATTTATTTTTATTTTGTATCTTCCGTTTTTTTAAAAACTGAAGTATTGATTTGAGAAAAAAATAAATTCATAAAGAATATAATTGCAAAGAATTAAGTAAATAATTTGAAGTATAAAATTAAGTGAAAAAACATTTTAACATTTTTATAAACATTATATATCAAAAATGATGGAAAAAAATAGAAAAAGACAGAACTATACAGTTAAATAAAATCTGTTAAAATGACAGGTTAAAATTTAGAGACATTTTTGTCATTTGACATATTTTTACCAAAACAAAAAAAAAATTCAAATGATGTTTCGATGATAGGTTTGAAAAAGAGTGTGGTATGTTTTAAAAACAAGTCCATGTACCTAGTTTTACAACCAAGTCCGACTTAAGGACATAGATGTTCTGTTTTAGATAATTTTTTCCAATTCCCTTTCCAGTTTAATAAGTCTGGAGAACTAGAGTATATTAGGTACCTAATACAAGTTTTTGGAAATGGTTGTAGTATTATTTTTTAGAAATAGGCAAGGATTCAATTGGTAACGTAGTGGTTAGGACTTCGGCATTTCATTCGAAAGATCCCACTTTCAAATCCTGGTCGTCGGATTTTATACAATAAAAAAACATAATTTATAATTTATATGATAATATAAAATTAAATATCTGCCCCATCTGAAAAGGAAAGGCTGAATCTCTCGCTTATCACATTGTATGTGATTGGGATCTATTTAAAATAAATAAAAAGGGAATGCAACATGTACTATTATCTGCATAAGGTTAAACGTATTTTCTGGTAATAAATCTAAATAGATATTGAATTCTTAGGGATGAGGAATTATGTTAAAAAAGTTAATTTTTTATTTTTTAGTTATAGCCAAAACGTGTTGGACTTTTATGTTGAAAGTTTCTTTTAATATTTCAGAATTGTGATAAGATAATATTTTGTATTTATATATATTAATATTTTTTATTTTGCGTTTTTTGTAAATGGATGCAGTAAAAAAAAAACAGAAAAAATCCATATCAAAAACAAAAAGGATAACAGTTATCCTTAAAGATTTTTTTATAGATATATTTTTTTTATATATATTATATATTTATATACATATTTCTTTTTATGTGATACTCAGATAAAAAAAGGTCTAAAGAGACTATAAATATTCTCCCACCCTGTATTCGTTATATGAAATTTGAATATGAAATGTACAACAGGCTTTAAAACTTTTTTTTATTTTATTTTTTTGTTTTTTTTTTCGTGATTTTTTTTTCTCAATTAAATGAGAAAAGGATTTTTAAGTTTTAAATTTCTTTATATTGGGTTAAAAAATAAGATTAATCAGGTAACCTTTGTATATTAGTTACCTATAAAATTATCTATAATAGGAAAATAGGCAATGTAAATTATGATAAAATAAATTGGTGACTACTTTTTTGAAATTATATATAGATGCCTTAAAAATATTTTGATGATGTATCATTTGTTTAATGAATAGATTTGGAATACAAGGTCTTTGATATTTTTTTATACAGTGGGTTGCCAAATGATTCGGTGACAGTTGGGAAAAATAAAACTGTTATTTTTGTATGTATATGGAATAAATATTATAAGTCCTAGTTATTTCAATAATTTTTTGAACCGAAGAATTAATTTACATTTTATGCTTTATGGCAGGGAACTGAGTCGTGCTAAATGTTAGATTAAGGAAATCATTGTGTCAACTGAGGTAAAATTTTTAAAAATTTCCTTTGCTGATCTTGCCTCATTGTTCCCTTGACGATGTAAATGTTCTCCCCATGGCTTTTGAAAATAATACAGAGCCCACAATGATAATTATAGGATGTTTGACCAACTCTATGAGGAAGTATGAAATTTATAATTAAATATAACCCACAGTTTAATTAGAATTTGGTTAAATTCACGTATTTTAATATTTTGGAAATATTTAAATTCATAGTAACCATAGAAACGAAACAAAAAATATATTGAAATATAACTTTAAAATAAAATCATTTAAAACTCAGAAGTTTCTTAAATATTCGTACATTTCCTAGTAATTTGGAAACACATTTTAATTCTCATATAGATCCTTTTTTCTTTTAAATTTAAGTTTGTAAAATGTATATTTGGTTTTATTTTTTAAAAATTGAATTTTTTTACAGCATGCATCGGAAATTGAATGAATGGTTTTAAATAAAATTAAAAATTAAAAATATATAAAATTATATTAACACTTGAAACTAAGAATAATCTATTATAAGCTTTCATCTATAATCTCTCTACAACGAACTTATGAAAGTTTATTCGTAATACAAAATCTTCAAAAATATTCGTGCGATCTGGGATGTTTCCTCTAATAGGATATTCTCAGAACAATACTTTATTTCTAATCTTTTAATATCTTTATTTCGAATAATTCTCTCACATTGATTTAACTGTAATAGTCTAATACCATAAGATGTAACATTAACAATAAGCTTAACAAAAATTTTAAAAAGCACACCGGATTAATTGAACCCAGTCCTATTTATTTTTAAGGTTCTGAGATAAAACATGAATAAAAAATTCTTTGCATATAATTGACACTCAAGAAAAAATACTTTAATCAGAAAAATTGTCAAAGTATTTTTAATATAATTAATAAAAAATATCTGTCTATTTTTTACAGTTAACTCAACTGTCAAGAAGCAGCACGTTAATGAAATAAAAGGCAATCGATAAAAATGCTTTTAAGTGAGAGGAAAACAAAATAGCTAAAAATCCTGAAGAAAATATTTAAGCCCAGGAGAACATTCCAACGTATTTTGGGTTTCAATGGGATGTACAGAAAAGCTTTTTGCATATTTAGCCAGAAACAATCTTTACTAAAGCATTTTTAGCTTACTTTGGAAGAAGGTTTCTTGGTGTGTTCTAACAAAAAGTTGTTCTAAGTCTGAAACGCGTTAATCCGAATATTGCTTTATGTGCTGTGTGTGTTTGTATGTATGTGTTTCTCTGAGAAATGTGTTCTCAAACTAATTTTGTGCAAATGTACTAAGAATAATTTCTTCGGTGGGTAATGAAGAATAATTTTCATAAATTGATTCTAGTATCATGAGATCTAGAGCTTCAAGGAGTTTAGGAAATGTCAAGTTCTAATAATTTATCAAAATCTCAGTCGCTTTTAATGAAATTTGGTGTAAATGCTTTTTCTGTCAAAAAAAAGAATGGCTTCGCAAATGGGCCAAATTGGACCAGGCAAAGGGAGTTGTTATATAAAATAAAGAGACTTTACAATACAAACTACATTATGCAAGAAGAAAAGCTTATACAATACATCTTGGATTTATTTCTACATATTTTATAAATATTACCAAGTTAGGAAACACAGAAATTTTTGGAAAATGATATATGATACCGAGTTTAAATAATGCATATTCATACCGCATAATTTCCAATTCGGTTTCGGAAAAATATCATTTACAAAAATATAAGTTAAAATATATATTGTTTGATTGTATGTAGATTGTATATAGATCCCTTTTCTATTTTTAATTTATTTATTTTAATTTCTCATTTTTTCTTGCGAAATATGCTACACATGTTAGCAAATATTTTATGTCCTTATTATTTTAAAACCCTTTAAATTGATTATACATATTTATACATTTATGTGCATATGTATTAGTTGTTCAATAAAATTATTTACATGTTATACAAATTTCCAATAAATGTATGTATATGGATGAATTTTCCAATATTGTTATAGCCGGATGACTATAGGTCAAAAGGGTATACTAAATTTCCCTTTACGTTTGTGACGCAGAGGTGAAGGGCTTTTATGAAATAGCTGTCATTGCTGTTAAAATCCACAAGTTTGCTCCACGGGTTGGAGTACCTGCCATACAACTTAATTTTTTATATGAGCATTACTCTATACCTAATAAAGCTGGATATCTGAATTTTGGTCAATAACAGTTAACTTTAATGACCAACGTCTGAATAAAATATAGTTAGTGTTGTGGAAGAGGTTCGAAGAGCAGTCTTTCAACTTTTTCTTTTGTTCATAACTGATAAGTAGTGCATTTAAAATTTTGCCAAAAGTAATTAACCGAATGATATAATGTCTATATTACGAGTATCCCAGAGTTGAGAGGTTCTACTCTACTAGACTCTTCCTCGTTTCTATTAAAGATCGTGTAATCGACACGTGTTCACATTTCATTTTCTTTTGGGAATTCGATAATAAGTTATATTTTCTTCCAATTTGTTTGTTTTACTGTTGAATTTTTTTTTTTTTCAAGAATCGGAAAACTTGATTCAAAATGGTATAAAAAATAAATAAAATTTTTGAAAAGTTAAAAAGTTAAATAAAAAGCAGGATTGTATTTCTTTTTTTTTATATTTTGGCTTTGGTAAATTTTTAGTTTAAGAAGTACTAGAAAATCTAATGGGAATTCGATAAATTGGGAATGAATAAAGTTTAGGTTTTTTTTAACCCATTGTGTGAAAATAATTTTGTAAAATTAATTTATGAAGGATGATTATTTAATGAAAAAAGGGACATTTAAAAATTTAAACTTTTTTATTTTAAGGATGACATGAAAAACTTTAAGAAAAACCAATCTTTTAAGAAAATATATTAAAAAAAAACAAAAATGAAAGAACTGTAAGTCGATGCAACCGATTTAGCTATACGCAAAATCTGACAAATTCAATTGACAATTACACCAATTTCAGAGACATTAGGCTAGATACTTTGGCGTTTGATAGCTACTTCAATTTATTTCAAAATTCTAGAACATAATTGAAACAGGATAGATTTACCTTGTACTAAATTTCAGGTTTCTAGAGTTATCAATTTCAAATATTTGCTTTTTCGATATTGTTGGGTGTTTGGGAGGTACCCGAAAAATACCTGCAATTAATTCCCAATTTTAGGGGCATAATGGAAAACAGAATAGATCACTTTGTACTAAAAATTGAAGTTTCTATCCTATGTAATTTGGAAGATCTGCTTTTAAGTCACGGGAGGAATGTGAAAAGTACCTGAATCACCACTATAATTAAAGCCACATGTTAGGTATACAAAGTAAATAGGAAGGAACACCCTTGTACCAAATTAGAAGACTCTAAATTTAATGGTTTTGAAATTATGCTTGTTGGACCTTAGATCGATAGAAAGCTTCTAAAATCCAAATCTAATGTTCGATTGCGCCCATTTAGAATCCTATTTACATAATTTTTTTGAGATTTTGTGTTTAGGATGAATATATCCAAATAGACTCAGAAGGTGACGCTGATTAAAAATATATGTACTTTTCCATATCTAGACTTCCGTCTTTTTGTAGTTACAAACACCACATCGAAGTTAATATAGCCCCATATACTTATTTTAGCTGTTGCTTCAAATAACACAAATCTTAAACTGTAACTAATTTTTAAGAATAAGTTATTAAATAAATCAATCTTCTAAAGTGTTAACATTTTAATGATTATTCTAAATAAAAAATTTTGAAAAATATTTGAATTTTAATTTTGAGAGAGTACGGAAATTATAACAAATATTAAAACAAATATCATAAAATTAAAAATTAAAACAAATATCATAACTGATATCTTAATTTAAAGGTTGAGATGATCCGGGGGGTCGGAAAATTAAGAAGTATTATCGTATTTGTAGAGCCAATAGTTTTGAAGATATATTGATATTTAACTTTCACACAGTTAATTTAATTGATACTACCACAGGGCACAGGGTCACAGGGCTAGTATCAATTAAATTCAAATGTATTATTTCGAAAAGAAATTGATAGCTTTGGTTCATATCGAAAAACTGGTGACTTAAGCACAGCAGTATTACCTAAATTTTTAAAATATCTATATATAATAAATGATGTTAAGTATAACTAATTCTTAATCTAAACAAAGATATGAAACTAGAGATGGGGCAATTTATGTAATTCAATGAAGTTGTAAAAAATGGTTGAAATTGTCTATTGAACCGTAAATGAATCCTAATTTGTAAGTTCAAAATGATTTAAAAAATCAAATAACAAATTATAAGATCTGAAAGGTCTTATAATTGAAATTAAATTACAAAATCCCGAGAAATAAATTATTTTTTTTTATAAAATTTAACAAAAAATGAGACGAGTACTAGAGGATTGAAATATATATACTCGTATATATATATTCAAAATATTTATACATATATATGAATGTAATTTGAGTCCAAAGAAAGAATTTAAGAATTCCTAAATAATTTTTTTTTTTAAGCAAAAATACTAAATTAAATTTCATTGGAAATAATTATAAGTATGTAAAACACGTATTAAATTTTCCCAATTAGTAATTTCTTAGGACCGATAAATTGTATTTTGATTGATGAAGTTCGAAATAAATTTTATAAATAAACAGAAAATTTATAAACAGATTTCATTCATTATTATAATAAGGAATTTGCTAATTCCATTTGAATTTTCAAATAAAAGGTTTCTATTTAAGCATGGAAATTTGAAAAGTTTGGGTGCTAATTTTATTTTATTAATACTGTATTGAATAACATCATTTTTGTTTTTGTATTTTAAAAATTAATTGGTTCAAGGAAATATAATAAAATAGATAGATTATACAAGTCAATCATAAAATACCGAAATTTTAAACGAATAAAATATTTTAAGAAGACGATAATTAACTTTTGGGAATTTAAAATTTAATGACATAATTAGGAAATTTTTGAAATAATTTAATTAATATGCTTTTGAGGAATTATAAAATTAGTACCCAACAGAAATTATACAATTAAATGCAAATAACATGCCAATTAAAAAAGACACACAATTTAAAGAAAATAAGTAATAAAACAACTCAGTAAGTTGATGTAACTTACTTAGTAATATAAAACACCTAATAAATTCAATTGACAATTACAGGAACCCCCATTTCAGCTCATCACAAATTTCAGAAACCTTAGGAAACCGGACAAAACTACCTTGTATCAAATTTCAATGTGGCAGCTACCCGAACTTTCATTCCTCTCAAATTTCAGAAACATAAAAAAAGCAGGACAGAACATTTTTGTACAAAATTTTAAAATTCTACCTTTATCAATTTCGAAGATATGCTAATAAGATCTTGGATATTTTTCTCAAATTTCAGAAACCGGCACTCTGTACAAAACTTTTTATTAATTTTGAAGATTTATTCGATAAAAAATTTTATTTCACATTCTCGCATACTAACACACATATAATTTTATAATTTACATAGTTATGTGTGTGTTTATAAATAAAACATGTGTTTTGTGAAATATTTAATTCCAATTCCTAATTAAAATATATAATTTAATTTTGCACATCTATTATTAAATTTCAAAAAGAAAAATTGTTCTTTAACAAAAATTTAATTAAATAAAATTTATATTATTATAGCAATAAACGTCCACAGATTACAGGTTAAAATGCAAATGAGTTTGTACTTGTGTTAACATGAAATTCGATACTCGAAATAAATGTTCGATTAACAAAGAGAAAAAATATGTTTGATATACATGATATAACTGTTATATGAATTTCCTTTTATAATATATAATTTTGTACGTCAATGTAAGTGTGTTTTAATAACTTCGAACGCTGTTTTTTAAGAATTGGAATAAGTTTATTTAATCCTTTTGGGGTAATAATTATATAATTAATAATATAAATAAAGCATCAATGGCCTTTTTTTAATCTTTAGTTAAATATACTCGATTTTTAAAAATCAGTTAGAATCTAACATAGGCCTCTATTATGACCGTTAAGTATCAACTAGTTGTTAGTTAAAAACTTTAATCAACTATCAAAAAAATTAGTATTGTGAAATATAATTGAAAAAAATTTTTTTTTCATTGTGAATATTGATAAATAATTTTCTATTGTGAATTTAACTAATTATTTTGACATTTGTAAAATTTTAAAATATAAGTTAATTAACCTACCTTGTGTAATTTGTATTGTTTGAATTAAATAAAAAAATATATAAGAATAATGGCATCAATTTATTGGTATTTGAATACTGACTCAGAAAAAGAATCTACAAAGCAAATGAACATAACTAGGAGATCTATTAGAGATTTATCGAATCCTTTGGTACTTTCGACTTTAAATATATTAGATTTTTCCTGTTTTTTTGTCACAATGTTGTTTTAAACGACCACTTAATCAATTATGAAACTCAATTTTTATAATATAATAGTTAAATTTAGTAAGTGTTTAATTTTGAATTGGTTAATTAATTTTTTTTAAATAAATATATCAATCAATTTATTAAATGCTATTTTTTTTTTAAATAATTTATTTATTTCAATGATTTTAACAAATTATTCAAATAAACATTAAAATTTAAAATCGCTAAAAGTTTATGAAAATTGTAAAATTTAATATTAAACTTCAACAGCGCAATTTAATATAATAAAATTGGTAAATTATTGAAATGTAACAATTTCGAAGAAAATAATAAGACCTAAAGACATTAATTTTATCATCAATTTTGATTAGAACCATTTTTTAGAAAATTTATTTTTATATTGATCAGGTGGTAATCATGCTTACTAATTTACCTTTTACCTGCGAACAAAATCAATTTGTCAAAGCATTTCTAGTGTTCTTGTCAAGACTAAATTACTTTAAGGCTTCTATTTTTTTGGAAATGTTACTGATAAATTTTTGTCAGATTTATAAAAATATAAGTGATATTGAATTAAGATAATTTTTCAAGAAAAAATGTTTGCATTTTTAATAAAATTGGTTAATCATTTGACATTAGATTTAATGACGTTCAACAAAAGTCAAAAAATAAAAAAAAAATGCTAATTATTTAAAATTGTATTTTGTATTGTCTTTTCCAAGAATATATCTATTACCTAGCAAGTAACTTATATCGAACCATTAAAAATTCCCGCTTTTAAACAAATTTTCAAAAAAATTTAAAAAACCTATATAACTACATTTTGTCCGTCTGTCTGTCCATTCGTACTTTTAAAAAACTTTTACACTTCTTGAAATAGAGAAAAGAAATTTTGACTATGGGTAGGTATTACAAAAAAAAATTATTTTCATGGTGGAACTTTTTTATGTTGTCCCAAACTCCCTAACTTTTTTCTGTTGCAGCTCCCAAAGCACGAAAAAGCCGTATATTTAAATAGTTATAAAAAAATTTCTATAGTTTTTTTTTCCAAGGGAACATCAAATGATATCTGCTTTTTTAAGTTTTATAAAAATATTTACCGTTATGAGAAATTCACTCTCTTATATCTTACAAAAGGTTAAAGTCAGACAATTAGAATTTTGACAGGAGTTGGGTCCTAAAAATAAATAGGAGTCTTTAAACTTTAATAGGAGTCTTTAAAGCTCCAACATTATGTTTAAACATTTGGTAACAATTTTTCCTAATTTTACACTTTAGCCAAAACTTATCATTATGGAATATTATTTATTTTGAAAATATGTGCTTTTTTTCAAAACCCATGATTTTTTTAATTCCTTGTTTTAATTAAATATAGGAATAGGTGTACATATTATGTCATATGCATGTAACATTTTTAAAAACCATTTTATGTTTTGAATTATCAATTTAACACACTTTCCAAAAAATCAAATTTTTTTTATTTTTTAAAATGTCATAAATAATTAATTAAAGCTTTTCGCAATAATTAACAGCGCAAATTGATGTCGCATGTCAAATTAAATTCTTCTGTAGGTAGAATTCAAAGGTAACGGTAACCTTTGATAATTTTGTCACTTTTGTCAAAATAATAAAATATTCAGTATTTTCAATTTCTTATTTATTTTGCTGTTAGCTTAAAGTGATTTTGATGTCGTAATGTTAATAAAAAGAAACAGAATAAATAAATTAGTTTTATTTCTGTAATTGTTTTTCTTTGTTTTATTTTTCACTACCTATATTAAATTTGATGAATTCGTTAAAACTTTATTGAACAGATTTAAAAGTAATTTAAAACAATTCACTTTAGGTTTTTTATATTTGGTGGATCGTATAATGAACTTATCATTCTTTGAAGATTTACGTGGCTCTGTTAACAAATTAAATATATCTAAGAAAATTAGATTACATCCACGAATAGTATGATATAAGCGTGTCAAAAATACACAGGAAACAGAAGAGAATTCAAAGGTGGGGAAAATATATTTAATGTTCTAAAATAGATAATTTATAATAAATGAAGTAATGGAATAGTTTATTAAAAATTTAAGAATTTTATAAATTTTAATGAAACAAGTGATGAAAAAAACCACTGGTTTTAAAAAAGCACATTTTCAAAATTATATAGGGTTTCTTACTGATAACAAAATAAACGATAATATTATAATTTAATTATTTCATCAATTTATTAATTATGCCTAATAGTGAAATCAATACTTAGAATATAATCCCAATGCATTCAAGAAAATCTGTTAACAAGTGCGAAATATAATGTTGTAGCTTCAATGTTAACGTTTAATTTTGGAAACACATACACTGGTGAATAAGTTAATGTTTTTTAAAAACATAACAATTTTAGTTTTGAAGACCTAGTAGCCCTCTAATAAGGAAGGTTCCCAAATTTTTGCTTAGAAAACTTATGATGGATCTGCCCACTTCCTCCTGTCCCCACCTATCTTTTTTCTTAGGTTCTAGGAATTCAATTGTGAACTCCACTAAAATTTGGAGTTTTACCTAGAATTACATATAACAGTAACATATGTTGAAATATAATGTTGAAGCATCAAATCTTGCATATTTGTAAAAAGAAATTTGAACAAGTATTCAAGTTACAGCTGTTTAAAAATAGCAAAATTTCAATTTTCGAGCCCTTATAGTTCCTAAACAGGGGGCTTGACAAAAAAAAATTTGTTAACCGACTCTTATTAATTTCTGAGTATCTAACTTCTCCCAAAAAATCAAAACCCTAGCTTAAACCGTTTAGAAAATATGTGTGGCCAAATATTTCGCAAAAATTGAGTTTAGCATAATGGTAAATTTTAATACCGTATCGCAACCCTAAACTTTTGTCTTTTAAAAATTTATAAAGTTTATAAAATCAGCTGTTGATTGAAAATAAAATACATCTAACAGAACTCTTGTTATACAATTTAAATATAGGGCTTTTTCCAACTTTGGGAGGCTGTAGCTCCTTAACGGGTCTTCTACGAAATTATTTTTTTGCAATAGCTACCGTCGCTAAAATTTCTTTAATCAATTTCAAACGGTTTTCATAAAAGTTTTTCTTAACATAAGGACGGAAAATTTATACAATGAAATCATACCTGTCAAATTTAGGCAATTTTGACATAATAACAAAATACTAGTTTCGCGAAGAAGCGATTTTCGCACTCAAACTATTATTTATTTATATTTGAGCACAAAAAAGCGAGCCGTGACCGGCAATTTTGCGACCAAATAAGCCGATTAATAATTTAATATTTCAGATATTTTCTAAGTTAATTTTATCATATTTTTATACCCGTGCATACATATATGACATCGGGTATATTAGATTTGCTCCTCCGTTTGTAACGCATCGATCTAGACGAGCTAGATATAGTGTCAAGGGTACGTATCGGCTCAGAATCGAAAAATGAGTCGATCTAGCTATGTGTGTCTGTCCGTCCGTCCGTTCGTCCGTCTGTGTGTCAGCACGATAACTCAAAAACTAAAAGAGCTACAGTTTTGAAATTTTCACAAAATATTTTTCAATCAATTTCTAGGTTCCCTATTTTTTTGGTTAAGATCAGACCAAAACTTCGGGTAGCTCTCGAACAACTAACTTTTTCAACTCCAACATTTTCATACAAAAATTTTAAATTTTGCTTGCATCTTGAAATTATATGAATTTTGTTTTTTTGTTTTTTTGTTTTTTGTTTTTGTTACAAAAAGTAGATAACGATTTCGAGTTAGAATTTCATATTATTTAAATGATGCGTAGTTTATTTAAGATAAGCAAAAAAGAACACAAAGATTTTTTTTAAGTAAATGGCTTATTGATATTAATAGATTGATAGATTATGAATATGATGATTATTATATGAATATGATCATATGAAGTTGATTTTGCTTAAGCTTAATATATTGGTGAATTAAAAATTAATTATAAGAGATAGAATTGAAAAATTAGAGCAAGAGTTTTGAAAATCACACAAAACATTTTTTGGACATTTTTGAGGTTCCCTATTCTTTTTGTTTAAGACCAGATCAAGGTTTTGGGGAGCTGCCACACAACTTCTTTGCACCAATATGAATTTCCTAGAAACTAATTATACTACGAGGATGAAAATTACACACTGTTAGTTATATAATGGATCGAGCACTTATATGAAGTTTCAAAATGTTACGGCCCCATTTTCGGGGGGCTGCTATACAACTTCTTTGCACCAATATGAATTTTTTGGAAACTGATAATACTACGAGGATAAAAATTACACACTGTTAGTTATATAATGAATCGAGCACTTATATGAAGTTTCAAAATGTTACGGACCCGTTTTCGGGCAGCTGCCATACAAAGTAATCAATTCGATAACTGTGAACCTAATGAAGCTACGAGGTTAAAATCAAAACTGGGCAGATAAAGTAATAGGACAAGTTAGTTGGCAAAGTTGGACATCACTCGGACCAACTTTTAGGGTGGGCTATTTTTTTTTTTTTTATGGGATAATAAGTTAATCAAAAATTATGGGATACCTAATAAGTTAAATATTTTTTAAACTATTTTACTTTCTTATATTTTTTTTGTAATATTTATAATAGCA
Source organism: Dolichopus griseipennis (assembly GCA_963082915.1). NCBI lineage: Eukaryota > Metazoa > Arthropoda > Insecta > Diptera > Dolichopodidae > Dolichopus > Dolichopus griseipennis. The sequence goes on along the minus strand of OY720442.1, from coordinate 121,492,476 downwards.
TAGGGGAAATAAATAACGGTTAGTGGGTATGCACGGGTATCTAAAAGTTGACAAGGGCAACTATAATCTTCCTCGTTTAGTTAAGATACAGTGCGAATGCAATTTATTTAAGAAAAAGTTTAAGACTTTAACCTAAAAGAAATATTTGATAGATCTAATGGAAGATCCAAATGATATTTATATTCAATACCTAGAATACGAATTTAATAGTTTCCATTAGTGATAAAGCACTCCTTAGTCATCAGTTTTTAGATTTTAAAATAATATTTTAGTTAAAATGGAAGAAGCGAGAAGAAAATAAAATCTTTTAATATTTTAGGTGCAATAAGTATATAAGATGATGTTTACATTCTTTACTTAAGTGCATAAAAACTGTTGACACTAAGAAAGAACATTTTTTATAAATATATGTATGTATTATATGTTTATATATTAATAGTAGAATATTTAATGTGTAAAAATACTTGAATTTGAATAAATAGATTTTATTCATATTTTCAATGCAACCGTTCCATTAAGTGGAATAAAACACAAAAAAAAAAATATAAAGCCTTTAAAAACAGTATTTGTATCATAAATACAACTACGTTTTTTGAAGTGATCTGTTTTGTAAAATTAATTTATTTATTTTGCAATATTGCATAGAAGTAGTATCCAGAAGTAGAGTATTAATTTTATTTTCAATTTGTATTTAATCTATAATAGAATATTAAATAGAATCGTAAAATTATTTTGGTGGAAAACTTATCTTGTTTATAATGATTTCGAACATATTTAAAATAAAATTGATTTAATATTTAATTTTAATATATTGATTTAAAATTCGGTTTTACAAAACAACGCAATCTTCCATACTGAATTCTAAGTAAAATAATTGATAATATTTCAATTTATTTCATCAATTCATTATAAATATTCATTATAGTGAAAAATAATAATAAAATCCATATTTAAATTATAAGCCTAATGCAATTTGGAAAAGCTGTTAACATGTGTCGAAATATAATTCATATATTATTAAAATTAAAATATTAATATTTAACCTTGCAGAAAATATATGCAACCCCTAAGTTACGTTTTTTACAAAATTGGAAAATTTCTATTTTTAAAGATTTTGAATACCAAAGATTCCGAATTTTTTTCTGAGAAAACTTATCCTAATATAATTGTGACCAAATTTTGTATTATATAAACAAAAATGGTTAAACTTTAAACGAATGTAATTATTATTATTATTATTAATATATTTGTCTAGGATGAGGTGTAACAAACGCATTCAATTAAATGTGTTTTGTTGGATGTGTTTTATTTTAGAAAATAAAAATACAAACTAAATAGAAAATAAACAAAATGTTATCATATTATTATTCATTACATGGTGCAGTGGTTAAGGCAGTAAGCTTTTAATAGAAATTTGTGGGTTCAAATCCATCTTGGGGCAAAACGTTTTTTTATTTTTTTTTAATTCTATAAAAAATTTTACAGAAAACTCGCATTTATTATTTTAATAATTATTAATTTCTTTTTTTTTGTTATTATTTTTATTTTAAAATTCAAAAATGTGTTACAAAACAATACATATGCTAGGTATATATACAATAATTTTAAATTATTTGGCATATACGTAAAAATCAAATAATATGATGGTTTAATTTTTTTGACTAGGTATTTTTTTTTGTTTTTTTCTTTTTGATTCTTCGTAGGTACGCACTATTTACTGGTATATAAACAATTTGATTATATATATGTAACAAGTTAATATTTCAATTCTGTTACCAAAAATTTTATAAATAGAAATACATTGAAACTAAATGCAAAAAATTTTATATATAGAAATACATTGAAACTAAAAACAGAACACCTCACCTCACCAACATTTATACATATTTTTTGAATTTATATAATATTTTCAAACTTAATAACTAAATAGAAACTGAATACAAAACAAAAAAATGTTAGCAGATTATTAATCATTGTATGGTACAGTGGTTAGGGCGCTAGACTTTTAATAAAAAGATCCCGGTTCAAATCCATATTACGGGAAAGCTATTTTATTTTTGAATTCGTCTTTTTTTTTTCATCATTCTTTTTGTAACAAAATCCTTTTATATAAGAAATTTTAATTTATTCATTTATTCATATTTTATGTACAATAATTTTAATTTTTTTGTTTTATTATTTGCCACACGAAAAAATCAAATATCGTATTAATTTTTTCTTTTTGATTCTATTTAGGTACGCATTATTTACATAAACAATTTGATTATATTTAAAAAGTATTTAAATTCTTATGACAAAAATTTTATATAATATAGAAATACATTGAAACTATATGCAAAGAAAAAAAAACAATTTAATATTCATTATTAAAAAATGTACACACTTCCCCTCACTTCACCTACATTTACATTTATAATTTATTTTTCTATTTAAAATTAAATGCGAAAACAAGAAAACAAAAAATAAAAACGAAGCAAGAAATGTTACATCGATGGCTTAGTGGTAAGGACGTCGGCCTTTTTAAAGAAAAGTGCCGGTTCAAATCTTAGTCAGGGCATATTTATACTCGTACAAACAAAATGTTTTTTTTTTAAGTTCATCTTTTTTTTTTCTTATTTATTCTTTTTGTAATTAAATATAATAATTTTTATGTGCGAAACTCTTATTCTATAAAAAATTTTATAGAAAACTCTCATTTATTTTAATAAATATATACCTACAATAATTTTAAATTTTTTTTTTTTATTATTTGTCATACACGTAAAAATCAAATAATATAAGTAGTATTAATTTTTTTGACTAGGAATTTTTTTTTTTTTTTTGATTCTATTTAGGTACGCACTATTTACTCTCTCTTAGATAAACAATTTGATTATATGCAACAAGTTATTCAATTCTGTTACCAAAAATTTTATAAATGAAACACATTGAAACTAAATGCAAAAAATTTTATATATAGAAATACATTGAAACTAAATGCAAAAACAAAATACAATTTAATTTTCATTAATGCAAAATGTAAACAGCATACCTCATCTCACCAACATTTATACATATTTTTTGAATTTACATATATAATATTTTCAAACTTAATAACTAAATAGAAACTAAATACAAAACAAACAAAATGTTATCAAATTATTAATCAGAGTATGGTACAGTGGTTAGGGCGCTAGACTATTAATGAGTAATACGTCCCGGTTCAAATCCATGTTGTGGCAGAAATATTTTATTTTTGAATTCGTCTTTTTTTTATCATTCTTTTTGTAACAAAATCCTTTTATATAAGAAATTTTAATTTATTCATTTCTTTCTTTTTGTTATTATTTTTATAACAAAATTCAAAAATGTTTTTCAAAAAAATATAATTGTAACCATATATACACATTCTATTATTATTATTATTAATATATTTGTCTAGAATGAGGTGTAACAAACGCATTCAATTAAATGTGTTTGGTTGGATGTTTAAAAACATTTAAGTATTAAAAATCGAGACTATGCTTCAAAGAATAAGTTGTGTAGTAAGTCTTCATTAATTTTAGTGGAAATCTGAATTGAAGGTAAAAATAAAAATATTTGTTATATTTTTGTTTTAAGGTATTGAAATCAATTATAATATCCCTTTAAATTATTTTTTCTGTATATATATATATATAAATATTTTTTTAAACAAAAATTAATTTAAAATAGTGGAACTGCAGTAGTGCCGTTCCCAAACTCCCCAAACTAAACAAATTATAGAAACTCTGATTGTGATTTGTGAAAACGACTCATATGTTTTAATAATTATAATTATGGAGAAAAAAACTGTCGTACGACAAAAAAAAAATTTTTTTTGTTAAAAATTTATATTAAATTTTACTTTGATGAAATAGATTTCATGATATTTGTATATGAAAATACGAATTTATTTTATAAAATTGAATTTAATTGCATTTAAAAAAAAAAAAAATAAAAAAAATGTTGCCTTGGGTTTATTTGGATTGTGTTCAACCGCCTGTGTCCTACGCCCTTAAGTTTAAAATGTAAGAAGCCTAAACACCATAAAACAAAGTTTTAAAAAATATCAGACAATATTATATACAAAAAATTCCCTTTTTCTTTACTCCATTCTTTTAAAAAGTACAAATTATACAATATTCAGAAATTTCAAGAACTAATGTTTTTCAAAATAAAATTTAATTTAATATATTAATGAATTCCGTCATTCTATGGCGGGCAAACAGCTAGTATATAAATAAACAGCTGGGTGGTACAGTGGTTGTGTGCCGATCTTTCATGCGGAAGGGCACGGATTCGAATCCTAGTGAAAGTGAAAAAACTTTTCTGGTTTTCGATTCAACTCAGCCACCAATCGCCATTGGGTTCAAATTAATGGATTATACAATAATTAATAATTATGTATCTTTAATAAAAAACACTGTAATATAACAATATAAACAAATGCAAAATGTAAACAAATAATTTATTTGAATAATATAATTCACAGATATAGAATACCATATAACTCAAATACAAAATATTACAATATAAACAGAAATAGTATTGCATCTATTGAAAATGTAAGACGTTTCTACATGTTATAAGGTCTGGTACTACCTCATGTTTAAATTGTATGTGGAATTCAATAAGACCAATTCTAATAACACGAATATAATATGATCCCCTGTTCCAACATGTACCTATGGTATAGACAGGCTTATTAGCCTACCAATTGAACAGTTAGCACTTAAAAACAAAAAATAAAAAAAAAAAAAACAAAATATATATTATAAATTTTTGTATTTTATTTTAAAAAATTTGTGACAGGTGTGTTGCAGCATTTTATAAAAAGTAAATTTTCAATTTTTGATCCGTCTTTAAATCTCTTAAATGGCGGGCTACAAACATTTTTGTATTCAAATTCAAACTAATAATTATTTTTAAGAATATAACTTTCTTAAATTTAAGAAGGTCAAATGAGGGCTTGAAAAATTTGCAATTTTATTTATTTCACTTTAGTAAGCATTAACAAATTATCATGGACTCACGCCACAACAGTGTTTGAAATCGTTGAAATTTATTTTGAAAATCATTGTTCTATTCAATGTTTTCAATTCAATTTGATTTTATCGAAAAATTGTGTTTAGTGATGAAAATGCCGTATATGAAGCGAAAACAGTATTCAAGAAATTCAGCAGGTGTTAATGCTTTGTGAAAAATGCACCGTATGGTACGATTTACATGGCCGAGTCATCATCTGTCCATATTTTTGTAAAATCGATGCTGGAGTTAATGCTACAGTGAATGGTGCTAAAAAATTGTATGGTATCGATCCGGAAGAGCTTTACTCCCAAGAAGATGGTGCTATATCTTATACTGCTATCTGCTTTGATTATTGAAAGAAAGATTCGGTCCAATAAACTATTCCCTTACATCATGCAATATAACACCACTGGATTATTTTCTTTGGGGTTGTTTAAAGTCATTTGTTTTGAGCATTGGCTTTTATGAAACAATTTGCAAAAAAAAAATACTTCATGCTATTGATGAAATAAGGCCTGAATTAACCGAAACAGTCATTCAAAAATAGTCTGATCGAATGCGGTTCCTCAGAGGTAGTCGTGGTAGAAATATACCGGAACTTATTTTTAAAACCTAAATGTCATAAAATTATATTTTAAATAAAGAAAAGTGGCCTTAGTTAAAATTTCTTTCATTTATTTCAAATGGTCTTAAAGTTTTGTAATGACATGGACGGATTAAAACTTTATGAGGATATTATTTCACAAAATTTTATTGAAAATGTGCTACTAAAGGGCAAAATAATAAATTGTTGTAACTGAAATTAACTTAAGGAAACATCAAAGAAAACTAAAAGAGAAGAATCTAGTTAAAGGACAACCCTTGTTTTTAAACAAATTACATAATAATTTCATTCCTTATTTAAATAAATTAGTTTATCGTTATATAAATATTAAACAAATTATTTTAAAATAGTATATTCGGGTTTCCTAAAACCTTTAATATATATAAGTATATATATATATATAGATAAATTTATAAAATATAAACGTGATAATACTTATATATTCAATGATTATCACCAACTTCATTTTGAATTTTGTAATTTTTTTACTTATTAATTTACAGAGGCACGCCAATCATATCCAATTGAAAAATAAATATAAGGTTGACTTTCTGTTAAATCTTCCAAGTAAAAATTAAGTTAAGTTAAGGAGGAAGAGTGTAGTAGAGTAGACTGTGTCAACTCTGGGATACCCATATGACCGTAATATAAACATTGTATTAACCAGCGAATTACTTTTGGCAAAATTCCAAACATTCAGCTTTATTAGATGTAGAGTAATTCTCATATAAAATTTGAAGTTGTATAGCAGCTACTGGAACCCACTGCAGTAGAATGCCCAAAATTTGCAGAAACTATTTTTGGCAAAATTTTAGAAACCCCGCTTCAATAGGTACAGAGTAATGCTAATATAAAATAGGAAGTTGTATGGCAGTTACTTTAACCCGTGGAGCAAACTGTCTGAATTCCAATAGCGACGACGACGGCTATAGTATAATAATGAGTTTGTGAAAATTTCAAATTCCTAACTCCTTTATTTTTTGAGTTATCGTTCGGAAGGCAGGACGGATATATATAGCTAGATAGATTTACTTTTTAATTCTAATCCGATCCATACTTTTGAGTCTACATCTAACCCACCTCCATTCTTTTCAGCGTCACAAACGTAATTGCAAATTTAGTATACCCTTTTGACTTATCTTATAGTATAATGAAAGGAAGAAGACCTAATTTGATCTATTTGAAACGGTCATTAAACTTTTATAAACTTAAATATTATAAAACAAAGTTAGGGTAAAATATATTATACAATTAGATTAAATATTAAAAATAAAAAGTTAAATATATTTATTTCATGTCAATTTAACATTGTCAATATTGTAAATCGTGATGTAAATAATACCGATAGAAAATATATTTTGTTTTCCATTTCCGTATTTTATTCTTTAGCTTTTAGCACGTCAACTTTTCATTTATACGTTTGTCATTCTTAATATTTTCATTTTTATAGAATGGACGTGAATAAAATTCGAAAAGTAAAAAAATAAAGTTTATATATAGTCGTACTAGTGTAATTTCGTTCAAAATATTTTTACAATAGTATTTTTATTATTGAATTGAAAATAGGAATTTCAAGAAGGAAATAGAATTTATTACAGGAAATATGAAAAAATATTTTATGTTATGGACAAAATTTAATTATTTATTGGTTTGTTAATGTGTACTAAATCATCGAATAGTATTGATAGATTTCAAACATAGATTATTTATTAATTTGCATCATACAGCAAACTTGAAAATTTTGAAAAACGGGCTAAATCAAATATTTAAATTATCAAATTATATTTTTGATGTAGCGTAGGATGTGACGAAGGATGAAGTGTTTGGGTTACTTTTATCGCTACAAAACTTACTTTTCGCCATCTGATCTTAATAACATACATAAAACCTAAATTAGGCCGAAAATGTAGTACAATGCACATATTTGGATTAAAGGCCCTATAATAGCACTGGGATACCTCGAAAAAGTGCAAAATAGAGCTATGGAACTTGTAAATGATACCTAAACGCTCATTCAACTTAGAAACAAGGAGGGCAACTAGATGCTAATCTCTACACAGTTGAATTAACCAGATAGGACAACACGGCTTAGGAAAGCATATGCCATCAAATGTGTTCCTCAAAGTTGATAATACATATGTGTATGATATAGATAAATTTAAGAAGAACATTATCATCTTTCTTAACATTCCATAAAATATTTTCCATTCCACATAATCAAACAATTCTAAATTCCTGATTTAACCTCGCGGCCACACATTCCTGTAAAGCCTTTGCGAATCGTCTACTGCTAAGTGTCCGTCATTTCAAGTTTTTCTTTAGTATATATAATATAGAAAAGTTAATAATTTCCTCGGTGAAAAAAATAGAATTTGCTCTGTTCCTACAAAAGTTCCATATTTTTGGAAATGCGTTAATCCGAAAATTTTTTCGTGTGTTTGTGTGTTTATGTATGTGTGAATGCATGTGTGCCTGTAAACACGATAACTCTATAACTAACACGAATTTCAACCAATTTTAATGAAGGTTAAGTTGAAAGAGGCAAATCAGACCACGGGATTGAGAGGCTCCCATATAAAAGCACCCGACTTTTCGAGAAATCTTGAGTTCTAACCGGAATGAGTACCAACTTTTTATATAGACTATTAGTGGATACCCATGATAAATAACATTCATAAATTGGATCTATTATCATGAGATCTAGAGATTTTAGGAGTTTCGGGAATGTCAAGTTCTAATAATTCATGAAAATCTCAATCGATTTTGATGAAATTTAGTATGAATGTTTTTTTTTGCCAAAAGAAAGAACGATTCTTAATATGGGCCAAATTGGACCATGGGATCGTCGGGCTCCAAATATTAAGAGACGTAACAGAATTTCCAATAGAAGCCATAACCGTGCAAGAATAAAAGCTTATACAATTTATCTTGGATTGATTTCTACGTTTTTTCACATGCAATGCTTGTGTATTATAACCTCCGATACGTTTAATGAAGCTCCTCAAAATTTGTTTCCATTTTTTCTGTGGTTTGTAAGTACTCAAAAAAAGAAAAATACAAATAAATTACTTAACGCAGATTCGAAAGAAATAAATTTTTATATTTTATGATCAATCGTATACTCGAAGCATAAAATTGAAAACAAATCCCATTGTGGTTAGAGGACGTGACTTATCAAATCGGTAAACATAAATTAGGTCATTGAATTAGGTCATTTTATTAAGTCAAAAATGCCAAAAAAAAAAAAAATTGCTTTTCGCTTAATCTATTATTCCATTCTAGTAAAATTTCAAAATAAATTATAATAATGACATCTTAAATAAAAGATATTCCATCAAAAATTATGCATTATACAGTTTCTTTTGTATTCCTTATAATTCAACAAATTCCCATTAATAAATAAAATATAATAAATCAATTATTATTTGGTTTCATTTTATACGAAAAAATTTATAACATCTAAAATGTAAAAACATATTTTTTTCATTATTTATCTTCTATTTTATCTTCAGATATTTGAAGAAAACCATCGGGTTTTTATAATTCAATTTTAACGGAAATTTTATGTACTGGTAATTATACCCGTATGACTATATAGTCCAAGGGTATAATAAATTTGCCATTACGTTTGTGACGCAGAGAAGGAGGGGGGGTAGATATAGACTCAAGCGTATGGATCGGATCAGAATCGAAAAATAAATCGATTTAGCTATGTATGTCCGTCCGTCTGTCCGTCCGTCCGTCCGTCCGTCTGTCCGTCCGTCCGTCCGTCATCACGATAAATCAAAAAGTAAAGGAGCTAGGATTATGAAATTTTCACAAATTCGTTTTTATGCAAAAAACGGAATCGAGTTTGAAATTCAGCCATTTTGGTCCACGGGTTCGAGTACCTGCCATACAACTTATAATTTTATATGAGCATTACTCTATACCTATGGAAGCTGCGTGTCTGAAATTTTGCCAAAAGTAGTTTAGTATAATGGCCAAAGTTACTGCAAAATTTGGTTGGTCTACTGCAGAGGGTTCGAGTAGCTGCCATACAACTCCTTCTTTTATATGAGCTTTACACTACACCTGATTAAGCTGGGTGTCTGAAATTTTGCAAAAAATAGTTTAGTGTAATGGCCAAAGTTACTGCAAAATTTAGTTGGTCTACTGCTGAGGGTTCGAGTAGCTGCCATACAACTCCTTTTTTTATATGAGGATTACACTACACCAAATGAAGCTGGGTGTCTAAAATTTTGCCAAAAATAGTTTAGTGTAATGGCCAAAGTTACTGCAAAATTTGGTTGGTCTACTGCAAAAGGTTCTAGTTGCTGCCATACAACTCCTTCTTTTATATGAGCATTACTCTACACCTAATAAAGCTGAATGTTTGAAATTTTGCCAAAAGTAATTAACCGGATGATATAATGTATATGTTACGGTCATACGGGTATCCCAGAGTTGACACAGTCTACTCTACTACACTCTTCCTCGTTTTTATATAAGAAAAACGAGGAAAAGTGTAGTAGAGTAGACTGCGTCAACTCTGGGATACCCGTATGACCATAATATAAACATTATATCATTATTATTATAAACATTGATTACATTTGGGAAAATTTCAAATATACCAGCTTTATTAGGTGTAGTGTAATCTATATATATAAAAATGAAAGTTTGTTTGTTTGTTTGTTTGTTTGTTTGTTTGTTTGTTTGTTTGTAGCGAATAGACTCCTAAACTGCCCGGCCGATTTTCATGAAAATTTGTATATAGAGGTTTTTGGGTTCGGAAGGAAATTGTGGCCCAAAAATTTTGCTCTAACGGACCGCCAAGTTGGGGCTGTGGTGCAAGTATTTAAACTTCTTTGTTCTAAAATGAAAACGGTTTGACCGATTGACTTCAAATTTTGTATACGTGATGCTCTTTGAGAATTGAGTAGACACTATTAAGAATTTTGGAATTTGTTAACCCATGTCGGGCCGACGGGTGGTCAAAAAAAATTTTGGGTCCAAATTTTGTCCGATTTTACGAAATTCTGCTTTGGCTTAAAAGAAAGCCCCAAAAAAAATTTTGTTGAGTTCCATTAACCCATTGCGGCCCAACAGCTTTTTATAGGTTTTTTCAATACTTTACTCTAAATTCGAAACTGTTTGACCAATTGACTTCAAATTTTGCATACGTGATGCACCTTGAGAATTGAGTTGACACTATTAAAATTTTTGGAATTTGTTAACCCATGTCGGGCCGACGGGTGGTCAAAAAAAATTTTGGTCCAAATTTTGTCCGATTTTACGAAATTCTGCTTTGGCTTAAAAGAAAGCCCCAAAAAAAATTTTGGTAAGTTCCATTAACCCATTGCGGCCCAACAGCTTTTTATAGGTTTTTTCAATACTTTACTCTAAGTTCGAAACTGTTTGACCAATTGACTTCAAATTTTGTATACGTGATGCTCCTTAAGAATTGAGTTGACACTATTAACAGTTTTGGAATTTGTTAACCCATGTCGGGCCGACGGTTGGTCAAAAAAAAATTTTGTGTCCAAATTTTGTCCGACTGTACGAAATTCTGCTTTGGCTTTCAAGAAAGCCCCAAAATAAATTTTGTTAAGTTCCATTAACCCATTGCGGCTCAACAGCTTTTTATAAAGTTTTTGGTTATTTTACTCTAAATTAGAAACGATTTGACCGGTGACCTCAAATTTTATATGTGTGAAGCAACTTGAAAATGGAGTTAAGCCTGTTAACAGTCGGTCCTACGGTTAGTCAAAAAAATTTTTTTGGAAGTAAATTACGTTAAATTTTGGAAAGTAGTTTGTACTGCTTTGAATTACAGAAAGTTTCAAAAATTACTAGAATAATCCTAGAAAAATCTTTTTAAAAAGATTGCTTTCATACATATTAAAATTTACATGTGTAAACCGTGTGTACTTTTTGTGTTAACTTTTTGCTGTATTATCAACTTCAATTTAACCATTAAGAGGCGCAGCAACGCGCACCGGGTATTAGCTAGTGCTCATATAAAAGAAGGAGTTGTATTGCAGCTACTCGAACCCTCTGCAGTAGACCAATCAAATTTAACAGAAACTTTGGCCGCAAAACTAAACTACTTTTGGCAAAATTTCAGACACGCAGCTGTAATAGGAACAGAGAAATGCTCATATAAAAAAATAGCTATATGACGGCTTTTGCAAAAAAACAAATTTGCGAAAATTTCAAAATTCTAGCTCCTTTAATTTTTGAGTTTTCGTGGGGACGGCTGGACGGACGGACATACATAGCTTAATCGAATAATTTTTCGATTTTGAACCGATCCATACCTTTGAGTCCATATCTACCCCACCTCTCCTTCTCTGCGTCACAAACGTAATCGCAAATTTAGTATACCCTTTTGATCTATAGTCATACAGGTATAAAACGGTTTCCGGTTTGTTACGAAGAGAAGAAACATTAGATAAGAATATAATAAGAATATTTTCTTAATAAGGTAAAAAAATTTAATAATAATGACAAGTTAACATTGAGAAAGATTATAACAATAGAAAATGATTGTGAGATTGATACCTGAATAATTGAATACTATGAATCGATTTTCTTTGAAAATGGTTTTATTCTATTTATTATTTATTATAAATCAATTATTTATATGTCCCTACCGGATACATTGATTGAATATTGCAATGTAATATTCATGTTGTCTCAAATTGCAATACCTTTGTTATTTTAAATATCGAATTATTGAGGATTTAGTATAAAATATATAACTTTAAAGATTTGTGTTTATTTTCTAGTTCCTCCTAAAGCAAAATATTCAAAGAAATTGAGATAAAAGAAGGTAACAAAGTAGATAATAAATTTAAATTTATTGATCTGATGGAAGACAATTTGTATTTATTATGAAACAAAATTGTTAAAATAAGATTAAATTTTATTATTTGCTCGTAGTATCAATTGCCTGTATTTCTTGATGGTTTGACTGTATTTTACTTGGCTGGCAACACTTTTAACTATAGAATATAAAACCCGATGTCATCATACATTATAAATTAATTGGATTTTTAACTTTAATGGGGATATTTATATGATTTTATTGATCAAAATTATCCAAGTTTCATGAGCACGTATTTTTTTTGATATGCTAACTGTTTATTTGTGAAGCTAACAAACCTATCCATACCAAAGATAAATAACGGAGCAGGAGGAATATAACGATCTAATTGTCTTCTTATAATTAGGATTGATTTTAATGAAAGCCTCAGAAAATTTCTACATTAGACATTATACTGAGCTTTAAAATACGTATAGGTATATGCGTCAGATTTCGCATAGATCTAATTCTATTAATGCTTATATATGTTAATATTTTTTTGTTTAATTTCGTAAGATAGTTCGATATTTGTCAACCATATTATTTGAATGAAAGAGTCAACACGACTTTTAAATAGAATGTGGACACACAGCAGCTATTTGTCATCAAAATCCATATCTTTGATTTACTTATATCTAACATCAGAATTACAGAACTAATTTTGAAAATACGCTATTTGTGTCTATACGCAGGTTATATGTGTGTGACGCAATAGCTCCTGGCCTAATTAATTCGAGCTATTGACATGAAATTTTATTATTTTTTTCCTTTTCCACAAGGAGTAGAGGGCATTCACCAAGTTTATTTAGATGAGGCTTCTGTTGCTTTAACCGTTATATTCGTTAAGCGGTCGATAACTCCGCTGTAGCTATTGTATAATATTATGAATATAGAAATGTTAATTTTGTGCGCAATCTATTATCTTACGCAAGAGTTATTTATAAATTTTTATTAAATCATATTTTTTATTACGATATAAACTATTGCGATATTAATTATAAAATTTTACGATATTTCTTTATTGATCAAATGATCTCACAGGGGTTTGAACCCGAAACCTATCGCATGGCATAAAAGGCGTCGTTTTTACCACTACACCATTGGTCAGATGACTTCAAATTTGACGGGCTTATATTATTTTACAGAAGAAACAATAAAAGCAAATGAGATTTAAGATTTATTTACTTCTTGCGGCGCAAAGACTTTTTACACTTTAAGAGATTTTTTTGCCAACTTACACGATTGTATGTGTGTTTTTTTGACATTTTGACAGTAAATTTTAATTGTAACAACAAACTTGAAACTTTTCAATTAGTTTCGGTGGCAATAGAAAAAATTCGACACAATAGAGACTTCCACGGACGTGAGTTAAGGAAAACTATAACTTCTGAAAATAACTCCTGAAAAATTTTTTTGTTTTTTAAAACATTATGCTGTTCGATAAAAAATAATATTAATTTTTAAAAACACCCTTGCAACGCTGAAATATTCTCCTACTACCAGTTTATTTATATATAATAGGTATAAATTTTATTATTTATTTCTTTTAAAGTATAAATTTCCCTATATTTTTTTTTATTAAATATTTTTTTTTTAAATTAATATTTTTCCTTAAAAGGAAAATATTGATTTTTGCCTTAATAATAGAATTTTGATTAATGTACTTAAAAGGTTGCTCTTTCCTTCCTACCAAATGTTTTTGTATTTTATGTTATTTTATTTAAAATAATTTTTTTATGTTTTTATATTGTTTTTTATTAATTAAATTTACATAAGGAAATTTTTTTAACCCTTTTCAATGTCTCATGTTATTTTTGGTCACTTGTTTTTATTTAATTATTGTTTTTGTTGTACAAGGGTATGCACGAGAGTCTTAAAACACTAAACATTAAAAACCATTAATTTTTCAGGATCTTAATGTTTTTTTTATATTTTTTTTTTTTATTAATTAAAAAATTGTTGCTACATATTTCTATTTTTAAGCATTTTAGTTTTAAATTATAATTTTTATTTTTTTTAATTTTGTCGACTCTTGCCGGATCATTTCTAATAAAAAACGAGAAAAATTATAGTTGCCCTTGTCAACTTTTAGATATCCGTACGTTCCTACTATGATGTATAAAATAATATAAGCCATTAATTAATTCCCTTATCCACCCAAAAAGCTGGTCCGAGTAATGTCCAACTATGCCAAGTAACTTGACCGGTTTTTATTTTAACCTCGTAGCTTCATTAGATCATAGCTATCAAATTGACAACTTTGTATGACAGTTCCCTGAAAATTAAGCCGTTATATTTTAAAACTACATATAAGATGCTTGTTCTATTATATAACAAACCGTGTGTAATTTCCATCCTCCCAGTGTTATTAGCTATGAAGAAATTCATATTGGTTTAAAAGCTTGTCGAAGTCTTGGTTCGATTTTAACCAAAAACAATAGGGAACCTAGAAATTGTCTAAAAATGACGTTGTGTGAATTTCAAAACTCTAGCCCTTTTACTTTTTAAATTATCGTGCTGCCATACGGACGGACGGACGGACACACACACATTTCTAGATCTATTTACTTTTCGATGCTGATCCGATACGTACCTTTGACACTATATCTAGCTCTTCTAGATCGATGCATTACAAACGGAGGAGCAATTTGAATGTACCCGTGGCTTTATTTGTATGCACGGGTATAAGGAAGTGAACCTACATACATACCTTGAATAGGTATTATTGATTAAGTGAAGTTTTTGTGCATTTCTGTTGCTTTGCAAAATAAATACAAAATTTCACTTTATTAATATGGAACTTATCATTATGAATTTCAGGAATAATGGTTATCATTCAAGATGCTTATTTATAGAACTTTTTTTTTCCAATATTTCTTATTATAATAAATTCTAAGAAATTTTGTCTTTTATTTTTCAGTGTCGAATTTAAATACATGAGTTCGACGAAATTGTTAAGGTAATTGTGTTAAGCGAAGTGATGATTATAATTATTATGTAAATTTAAAAAAAAATTTACAGGAAATGTCTTTTCGAAACTGCCTATTAATTTTTCGTTATTATTTATGACTTTTATTACAATTAAATTTTTAAAACCGAATATGTATTTAAAAAAATAAATTTTATTTTAATGAAGGTTCAAGTTTATTTCCATTATTCATATACGGGTCAGTTTCCATTATTCATATACGGGAAAGTGGATAATTTTTTTTTAATAAAAAATTTGCGTTTTTAGATTTTAAAAAGGGTTTTTATGGTTACCTATAGCATTTTAAGATATCTCCTAAAAAGGTTCACACCATTCTGCTAATTTTAAGAAAATTATAAGGAAATTTCACAGTAATGACAAGGATACCACGAAAATGACATACACATTGATTTATAAAGTTTTTATTTTATTTTACATTTATTTAATTCATTTATTTAACCAAATTTAACTTAATTAATAGGAACTTTTCAAATCACAAATTCAAATAGAAAAATAAAAAAAAAATAAAAAAAAAAAAGATAACAAAACAAACAAAATGATATTATTTATAGGTACCTATTTAAAAACTTAAAGTTCATTTATTTGTATTTTTTTTTTTGAACTCAAAAATTCTTAGTCCATTCTCTGTATATTCTTGAGGTTCACTTAGTAAATGTCTTGATCTTTGTTTTCTTTTATTCGCTTTAATTCGTTTTAATCTATCATCTGATATAGAAATTCTTTGAATTTCCATAGATTCCTCATCGCTGGCTGATGGAGTATTTTGTCTTAAGTTTTCATTAAGTTCCTGTTGCACCTTTTGTTTTGATCTTGAATTTCTTTTGTTTATTTTCCAAATTTTTCTTTGTACTCTTTGTTTTCGTTTACTCATTTCTTTAATCAGTACAATTTTTTTTTCCTTTTTTGATTTTAAGTAACGTAGTCTTCGTTCTGCTTCCCGTTTAGCTTGGAGAATTTGCTCCCTGTTTTTTTTCTTCGCTTCATTACATAAATATAAAATATAAATTTAATTATATAACTAAACGATTTATTAGCCTAAATAACCCACTAACTAACATAAATAACCGATTAATTTTCAAATGTTAAGTAAGCTGTTAAAAAAAAGTCATTAACGTGTCAACATGTCATTCGCGTGGATATACATTCGCCACTTGAATGACACCACGCTAATGACAAATTACGGGTTTTTTTTAAATAAATCAAACAATTTGAAAATTATTTTAGCTATAAAAATTTTAATAAAAACAATTTTTCTTAAATATCCAAATGATAACAAAAAAATAGCAAGTTTCAAATATTTTAAAGTAAAATTACTTACCATGAAAATGACCACTACTTTTGTGACACTGAACGTTTTTTTTTTAAATTGTTTAATTTTTCACTAAAAAAAAAACCAACAACAACTCATAGACTTGCAATAAAAAAGTAAATACTTACTAACATCAATACTTCAATTTTGTAAAGTTCAAAAAATTTATCTCTTAAAAAATTAAATTTTAATGAAGAAAGTGAGAGAGCGACAAATTTTTGGCGACAAGTAAAAAAATAAAAATTTAGTCTTAAACATGTAGAATGTTATGAGTGCGAAATAGTTCAAGTGAAACTTATATAATTCTCTTACAATTGGAAGTTCTTAGAAATTTCAATTCAAATTTAAAATAACGAATTTTTGAATGTTTTGTTTTTACAATTGGCGTGACGACAACCATGCTAATGACAAAATAATGATTTATCAGAAGATTTTCTTTATAAAAAATGTAAATGTATGAAATATTTTTAGTGGTAACAAACTATTAAGGGGCACGTAAATTAATTAGGTTTATAAAATTTTAAATTATTTGGTTTTTCAGTTAAAAATATTTAGGAACACCAAATAGGCATGTTTCTGAAGAATGACCCATACCCTTTTATTTTTAATGATTTATTCAAGGCATATAGTTTAAATTGGAATTTTTTCCTTAATTTTTTTTTAAAATTATTTTAAATTATCATTTAAGAACTTATTTTTCAATTATTAATATTATTATGATTTGAATAAAATTTGATTGATTTGTGAATTAGAGGAGTAAATGCAGAGAAAACAATGTTCGAATGTGAAGTATATTATTAAATTTTGACATCCCAAAACCACTGCAGATAAGAGAAAAACGTGAAGACTTTAATGGAAGCTAAAGACTAAGCGATTTAAAAAATAAAATAAAACTAGTGTATTAATAACGGTTCTTTTTCCAGAAAAATTTACAGTTATTTAATAAAAAAAAATAGAAAAATATGAATTTATTTCGGATTAAGGTCCTGGTGACGCTTCAACTATTCAAAAAAAATATAAACTGTAAAACTAAATAACTTCAACTAGCTACTGACACCTAAACGAATCTTTTATATTGTATAACGGCGGAGATGTTGTTATTTCTTTAGAAAATTTAGGAACTTACTTTGAAGGCAGTTATATGATTGATTTCTGAAAACAAGTAATTATTTTAATAAAAATCAAATTTAAGAGCTGGTGAAGTATTTTTTATGCGTACCTACCTACCTATTGTTTGAATTTGGCCACAGATTTCAATTAATACGTAAATAGATCTTATGAAGCAAAACTCGATTAGATTCGATCATATAATATAAATAATTATAGTATACGTTGAATATGTCGGTACTGTACTGTCGGTACATCATATAATATATATTACCAGAGAAATTGACAAAATATACAGAATTATAATATATATTTTATATGCATTGAAAAAAAAAAATATAACAAAAAAAATTCAAGAAGAAAAAAATATAAAATAGCTATAAATACGATATAATATTGAATTGTATGTATAACTGATATTCAAACCATATCTATAGCAAATTATATACTATATAATTTTGTAAACAAAAAATTCAGCTAAAAAAGAAAAAGGAGCAAAACAAATGGGCTTTTTTAACAAATCTCGTATTAGAAAATCACATTTAGAAAAGTTCGTTTTTAGAAATTCTGGTTTTTTATTGAAAAATTTCGCTATTTTAAAAAATATGGTTTCTAAGACTTCTAGAAAATTTCATAAATTTTATTAATTTGAATATTATATATTTTGTCTATCGAAGTTTCCCTATAAATTCATGTGCTAGCTTTCAAAATTTCTTAAAAAAAGGTTTTTATTACTAAACTAATGTATTCCAGAGTAAAATAAATGATAGTACATACAAAGGAAGCTGTTTATTTTAACTTTTAAAGGCAAATTAATGGTTGTGTTTTTTTTTCAAAGTTATTATAGTTTTAGAAAATAATCGTTTTAAGATCGTAAATTTTATATGAAAAAGGGGTTGTCAAAAATAGTGATGGCGAATACAAAACGCCAAACAAAGAAAAGGATTTTCCATAAAATTACCATATTAAATAGATTTTGATTCTTAAATAAAACTTATTTATTACAGTATTTTTTTTTATAAATGCGGATTAAACAATAAAAACCAATTCATGACTTAATATCATTATACATTTATTTTACTCATTTTAAAATAAATAAAATTAAACGTTGTTTAACAGAGACAAAGCTAACAAAAGAACAATAAAAAAGTTTTATTTTTTAAATTATTTTGTCATTATTTTCTTATTATTGCTTCAACTATTCAAGTGTATCTCCTATTAAATTTTACGATATTATTTTAGTCTACAAAACTAAAATCTTATAAATACTTCTTTCTTTGAATAAGGGGGTTTATTTTACATATTTTAAATTATCAATAGAAAAAATGGAATTTAAATAAATAAACCCACCCTAAGTTTCTAAGATGTTAAAAAATTTTTTTAATAGTGTTTAAAGGAAACCTAACAAGGCATTTGTAAGATGAAATAAGATGGACTATTCGTTAGTTGTTATTCACCAAAAATCTGCTTTAAAATTGTTTTGCTTTTTTTTCTCTTTTTTCGAAATCCACATATTGGAGCTGAGTGTGGTTCCAATAGATAGTGCGCTACTTTAACACAACAAAACCATAAACCTTTTTGAATAAAATTTTAGGATTTAGGAACCTGTGATACGAATCGTCAGCTTTGTTCCGAGAATAAAAATTTGATAGGGGTTTTAGAAATGGAGTTTGGGAAAAATAGGATTCTGGGATTATGAGGAATGACAGAAATTAGGTGAGATATTTAGAAGAGATATATTAATGTTCTTTCTAAAGTTTTCTAAATCGTACACATATGCATTACCAACTTCAGGGAACTCTTTTGATGAAATATGGTTCCACAAAAGGGTATCACAAACTAATTTCTATAAGCAGTATTGCTATATAAAATTATTTAAAAATCGTTATTTATAATAGAAAATAAAAATTTATTTGGCATGAGTAGTTGAAAAATCTAAAAATATTAAAAAAAAATATATTGCATACTTTTAGGTTTTAATAATGGTTTTATCTCTAACTAACTAATACCAGCTGCGTGTTGCTCTCCTCTCCAATTGATTTTTAGTAGTAATTAAGTTGATTTTTTCAATCGGTCAAACCGTTTATTGAAATTTTCTAGTATACACTGAAAAGTTTAGGTATCAAAAGCCAATTACAGATAATGTTACCCTATATTTAATGTATAGATATTTAAGCAAAGATTAAAAATTCAATTCATTTTTAAGGACCGTATTTTACAGGTTTTTTGACTAAAATATGTTATTGTTTGTGTTGTATTGCCGCCCAGATAAAAGCAAATACTTAAAAAAAAAATATATATATATATATTAAAAATATAAATATGTATATATTTATAAATATTAATATATATTACTCTTTTAAATTCATCTATTCTTATTCTTTATATATACTTTATACAATAATTATATCCTTTTAATACACATGTGAACAATTTCATATACAACCACTAAAAAAATTAAAAGAAAAAATGTTACTGAAAGTTTCTAGCATTACAAAATAGAACAAATCTTCAAAGGATATTGCGACATATGCTATTTTTTTTTGGTAAAGGATGTGTTATATATTTTATATGAATTATGTTTAATATCAATTTTATGGGAGAATGAGTTTTTAAGAAATTTTGAAATATGTAATTTTCAAGGAAAAAATCAAGCATTTTTAGAATTCTTGAAGTAGTTTCAAGGATTAAAGAGTTAACTTGGTTTTATATTTGGCAAAAGTTATTAGATTAAATTTTAAAGAAAATTTTGAACTAAAATAATTGTTTGTAAAGTTTATTTTAACGGGATTCCATTAGTAATGTTTTCATTATACTTAAGGGACTAGTTGTAGTTTAAGTTTTAAAATAATATTTAAAATGACTTGAAAGATTTTATTAACTAATTAAAACTTTTAAAATGTTAAAATATTTTAATTCTTTTGTTAATTAATTTTTAATGATATAAAACACAATTTAAAAAAATTATTTACATATTATATTTTATAATTTTAAGGCCATTTTTTATGGTTCTTCAGACACAAGAAAAATATTTAAAGAGATATTAATCTTATGTTAGAATTTTTCTTGTCTGCAGAAATGTTTTTATTCCCTTATAAGTTTAATGGAGGTGTCTTTGTTTATGTTTATGGTTAAGGTAATTAAATCGACAACATTTTTTTTTAGAGTACTGAGAGGGTTTAAGGCGTTTTTATAATAAATTAACATGTAATCTATGATATTACTAGATTGTTGAGATAGTGGCACACTAATTGAGATTGTGGATAGATTGTGGTCGGATGGCACAATGGTTAGAGCGTCGATCTTTGATGAGGTCCAGTTTCATATCTCAGTGAAAGTGAAAAAACTTTTGACCTCGAGGATCTACTCATTCCCTTCCTGTCCCCACCCTTCCATTTTTTTAGATTCTTGAAAATCAAGTGTGAACTCCATCTATCTATTAGAGGCAATTAGATATCTAGAGTTATTAGAGACAATTTCTTCAATTTCAAGAACCCCTTTTAAATTTAAGAAAAACCTTTAACATATGTTAAAATATAATGTTGCAGCTTTAAATTTTGTATATTTGCAAAAAAATTTTGAAAAGGTATTCAAGTTGCAGGTGTTTAAAAATAGCAAAATTTCATTTTCCGAGCCCTAATAGCTCCTAAACAGGAGGCTTGACAAAAAAATTGAGTTTTTGATAATGATAAATTTTAGTACCGTATGGCAAGCCTAAATATTTGCCTTTTACATATTTATAAAGTTTACAATTTTTGTTTACAGAACTTTTGTTATAATAATTCAGTAGGGCTTTTTCCAAATTTAGAGGCTGTAGCTCCATAACGGGTGGGGCTACAGAAAAAATTTTTTTTTTGAAATACCTAAAAAGTGGTTAAAATTTATTTACTCTATTTCAAACGGTGTAAAAGTTTTTGTAAACATACGGGCGACGAACAGACGGACAGAGTGAAGCTATATAGGCACATTTTTACAAAAATTTTTGAAAATGTCCTAAAAATATATAAATATAACAATATAAATAAATACAAAATGTATCTTGCCAAACTGCAGAAATTTTAACATTAAATTACTGAAGAAGCATGATTGGATTAGATTTTCAAAATAAATAAAATTGTTTCATATTTTCTATCATACGATCTATTTATCATTTAAAATAGTTGTCTTAGCTACCATTACTTTAGTTTTCATTTAAATGAAAAATAAATGAAAAACAAAGTTTAAATGAAAAAACAATTTAATGAAGTTGAATAAAAAGTTGTTATGCCAAATATACAATACAGAAGTTATGACATCTGAATTAAAATATTTAAAATTCTCAATTCAAAAAACCAATTATACGAGTAGTTTAAAATATTTCCATTTATCAATACCTATTGAAAATTTTAATCAGAAATAGTAATTAAAATATAATAAGAAATAATG
Source organism: Dolichopus griseipennis (assembly GCA_963082915.1). Taxonomy (NCBI): domain Eukaryota; kingdom Metazoa; phylum Arthropoda; class Insecta; order Diptera; family Dolichopodidae; genus Dolichopus; species Dolichopus griseipennis. The sequence continues at coordinate 121,470,164 of OY720442.1, read as the reverse complement.
TAGTTTTTTTATAAAATTACAAAATATTTTAATTATTTCCATTCACTAAATTTATTTTATATTTTAACAAAATTGTAAAAACTTACAATATTACATTCTAATCAATTCTATTCAATTGTAACATGAAATATAGTTTAAATTTCCATATTTTAAAATAACATTTCCAAACAATTATTCAACTATTGGATATATTGGATTGCAAAATAAATGAATTCTGAAAAATTTAACAATAAATTTAATAATTTGTAAAAGAATTTTTTATTAAATTCAAATAAATACATAAAAACTGGAAATATTTATTTATAATAAAATATGTTTTTCTCTTTTTAATTTGCTAAATTAAAAAAGTTTCAATAAAGTTTTTAATATGAAATATAAAAATTTGTTTTTTAAACTATTGCAATATTAAAGGAATATTCCTGAAAATCGAACTTTCAATATAGTTTGTTTTGGATCCCTGTCATTACCCCAGAACCAAAAAACGATATAACACCAGAAAAGTCTCTGGCGTAATGTCGCGACATAATCTTGTTTTTTTTTTAAGAGCTAACTGTTCAACTATAAGGTTAATATGTCTGACTATACCATAGGTATATGTTGGAACAGGGGGTCATATTATATTCTTGTTTTTGGAATTGATCTTAATGAATTCCAGGCTTAATAACATGTAGAAAAATCTTGGGTTTACAGATACAATTAAAAGATACAATTCTATTGTGTTTTTATATTGAAATAAATTTGTATAGGATTTTTTGTAACCACTGTGCCAGCTAACCGTTTATATCACTATGATAGACGGGTTACATACAAAGTCATTGAACATAAGCCGGGCGATATAAACGGAGAACATATGTCAATATATCAGATATGTCATAGATATGGAAATACATATGTCAATACCAGACATAGAAAAATTACTAAAAAGAGAAGATTGTGGTGGTGGTTGAAAAACGCTTAAGATTTGTTCAAACTGATAAGGTTCAATTAAAAAAATATTGAAAAATGTTTTGTTTTTAGGTTCTCAACTTTTTCCAATATTTGTAAGAATAGTATTAAGTTAATAATTTATAAAATATCGATTAAAATTAACATACAGTTAAAAACAAAAAAAAAACGGTATTTTTCCGTGAGAAATCTTACAATCTGTACGAGAATCGAACTTGCATTTCCTCGGTCAACAAATTAATTAAATACGCGCACGTCATATATTTAACTCCTGCGTCACACAACCACCCTTTCTTTATTGACTTTTATTTGTATTACTTGTATTTCTATTTACATTAAAAAATTTACAAAACCGCAAGAAGCCCGGAGCGTTTAAATCTTAAAATATTTCTTAATTCGACTAAACTGTTTAATTGCATACTTTTAGGATACTTTTTTTTAACGATTTCCAAAAAGAAAATCGAGTAAACATTTTTCATCTTTTAAATTTAAAGTACTTTAAAATTTTTAATTTGCCAAATAGGCAAAGGACTATTCAATACTGTCTGGAACACTAATAAATAAATTTTTTAATTTATTAATTAAAATTGAAAATGATATAAAATTAAATTATTTAAAGCAGAGTAAAATTCAAACAAATTAAAAAGATACTGAAACTTTTTTAATCAGCAAAAATTTTCTTTCAAGTTCTTTAGAAAATTTTTGGCGTGAGGAACCGAAAGATATCAAAAGGAAATTGTTTTACTTTATTATCACGTGTCGATGTTTTAAACTTTTTAATGTTTACAAAATATGTACTTAGATACTACTTAGATGTTGATTGAATTATATGATGTATAAATATGTTATTATGGTAAACCCACCTCAGAGAATCGCTGCGTCCCTGAATAATTGTTTTATGTTTTGTTTTCATTGTGTGATTAGAGTTCTAAGAAGTGCATCATACGACGTCAGCAGAACAGTTACGTAATTAAAAAATTAATAAAGAAATAAATGTTTTGTCAAGACCACGTCTTCTAATGGATAATTTTAAAAACGTGGACCAATATACACCAATATACGATCATATTATTATATTATATTATGTCAAAAAAAGGCTAACATTAGCTTATACATTTTTTGGAAAATTTTTTGTATCCTAAAGGATTTGTATTGGAAAAGGATTTAAAATAGAATTGTTTCAAAATTTAATTAATTCCATAATAAAAGTTTTTATTTTCCTTGTAATTTTTCAAATGTCATTTCAACTTTATTCAATTTTCAAAAATATATTAATTAAATATGTAATAATTCAAAAATTGAAGCACACGTTCTTAAATTGATACACAATTTTGTTTTCATGTTATAATGCCCTTGCTGAAATTAGTTGATTAATTGATTAATGATTAAATGTAACCACAACTTGTTTTATCATATGGAATCAAAAGTAGAGACATTTTGCTATAATAAAGCACAACACATCATTACATTATTTTTTTGAATATTTCATTTGCTTTGTATATTCATACATGGTTGCTATAATCTCAATTTAATTTTTCCTATATTTCCATAATTTTAATTTTCGATTTCAAAGGATATTTCAAAAAACAATTTTTACCGGATATTATGTTTATAATACGTGTTTGTTTTCCGAAAAAGAAAAAAGAAACCGGAAAACTCATTAAAATGAGGTATTCAAAGGCATGTTTTGAAGGATAGTTAAAGGGAATATAGAAAACGTTAATACATAAGTCAGTTTGTAATAAGGAAATTACAATTTAATTAATTTTTCTTTAATATTTTATTGAAATTTTTTCTAATTAGTTAAAAACGAGGAAGGGTGTAGTAGAGTAGACTGTGTCAACTCTGGGATACCCCTACGACCGTAATTTAAACATTATATCATCCGGTAAATTACTATTGGCAATACTTCAAACATACAGCTTTATTAGGTGTAGTGTAATGGTCATTTAAAAGAAGGAGTTGTATGGTAGCTACTCGAACCCTATGCAGTAGACCAACCAGATTTTGCAGGATTTTTGGGCATTATAGTAAGCAATATTTGGAAATATTTCAGACACCCAGCTTCATTAGGTGTATTGCAATGCTCATATAAAAAAAGAAGTTGTATTGCAGATACTCGAACCCGTGGACCAAAATGGCTGGATTTCAATAGCGATGATGACTATTGCATGAAAACGAATTTGTGAAAATTTAAAATTGCTAGCTCCTTTATTTTTTAAGTTATTGTGATGATGGACGGACGTACATACATTGCTAAATCGTTTTATTTTTCGATTCTGATCCGATCCATACACTAGAGTCTATATCTACAAATCGCCGCTACGAACTGACTGTTAAAATTGTTAAATATAAGTTTAAGAACACATTCATCATTTTGATATCATTAGAATCATATCAAACTATATTCTTAGTACTACCCCTTCATATCCAGTAATTTATTTCCAGTCTCTCTTCAGTATCAATTATTCAAATTTGGTATATAGACTATTGGGTGGGTATCCATGAAGAATAACTTTTATAAATCGATTATCATATCAATCTATAATTAATCGATTCTAGGGAATGTCAAGTTATAATAATTCAAAATTTTAAACTTTAATAAAATTTTGGTATCAATGGCTCTTTTCGTCAAAATATGGAACGTGTTTGCAGATGGGCCGAATTGGACCTTGGAATTGGTAGGGCTCCCATATAAAATAACCAAACTTAATAGGAACTACATTATGCAAGAAGAAAAATTTATACAATCTATTTTGGATTTATGTCTACGTTTCATTTTACATCCTTATTAGATTTTGTTGCACAATATTATGGTGCAATATTTAGAAAATGACATTTAAAATCACTTTTTAAATTAGTATTAGTATTATTATATAATAATAGTATCGTAATTTATAATGGTCTTAGTCGACTTAGTAATGACATGTAATATTAATATAAATAAATAATAATTAAATAAATATATTTTTAAATTAATTTATTTAAAATAAATTTCCGAATCGATTAAATTAATAGACTTTTAGGTATTAATTTTTTATATATATATATTGTTTTTTATTAAAATTTTTTGTGGTTTTTTTTTTAAATGGTTATTTGGCTTAAAATTTGATTACAAAAAAATTATATTTTTATTTTGAATCCTTGGTTAAAATTATCATTTGTATTTACAGCCACAAATTTGAAATATTCTAGTGCTTTCATTTATTTTTTTTATTTTTAATATTCTAACCCTAAATGATTTTTATTTTAAAAACAGAGTGGGCCACAGATAAGTTTTAGTTTCTGAATGTTTTTAGTTAGTTGACGTAAAACCGTTACTTCAACAAACTCTACAAAAAATTCGGAAGCCGTCAAATCTGGATAATGACCAGGCGGAATCAACATTTTTTTAATATATTAGATCGTCGAAAAATTCTCGGAGAATAGCCATTGCTTTCCCCGCAGTATGAGCTGCGGAAGCTTATCACTTGGTTATTGAGAACTATTGGACGTAAAAAATTTTCCAACATTATCTGCTATACTGCCAAGATTCTGACGATCTTAAATGCTCTGGACCAGTCATAATTCCACACCGAACAGTGCATCTAAGAGAGTATAATTATTGCTTGTAAACTGCTTTCGGAACCTCCGTACCCTAAATTCGACAGTTCTATTTATTGACATAACCATTTAAATGAAAATGTGTTTCTTCGTTTATAATAAAATTGTTCAAAGAGTGGGCATTTTCTGAATATAACGTTTTTCTTAACATTATAAAAATTAAAAAAATACTTTACTATTTGCAAAACAAAAATTACATAACTTTATAAATCATATATAATCATTTGAAATCAATGAGTCCAAGTTGACCCACCCTGTAGAACCAAATACAAATGAAAACAAGTAAGGAAAAAAACCAAGGGTTTTTAAAAAGCACATTTTCAAAATTATATACGGTTTCTTACTGAATATTTCATCATTTATTTTTATAAAAATATATATAAAAATAAATGATAATATTAATTTAGTTATTTCATTAATTTATTAATTATATGACTAATAGGGAAATTCTTAGAATATAACCTCAATGCACTCAAGGAAACTTGTTAATAAGTGCGGAAAATAATGTTGCAGCTTCAATGTAATTTTGGAAAAAACTTACACTGGTGAATAAGTTACTGTTTTATAAAATAAAAGTTTTAATTTTTAAGACCTAGTAGCCCTTCAATGGGGAAGGTTCGCAAATTTTTGCTTAGTAAACTTATGATGGATCTGCCCACCCCCCTCCTGTCCTCACCCTTCAATTTTTTTAGGGGAAATCAATTTTGAACTCCACCAAAATTTGGAATTTTACCTAAAATTTTATTATCTAAGCAAAAATAGTTAAAACTAGGAGACAATTTCTTCAATTTAAAGAATCCCTTTCAAATTTAAGAAAAACCTTTAACATATGTTGAAACATAATGCTGCAGCTGTAAATTTTGTATATTTGTAAAAAAAAATTTGAACAGGTTTTCAAGTTACAGGTGTTTAAAAATAGCAAAATTTCAATTTTCGAGCCCTTATAGCTCCTAAATAGGGGACGTGACAAAAAAATTTTGTTAACTGACTCCTACGAATTTCTAAAGGTCTAACTTCTCCCAAAATTTCAAGACCCTAGTTTGAGCCGTTTAGAAGATATGTGGGGCCAAAAATTTTTCAAAAATTGAGTTTTGCATAATGGTAAATTTTAGTACCGTATGGCAATTCTATACATTTTAACTTTATACTTTTGTCAAGCCCATAAAAGCAGCTCTCTTTTCCCGTTTTTAGATTGAAAATACATTTAGCAGAACTCTTGTTATACTAATTTAAATATAGGGCTTTTTTGAAATTTTCGGGGGCTGTAACTTTGGCACCTTTCAATATTAAGAAAAACCGTTGACACATGTTGAAATATAATTATAGATCTTTCAATTTACCGTATTACTAAAAAAAAATTTTAACAGGTATTCAAGCTACAGGTGTTTGAAAATAGCAAAATTTCAATTTTCAAGCCCTTATAGCTTCTAAATAGGGGACGTGATAAAAAAATTTTGTTAACTGACTCCTACTAATTTCTAAAGGTCTTACTTCTCCCAAAATTTCAAGACCCTAGCTTGAACCGTTTAGAAGATATGTGGGGCCAAAAATTTTTCAAAAATTGAGTTTTGCATAATTGTATATTTTAGTACCGTATGGCAACCTTAAACATTTGCTTTTAATTATTCATAAAGCTTATAAAACCAGCTATCTTTTTCCGTATTCAGATTGAAAATATACCCAACAGAACTCTTGCTATAATAATTTAAAAATAGGGCTTTTTCCAAATTTGGGGGGCTGTAACTCCGTTACGGGTGGGGCTACAGAAAAAAATTCTTCTACGAAATTATTTTTTTCGTAATATCTACCCGTGGTTAAAATTTATTATTTCTATTTCAAACGGTGTAAAAGTTTTTGTAAACATACGGACAGACAGACGGACAGACAGACGGACGAACGGACAGAGTGAAACTATATAGGCACATTTTTACAAAATTTTTTGAAAATGTGCTAAAAAGCATTATAATAATATTATGTGACTATTAGTGAATAATGGATGACTGTACTGAATGATTTTGTAAAATTAATTCATTGAATTTACTTAGGTTTTTCAATGAAATTGGAAATTTACATTGTAAATTGTAACTTTTTTTTACACTTTTGTTGTTCAAAAATTAATTAATACATGATAATATGTTCCCTTCCGATAGGAAGCTGACAGCTTCAAAATGCTGATTCCAAAAAAAAATTCGGCTTGAGATTTTGATTAAGCAGAGATTTTAGAGTTAGAATATTTATTACTTTTTTTGGAATTATGTAAATGGTATTTTGGAAATTGATTTTTGAAATTTCTTACCCAACCCAATCGAAAATCCTTTATACGTAAAAAAAGGGACATTACAAATTGAAAATGGTCAATATAGAAAAAAAGTTCTTTCCATTTTTTTATAGATCTTTTAATATTTAGTAGTTCTCAAACTTTATATTATAAATCAATATCGCAATACTATAGGTTCGATAGGTAAAGATTTTAGTGTATCGTCTAATACATTAAAGATGGGATCGATTTGTCAAGTTAAAATAAATTTAGAATCAATCATGTTTTGAATGGTATGATCAATAAATATGATATTAGAATTGTAATTTTTCGGTTTACTGATACATAAAATAATTTTGATATAAAATTTTGTTAAAATTCTATCAATCATAAGTTTAGTAAAACGCATATCATATGTAGGAAAATAATGAAATGTAAATTTTTTTATACAACATAAAAGGTATATGAAAATATGTCAAAAATGTATATTGAGAGTTTATAATGAATTCTAATTTTATTCATATCCTATAACATGGCTCAATATTATTTTTTTCTATATTTGCTCTCATTAATCAAATATTTTGGGTACTTCATTAAAATTTAGTCATTATTAAAAAAAAATTTTTAATTATAAAAGGAAATAAATACAAATATGAGAGTTTTATTTTACTTTAAATCAGATTGTAAATTATATACTTAGAAATAGTTGATAATTATTTGAATTTATAGGGAAAAATTTACTGAAAAAATAATGATGATTAAAAAGTTCAAATAAAATAAATACAAGTTTAAACCTGATATCCTTTAATTAAATATTTTGCAAAAAATTCTGATTTTAAAAAATGAAAAGTTTTTTAAAAGATTAATTAAAATTAAAAAATAATTTTGAAAATACTATCTGATTTGTTTGGTATAAAATATCCTATAGTGGATGCATGAATGGTAGCATCAAATTAAAAACAAAATTGATCTTTTAATTATCAAACTATTATTAATGAGCTCATTTTAATTTTGATACGAAATGAAAAATTTTATAAACTTATCTCTATTCAATACTAGTAAGGAATATTTCAAATATTCTCCGTTATATTACCCGGGGATATGCTCTATGGATATGCATATTATTTTCCTAGGTTATAATAATTTTCATCTAAAAAGATGATGTGCTTTGAGGCTTTAAATCCCATGAATAATGTATTTTTAATGAATTCTTTATTGTAATAGAATATCTATGATATTTAACTAAAATTGTCGATCTAATGATATTTGCTTTCTTGTACAAATATTTGTTGGAATAAAAATGCTTGTATTCGGGCTCAAACTTTATACGTTTATTAATACAAACTCTTATGCACTTTTTTCAAATTTACGTATTTTTTCTGTTAATTATGTTGTACCATACAAGTAGATCATAGACAAGACTTGGCCATATTAATGTCTGGTAGCATATTATTTTAACTTTATTGCTAATATTTTTGTTGTAAAAGAGTTTTTTAGCTGCTTTAAATAATTTATTGCCTTTATCAATTGAGTTATACATGATCAATGAAGCTCAAGATTCGATGTAAATGAACTCCAAGATATTTAATGAATTAACATGTAATGAAGTTCATTTTTAATATCCATATCTTGCAATTGTCCTGAACAATTTAAAAAATTTTTTTGTTCATCGTTTTGAATACTATTTACAGTGTCATTCGCAGAGATAATATCATCCGCGAATATTAGAGGGTCTTTTTTTCCGTTTTACCCCCTGGGGGAGCATAGGGCTTCTATCTGAGGCTCTGTAATAATATGAAAATGAAAAGCCGGTGCCACAATTACAGCACCTTTGGCTGGATAATTTTAGAGCGTAGTTATTTCCTTTTACTAAATGTAGTAAGAAGAAAAGATCTGCTATATAGATGGTAAAAAAGGTGTAAGGTGCATTAACAATACTTTACTGAACCATTTTTAATTATGAATGATTTGTCAGACTTTTTATTTTTTCTACAAACTTATAATTTGTTGTTATACGAGAGGTTTCTAAACAAAATAATTAAGCGTGGCGGGAAATTATATTTTTTTTTATTTTGTAGATTAATTCATCCAACCAAATTGAGTTAAAAGCGCCCTCAAAGTCAATCAAATAGACTAAACAAGGTAAAATAAGATCGTTGTAAAATGCCATATGAAATTTGCATATATTTTAGGGTTTTTGGAAAAAAATATCTTTATTAAAATATAAATAAATTATAATAAATATTTCAATTTTTCTATTAACTATAAGTTACTACGAAAATGAAGATAAATTTAATCAAATTTTTTTTAATTCAAAATTTTCAATAAAGATTATTTGTTATTATTTGGAGTGGCATATGTACGAATATTCCTCTTTATAATTTCATATGAAAAATTATTTGGAAAATTTTTAACTTTATTGAATTTGTTTTTTGGTTATTTATTGTATGTCAATATTAATTTTTTTTTTTTTTAATATAAATCTTGTAATATAATTATGGGCTTAGTTGCGTAATCGAAATCCAAAAATTTTTAAAAAAGAACAAATTCTACCCTTGTTACATTCATAATTTAATTTTAAAAATTTTTGATATATGATGTAATGAAGATGTCTATTTAAATTGGATATATAGTAACATATAAGTAATATATTTACATATTACTTTTTTTTAAAAAGAAACATTGAAATAGTGTTATGAAGTTCATTGTTAATATATAATGCAAGGTGAAAAATTTTAAAAACTTTTATATAGAGAAAAATATCTAATGAAATTTCTTATGAGTTTTAATGTGTTGAGAACATCATTTATTTTGAATGATATTTTAAATTTTTTTGATGATTCTTAGTGATTACTCAATTTAAGACTATGTCAACGGAATGTACACCACTGGAGAATACACCCCCGGAGAAAACATCCTCATCGAAAGTAGTTATCATTATTTTGTTAATGTTGAAAACATAGGATTGTCTAGTAAACCCTGTTATTAAATTTCATACCAACTCTTATACACTGACTTAGCATTGAAAACAGTACTGAACTATACTTATAATTTAGGTACTGATAAACTATATTATATTAGTTTCAATGCTGTATTAAATTTTACATAAAGAACAAGTATATATGAAATGCCTGTGTTAGAATAAACACGGATCGCATAATACATATAAGAAAATGTTAAAAATGTAAATTTTGTTCCAGTATAATGAGAAATATTTGAATAAATTTTAACCTATTTTCAGATTCTTGATTATGATATTTGTAAACTATTGTAGAAACCTTGTGAAAATTGATTAACCACATAATATAACTAGGTTGGTTGGTTGGTTGGTTTACGTGGCTGGTGCTGCCAATCGTGACAGGACCTCAATTAGCGCATTAGCACCGTTTTGCTACCACTACCATGAGCACAAAGCTTAAGTTAGGGCTATATTTGTTCTAATTTTTAGATCCATTTCACGGCATTCAGAAACCTTACAATTTCTGCAGGTTGCTTAGCTGCCAGATCGCTAAGATCGTTAAGTTCATATCTACCCAGAGCTACACTTCGGGCCCTGGCCAGCGCTGGGCATTTACACGTGTAGTGTATAATGGTCTCTTTCTCATTCATTTCACCACAGCTACACCATGATTTGTTGAATGGGATACCTAATCTGGCTGCATATTGGCCAATTTCCTATTTTTGATCACGCCTATTTTTCTAGCTATATCCCGTCGGGATAGCTTTAATAGGTTGTCCGTTTTTTTGTTTTCGTACGACGGCCATATTTTCTTGGTTGATATAACTAATTCTCACATCTTATGTAAACAAAATATTAAATCGCATTTAAAAAAATTTAAAATATTATTTGTAGAAAAAATGGCGTCAGTTAATTTAAAATTCTTATTAACATGCTTTTTAATAAAAAAATTAGTTTTTAAAAAAAATTGACATATTACCAGAAAAATGTATATTTTTTAATGAAACCATGTTAATATTTATAATAAATACCATATAAACAGTATAAAAAAAATTAAAATACAAAAAATTTAGAATTAAATTAAAAAAATATGGGGAAAATATGTCCGTCAAAAAATAAAATGTGGGTAAAATTTATTTGTCACCCCTAAATATTTCGTATAAATTTTTTCTTCTTCTTTTAATTCCTATATTTTTTTCCGAACCTATTTCATATTAAAAATTGCGCTTTTATAAAATAGTAGAAAATATTAAATATTCTCTAGAATATTTCTTCTTTTTAAATTTAATATTAAATAACAATGAATGACTAGAATTTTAAAAAGCATTTTTTTTTTATATCTAATTTATCTCCTATCTTTCATTCTAAACTCCTCTGCTTCTTCTCGATTTATCCAACATTTTTTTTTTTGAATCTTCTTTTGTTTGATAGAAGGTATTCTTTTTAGCACATTTTTAAAATTTTTGAAAAAAATATGCGTACATAGTTTCACTATTGTCCAGCCGTTTTTAATTACGACTAAAAAAAATTTAAGCTATTACACATCTGCACAAATGTATTCAAAAGCGCTTTCAAAATATTCTATAATAAGTAAAACTTTTTATATTCTGTTTTGAAAGCTTTCAAACCAAATGCATACATTACAAAATTATTATAAAATAGAGTAAATTAAAATACAAAATTATTGTAGAATAGAATGAATATGTATTGGTTTAAATTTGTGTACACGAAAATAGGGTATTTAAAGTATTTGTATTTATATGCCGAGTACACCAAATACAATAAAAAAATTGTAATATGTAGTATTTATATTCAGTATGCACTATATCAATATGTAATATGAAGCTTTTCACTGCTTTGTTTGTTTTTTTATCTTCTCTTTGTTCTCTTTTTTTTTTATCTTCTTCATTGAATTTAGAGTACTCGGTATACTTGGTGTACTTTAAAAGATTTAGAAGAATTCAAATTTGATTTTCAAAACATCAAAGTATTTATGAAAGCCAAGCTTTTCAATATTTGTATTTGAAGTACAACAAATAGAATAAATATATTTAAGTCATAGTTTGAGAATACACCATATTTAATGCTTTTAGAACGAATGTATAGAATTAGAATACAGTATTTGAATACAGTCGATAATTTATATGAAGGAATATATTTGTGCAGATTTCTAGTAAGTATTGCAATAAAAATAATTTAATATTAAAACTTTTTCTTAGCTCTATAAGGTATATTTTCAATCTGAAAATGGTAAATGATTGCATTGGGTTGCCTTTTGGGTTACTTGACATTTTGGGAAAAGTTAGATCCTCGGAAAAAGGTAGGAGTGTTACACCCCTTGTTTAGGAGCTGTAAGGAGTCGAAAATTGAAATTTTGCAATTTTTAACCACGTGTTAAAATCTTTTTTTTAATTATCTATAAAATTGAAAGCTGCAACATTATAACCCTTAATTTTTCCTCCACTTGTTTTATATACAACAACAACCATTTTCCTTTTACACAGCGTCAAAATAAAACTTTTCCTGATTTTTATTCTCTTAATCATGACCTGTATAATGATGCTTATGATGGTTTAATTTTGTTTTTTTATTTTTATTTTTTTTTTTTTTTTTAATGAAGTGGCAAAAATTCAATTGATGTATAAAGCATGAGATTTGAAATTTATTTATTTTTGTTTTGTTGTTCAAGGTATTAAAAATCCATTAAAAAATATAAAATAAAATGAAGTTTAACTAAAAGAACAGTTAGAATTGGAATCGCTATCATAATTATAGTATAGTATAATTAGTTAATGGCGCCCGCAAAAAAGGCGCCCGATGGTCTTCTGAATGGTTAAATCTTTATATTTTTTTTTAGTTTCACTTACGACTTTTTCAGATTCAAATCCTGTGGATGCTAATTCTGCGTAATTTAATCTTTCAACTTTTGAGAATACAATGGAGGAGTAAAATTTTTATTTAAAATTTCTTAATTAAGTTTATTAACTGGAAATGGAAGTAATGTTCGCCTAAATGGTCTGAAGTTTCATCGAAGTCATTTTGACAAATCTAATTTAAGTTTGGTGAAATATTAAAATTGTAATTAAAATCAGAGTTATAATATTTTTCCAAATTATTTCATTCTCATTGAATAAAAAAAAAGCATCCCTGAGGATTTATTTTGTAGGGTCTTATGTCATTGATCCGTAGATAATATTGTATATGTATATATATATAAGAATAAGATAAAAGTAATTTTTTGAAAAATGCCTAAAAATATGCATTTTTAAATTGTTGTTTTAACTATTAATGAGTGGAAATGTAATTTGAGTGGTCCCAGTAGTTGATGGTTTTAAAATATTGCATTATCATTTATAATTTATAAATTATTAATATAAATAATTAAAACAACAAAATAATAATTTAAATAAGTCTTGATATTTTTTGTTAAAAAAGTGTTTGTAAATAATTTTAATATAAATGTTGCGAATAATTTAACATTTTCGACTTTTTTTATAAATCAATTTTATGAAATCTCATGAAATCTAATAGACTTTTTTAATGTACAAATTTTTATTATCAGAGGTTATTTTTAGAATTAAATATTATATTTTTTAATAAAGTTCATTTTCTAATTGAAAAGGCCATAAAACAAAATAGATATCAAAAATGAATTATAATACTCATTTTTAAATTAATGCTCTTTGCTATAATATCTTATTTAAATTTTAATACCCTACATCTAATAATGAGATAGGGGTATATTAACCTTTGTAAAGTGTTTCTATCCATCAAAAAGAAGCCAGCTTATAGGTACAGAAAAGTTCTATATATTTTATGCTCAACATTACCTCTTGAGTCGATTTCCACCCGTCCGTCCGTAAAGATAAATGTAAATTGACAAATGCACGAGAACGAACTTAAACGAGCATCTGTAGGGATCTATAAAGAAGAACCTTCAAATTTCCTTCAGTGTTCAGTGTTCTCTTCTGCTTAATTAAATTAGTGATCAAACATAGATCTAACATGCTCCGCCAATGCCGGTCCCAAGCCCGGATGAGAAAGGAGGAGGGGGAGGAGTACCAACCTCGTTAAAAAACCTAGGTTCAGCTGGCCCGGCTGATAGCACCTTGTGAGGGCTCCTGGCGAGGATACACGTGAAAACTGGTCAACGGCTTCGAAGGCGGATGAGATGAAAATCCAACGGCGAAGAAGGCGGATGAGCCACCCATATTGGTTGCGCAGGGTTTGTAGCCCGGCCGTAAAATTAATTTACACATGAAACGGAATCAAGCCTCGGAAATTTAACAGATTCTTCGGTAACGACTTTTGGCTTTCGTAAAAGAACAAGATTTGCAACATGGAATGTTCGAACACTCACGGAAAAAATTCCGCCCTATGCTCCGATAGGAGTGGCATTTAATGAAAATACATGTATTGTAGAGTTTATAGTTGTATCTGTAATTTTATTTTTACTTGTAATTGTAATCTCTAATTATTATTCGTGTTTTGAAATAAATGTAAAGGAAGAAAAAAAATATATCTAGCAAGCATAGGTATATATCTTCGAAATTAATATAGATAAAAACTTCAAATATTTTACAAGAATGGTTTTGTTCTGTTTCCATTATGTTCCTAATATTTGGGATTAACTGAAGTGGTTGTTAAGGTGTTTCCAACACATTACTCAGGATCTAAGAAGCATATTTTCGAAATTTATAACATTTATCTAAAAGTTAGTACAAGGTGGTTCTGCCCTATTTACATTATTTTATTGAATTTTGAAATAAATTGAAGTGGTGGTATGGGTATCACGCTTATCACTCTCAAGATCTGATAAGATTTTTTTAAAGCTAACACCCACCTCCTTAGACTTAATCAAAAAAAGATAGAAACTTCAAATCAAGGTACAAAGTTTTTCTGTCCTATTTGCTTAATGTTCCGGAAATGGGATGAAGTGGGGGTTCGTGTAACTCTTAATTGAATTTTTAGGTGTAGGGTATTACTAAGTCGGTTTTATCGACTAACTGTGGTTTCATTACTCGTTTTTTTTTAAATTTTGGATGTATTTTTAATATTTTTTTATATGAAACTTGAGATTTTGTTAAACCAAAATCCAAAATCAATAAATTTATAATTGAAATGATAGAATGGAAACTTTCCAGAATAATAAAAAAGCATTTGTATAAAGAAATCTCAGATTTAAGAAAAATCAAATTTTAAATCAAAATTTGTTAAAATTGATAATCCAATTTTGAATTTTGATTCAGGTTTAAGAAGTATGTCAGTACGTTCTTTATAATGTAATACTTAATTTTCAGTTGAAAACCATTTTCAATTCAATCCCAAAAATACAAATGAAATGTTTATCACTTTTTTAAACATTATTAAATTGTATAATATCATATTAGCTCTAGGTGTTATGTTTTACTTCAGTGATGACGTAAATTGGTTACTTATTACATTTTGTTATAAAATAATTTGTTTATATTTTTGTTGAAAAATTTTTTAAAATATGTTTTATATGTAAAAAAAATTAAATAAAATTAGTGTTGAGAGTACGATATACTCAACATCAATATAATATAATTTGACAAGGTATTTGCAATATTCATATACATAATATATACATTATGCAAATTGTTTCAAATTATTTTTTTATTCGTATACTTAAATTTTATTTTATTTTACGTGTTATGGTAACCTTTATCATTATTAAATTTATATTTTTGAGGTTTTTGAAGTTTCGGGAATTAATTTGTGACTTCCTCTAAAATTTGGAATTTTTTTTTAGAATTTTATTATCTACGCAAAAATGGTTAAAACTAAGAGCACAAACACTTTTTTCAATTTTAAGGACTCCCTTTAAATTTAAAGAAAACCTTTAATACATTTTAGGGCTTTAAATTTTATGTATAACTAAAAAACTGTTTGGACGGGTATTTAATTTTCGACCACTAACAGCTCCTAAAAAGGGGCGTGACATAAAAATTTTTTTAATCGTTTCTCTACTAATTTCTGGCGATCTAACTTCTCTTCTAAATTTCAATTTTCTAACTTCAGCCGTTTAGAAGGTATAAGAGGCAAAAAATTTTGCATAAATTGAGTTTTACATAACGGTGAATTTTAGTACCGTTTGGCAACCCTATGAATTTGCGTTTCAAAAATGTATAAAGCTTATATAAAAGTTGCTGTCTTTTACCGTTTTTATATTGAAAATTAACTTAAAAGAACTCTTGTTATAATAATTTAAATTTAGGGCTTTTCAGCTTTTGGGAGGCTGCGGTTTCGTAACGGTTGGGGCTACAGAAAAAAGTTCTTCCGTAAAATTATTTTTTTTTTGCAATATCTATCGTAGTTAAAATTTCTTTTCTCTATTTGAAACGATTTAAAAGTTTTTTTAAACATACGTACGCACTAACAGAGTGAAACTATATGGGCAAATTTTTTATAAATCTTTTGAAAATGTGCTAAAAACGTAAAAATAAATCCATGATGGTTTGAATATGCTTTTCTTCTTGCATAATGTGGTTCGGTTTGTAAAGTCTCTAATGTCCGTTAATATTTCTTGTAAAATCTGCGAAACCGTTTTTTCTTCAGGGCAAAAAAAAACATTCATAATAAACTTCATAAAAATCGAGATTATGATGAATTATTAGAACTTGACATTCCCCAAACTACTAGAATCTTTAAGCTCCATCATACTAGAATCGATATATGAAATTTTCATTAAAATCGAGATTATGATGAATTTTTAGAACTTGACATTCCCCAAACCACCAGCTATAGACTCCATCATACTAGAATTGATTTATGAAAGCTATTCTTCATGGGTACCTACCAATACAAATTTTAACTCATTCCGACAGTTAAAAATTAAGTTTTCTCGAAAAGTTTAGTGTTTTTGAAAGGGAGCCTCCCGATCTCGTGGTTTGATTTGGTTTTATCTTCGAATTTAACCTTGAAATTGACAAAGAAGGTATTCATACCGAATTTATTAACATTGGTTGAAAATTTAAATTTACGCCTACTGTATGTTTTACAGATACTCATACATCCACACGCAAAAACACAAAATTTGTTTCGAATTTTCAAAAAAAAATGGAATAACTTTTATTTATAGATTTATAAGAAAACTAGTTCAATTTAAAATACTTTTGTTTTCATATAAAACCAATTAAAAAGTTCCATTTCCATTTTGATTGAAAGTTTTTCAATTTGTTTGAATTTGAAAGTTGAAAAAAAGTCTGGTACATATTGTCTTAAATACTACAGTTAATTAGTTTGAAAGTACACAATTTTTTGGTTTACCGTTAGGTAAAGAATAAAAAAAAACCACTTAAATATGATTAATTAAAATTAGGCAAGATTTTTGTATAAATTTTGAATTTAAAAATGAAAAGTTTTATTTTTCTTTCACAGGACATTAGACAAACCATTAGAATTCAAGGTCACGATGATTTTAGAGGAGTTCTCAAAAAAAATTGAGTGAGTGTATAGAATGAGTAATAAATTTAAATGAGAACTAATTTAAATGAGTAGTAACTTTAAATGAGTAATAATTTAAATGAGTAAATGAGTAAGTAGTCAAATTTTGAATTTTGCTATACCCAAACAGAACAATAGTTAACGGGTAAATTAAAATTATCTTTATGTTTGTGATTCATTGAATTGGTCATGATAGATATGGAAAATATGGTGACCTGCATTAAGGTCCTACGAAATAAAGCCCCCAGGGTATTATTTCCCGTTTAATAAGAAATAACGCCCTGGTGTATTTTTTCTCATAGTAATTGAGCCCCTGGGTTATATTTTTTTTTTGAGTTGAACTACACGTCTTTTGTAAGAAATAAAGCCTTGGGGTGTTGTTTCTCTTTCAATTGAATCTTCGACTTCTTCAGGAATAAAACCCTTACTTATTATTTGTTATTAAATATGTAGTGCAATCCATTTTTTTAATTTTCAAACCTGACTAACTTATATATTAGCAAAATATTAGATATAAAACAATATGTATTTAATATTTATATATTTGTTTATGCGAGATTCTATGTTAGGAAGCATATTTAAGTACGTTAAAAAATCTAAGTTGACCCTTTTTTTAGAGTATTAATGGATTATTGTATGCAATACTTTGGTTATAATATCTGGTTTATAAGAGTAGTATAAATGTAATTTATATATGTAAAATTATTATTCGTTTTTTAATTTCGAAAAAAGGGAATACTCCTGAGTTCGATTTCGGCTCCAAAAAGTGTGCTAATTATTTTAGATATTATAGTTCAAGAAAATCTGTATATATTCGTACCTGTCACTGATGTTATATAATTAAAATTAAGTTTTTACTAAAAATATATGAAACCATTGTGGTTTTTTCATTTGCAATTTCAATTGAATCAATTGAAATGGGAAATAATACCCCGGGGCTTTATTTCTCAAAGAAGTCGTAGTTCAACTTAAAAGAAAAATAAAACCCTGGACTTTATTTCTCAATTATTTCTCGTTAAATGAGAAATAACACCCTGGGGACCTTATTTGGTAGGGCCTTAATTCAGGTTACCGGCAAATATATATTCTTAGACATATGGTTAGGATTGAAATATTCTTTGATTGAATTCTGAATCGAGTAAGCTATGTGGATTTGACGATTCGTCCCAGCGGTAGCTCAAAGCAAATCAAACTGAAGTCATGAAATTATTTGTACGTTCCCTACTTTTTTCTTGGATTAGTTTCAAGCACGTCTTCGGATCGGGTACTTTTTGAACTACGTTTCATGTTAAACTTATTCATAAAAAAGTCTCTCGTTGGAACCAAATTAATAGTTTCAGCCCGACTCATAATATTAAAGTAAAATATTTTTGAAGCTACTTGGAGATGCCTTAAAAAGTTTTATGTACAAAAAAATTTAATTTGGAAGTGGTTTATTTTAAAAATCGGAAATAAGTTTGATTTAAATTTTGTTTAAAGATAAAATTCTAAAGAATTCATAATGAATAATTAATAACACAAGTAATAATTGGAAATGATTGTTAAATAATGGAATTTGTTTTTGTGAAAATATTTGATGAGATTTAAAATCAAAATTTTAACGAATATATTTAAAGTTTTAAGTGTATTAATATTTCTAAAAAAATACTGATTCTTCTTTAAAAAATCTTTTCCTTGATTGGAAAAAATTTATTATATAGGAAACCAAAGTAAATATTATTTTAATATTAATACTTCCATTTCCTTTAGGTTATTTTCTTAATTTAACATCAGTATACCGAAGTAATTTACAGGAAAAATGAGTCTTATGAATTTTTAAAATATGAAGAAATGAAAAAAAAAAAAAATAATGTGTGGAAAAATATGATAGTGATGATACAGCATTTCAAAATTAATCTTAAATATACCCTACACCTAGAATAGTGTTTGTAACAACCGAAAGATGGCAAATTATGAAGATGTATATATTAGGCGAGTTTCTGAGGCGGTTTTGCAATCTCCGTCCATCCGTGCGCCGGATAACACAAAAAATAAGGACTCTATCTGGAAATTTATACTGCAGTTTATAGAAAAAATCGGGGAGATTGCAAATGCACGAAATCGGGAAAAAGGATCGGATTCTGGAAGCTTTCAATCGGACTAAGCCGAAACGAACATAATTCCGAAATCAATAAAGTTCTATCTCCTTCAAATTTGTTATAAAGGTGTTTTTTTGCTATTTCCTTCGAGTCCTTGAAAAGTGGAATCAATTAGAGTGGTGGTTCGAGTACCTCCTACCCAGCTCCCAAATCTTTAAATGCATATTTATCTTCTAAGTTAATAAAATGGAATACAATAGAAACTTCAATTTAGGTTCAAGGTAGCTCTAACATGTTTGCTTAATGTTCCTGAAATCAGAGAAGAGTTGAAGTCAGGGTTAATGTAACTGTTAATTGAATTTTTCAGGTGTAGGGTATTACTAAGTCCGTTGCATAAAGTTATCATCGCTCCATTACTTGTTTTGGATTTAAATAATTGAAATTTTCGATTCAAGTTTCATCTTATGACTGGCATTAATATAAATAAAATGAAATAAAAAAAATAAAAACATAATTTTCGAAATAATGGAAACAAATGATTGAAAAGAAAAATAAAAGATAAAAAATATAACTGAAATTGTGATGAGATCAACAATGAATAAAAACAAATGAATTTTACCTTATATTGAAAAATAAAACTATATTGGTATGAAATTATTTCTTTATTTATTATTTTAAATCTTTTTTATTTCAAAGCACGTGCAGTTTTAATTTACCTTTTTTTTTTTTTAGAAAAAGCCTTTTTGTTAATTTTTATTTAATTCAACCCTTGAGGGAACAGCTGAAGGTCAATTAATGTTTTTTTATAAGTTAATATCAAAATAAATTAGTCCTATGCGATAAAAAGTTACTTTATCGTAGTGTCGTACTGCAGTGCGTCAATTTATTACAAATTTTAATTTATTTGATAATTAACATTACTAATGTAATTTATTTAGTTAAAATTAGGATTAATATGCAATTAGTTTAAAATTTACAATTTCTTTAATCGTTTATATTCACTAAGCCGTTGGTTCCTCGTCTGAAGCTATTGTATTGATTATGTTAATTTTGTGCGCCATCTATTATCATACACAACAGTTATTTATATATTTTTATTAAATCATATTTTATATTACGATATAAACTATTACGATATTAATTATAAAATTTTACGATATTAACTTTTACGATATAATTATACAATTTTACTTTATTTTTTCATTAGATATGATCTGACCGGGGTTTGAAACCAAAATGTTCCACATGCATGACACCGTCTTTACTACCATTAGTCAAATAATAAATTTAATAAAATTTTTTTTTCAAAAATTTTTCATTAATCAATTTTTTTTAGTTTGAGTAAATTAGAATTACTTAATTAGATTTATTAATTACTTAATTTGATAAGGTTTTTATATACAAAATTGGTCTTCTCTGCTCAATACAGTTTGAGTTCCACTGATTTTTTTATAAATTATATAAATTTGAAAATGAAATTTTTTAAATTGGAATTATAAAAATATTCTAAGAAAAATGATATAAAATTTTTAATTATTTATTTTCATAAAAAATAAAATTTCAGTAAAAGATTAAGTAAATAAGTAAGCAGTTATAAATATATGTGCTCTATTTGGTAATGAAGAAACCTACGCAATACGAAATGCAACATTTGATTATTATAAGAATTTGGGCATTTTTTTCATTTTTATTTTTGGAAAATATTTTATTAAAATTTAAAGTAGAATTCAATTGACATTTAGCATTTTTGAGAAAGTAAAGCTTTATCTCCTTATTCAAAATAATTATTTACATATATAGGTGAGAGTCTGTATTTGGAAGGATTTTAGAGTAGAACTTAAAATTGGGATTGCCTTTTTTTCCAGAATATTAAATGGGGGGCATTTTATTAAAAGCTTTTCTGAAATATTATATATGTCAAAAGTAAGGTAGAATTTAAGATTTCAATACAAAATTAGGATTCCAATAATTTGTTTAGCGAGGGTTTAGAAGCAGCAACTCCCGTTATATTAAATACTTTTTTTGCTGACTTATAATTTATGAAAAGAAGTTAGAAGAGTATTTAAATTTGGATACAAAATTAGGATTCCAATAATTTGTTTAGCGGGGATTTGAGGGTGGTAGCCCCAATTATATTAGGTGTTATAATAGGGATAAATAAAACCATAATTGTTTTATATTCCTCCTGCTTTTTCAATAAACCAATTTTACTAAAAACTAAATTTGGCATAGTATGAAAATTTTTGCACAACCGACTAAATCTGAATGTCCTTTGGGGATTTTTTTTTATACAGTGGAATAAAGTATGTATTTAATTTTGACCAAAATAAACTAAACTATATGTGGTTGATTGAAAAGAAGTACGTATTTGAATATTAAAATAAACTCAATATGATTGTTACGTTTACATTTATTAAGGCACTTTAATTTTATGAATATGTAATTAGATTTTAATTAATTTTATTGAGGCGGTTTAGTTATTACATAAATATATTGGAATACAAAATTAGTTTACCTTGAATGTAAATTCATTTCCGGTGTGTTAATAAAAAAATCAATTCATATGTATTGTGTGTGTGAAAACTGTGTGTATGAGTTTTACTTTAACAATAAATTTTTCCATAATTTAAATTAACGGATTAATTAGAAATTGTATTGTAGTTTCCCTTAACGTTTGAACGATTTGATATATGAACGTTCAAAAAATTAAAAATGCCGCAAATCAAAATATAAACAAAAATCTTGTGTAGTTTTCAAAATTCTGTGAGTTTTTTAATTGCACACAATTTAATATTTAAAAAATAAACATTTGTATTTCATGCCACATAAAATATTTATTTTCAATTCAGAAGTCTCATGCGACTATTGACTTACTTCAAACAGTCGGAAGGTCTATGGGATTTCTGGCCATAATTACATTTGGTGTAACAATTTCTTAGTGGGAGTTATTATTAAATTGTTTGAAAATATTTTATTGAAAAAATATTATAGTAAGTGGTCTGTGATATAAAAGAATATGATATCTTCATGTTTTCTGTTATCTAGGAAATATCATCTATTATCTCGCCTACAGGTGGCACCGACGAAGATATACAAAACAGAATAGATAAAGCTAGAATAGCCTTCGGTAGACTTCGTCCTACATGTAATAGTGCGCAAATATCAAGACATTAACATATGGCTGTGAAATAAACATTAACATATGGTTGTGAATCATGGTTGCTCACTAATTCCATCAAGAATAAATTACAAGTCTTCATAAATAAATATGACGAATATTCTGACCGTACAGAATACTAAATGCAGACTTGTAGGCACTTCGATTCGAAATACCCCCAAATAAAAATCCAAAAAAATCCAAAAATAAATCCAAAAAAAATGGATTGTCCACATACTAAAGAAAAATTATGAATGCATAACAAGAATGGGGCTAATCTGGAATCCCATAGGCGGATCTACTATTAATGCACATAAATATGCCATAATGTTTATATTATAATATATCAAAATTGCTAATATTGGTTTTTTTTATTTTTTTTTAATTTTTATGTTAAAATATAATTTATTAAAAACCGAGAAAAATTTTTTAAAAATGGATAACAAATATTTATCTTAACTTCAGGCAATAAAAACTAAATTATAATTAAATTATTATGATAGCAAATATAACTATTATATGTTTTGAATATTATGAAAACTTTAAAAATTTTTATTTTCAATTTAAAATCCAACATATAGTTTCACTTTGTCCGTCCGTCCGTCCGTCTTTCCATATGTTTACGCAAACTTTTACATCATTTGAAATAGAGAGGAGAAATTTAAAATACCGATAGATATTTCCGTAGCCCTCATTATTTATGTAGTTACAGCCATTTATGCAGCTACAGTCCCTCAAAGTCGGCAAAAGTCTTATATTTAAATTGTTATAACAAGAGTTCCGTTAGGTGTATTTTCAATCTGAAAACAGACAGCTGGTTTTATAAGCTTTATAAATTTTTAAAAGCCAAATATCAAGGGTTGCCATACGGTACTAAAGTTGGCAGGTTTTCTTGAACGCATTGGAATTATATTCTAAGTATTGATTTCACTATTATTCATAATTAATATTGAATTGATAAAAAACCTAAATTAAAATTAATTTTTATAAAAATAAATACTTAGTAAGAAACACTATATAATTTTGAAAATGGAGTTACCATACAGTACTAAAGTTGACAGATTTTCTTGAGCTCTTGACATATTTTTTAATTCATGAAATTTGTAAACAAAACAATGTCAAAAAATGCTATCATTCACTGTGGACTATGTAATGAGAGCAAAACGAGAGCGTTATTGTAGATAAGCTGTTACATTGTTTTTCTTTATTTAGATTTTGTTTTTTAATGAATCACTCTAGCTTAGATTTCATACAAGTACATTTTGATATTACGTAGAAAATTCAAATTGTTTATTTTTGATATTATCTAAAAATAATACAATTTACATTTTTTTAATGAATTACTAAGAACTTGCGGCTGTCGTCCAGATGTACAACAGTTTTTAGAATTTAAATAATAGAAAATTTTTTAGGAAATTTTTCAGGAAATATTGAATAAATAGAAAAATATTTTGATTATCATCGATTGATAAGAAATTATTTTGAAATTTCAATGAAATTCATTAGAATTAATATTTTTTTAAATTAAAAGCCTTTTGTAAATTTTTGTAAAATGATTTAAAAATTAATTTAATTTTTTTTTTATAATTATCATGAATTAATATTTAATAGAAAATCTAAAAAATATTGTAGATATTGTTTTAAAAATTTTTACAAATCCTTATCATATTTTTATCAAAAAATTTTCAAATAAATATAAAATTTTTAAATTAATAAAATTATTACGAAAATTATATTTTTAATTGTATTGATGGGATCTCCAAAAGTGTTTTGTAACATAATTTTAATTTAAAATAAATTTAAATTATTATTTAAAATTTAATTATTTTTAATTAAAATATTATCAATGTTTTTTCTCCAAAAATTTACAAATAAATAAATCTGATGAATTTTCGAAACATCTGGACGCATTGCTTAGAATGTGAACCTTTTATCCGAGAGTTTTGGGTCCGAATCTGATTTTATCTTTTTTAAAACGTTTCTACATGCAATAAATTCTAATGTGTTAAATTTATTGGAAATTTATTTGGATCAACTTTAAGGGTTGGATCGAAATTCTTGGTTTAGTAAGTCCCGCTTTCAGAAAATCTCGTTCAGAAATCTGATTTTTAAAAAAAATTTATTTTATATTTTGGAAAAGGCTAAAAATTCTGATTTTGTATCTAAATCTAACATACTTAACGAGATTTTCTAAACGAAATTCTCTAATACGAAATTCTGCTAAAAAGGAAGACTATCTAATAAGACTTTCTAAATACGAGATTTCAAAAAAGAGATTTACTAAATCGAGATTATTGAAAATCTCCCAATTCCAAGCACCTATACGAATGTGCAACAAAAAGTTATCAAAAAAAATTATAATTTGAATTTAGTTGTCTAAAAATTTTATTTAAGTTTCAAACATTAAATCGTCTAAGGATTACATATCAATTGCATTAGAAAAGCCTTAATTAGAACTAATTAAAAAAAAATTGGTGATTAATGATTCGCGGTTGGAATCACATCCTCAATTTAATATTTTAATTAATGTATTCATTGTAAGTTTTTTTCTATCCTGATCCTTAATGAATTTTCAAAGAACATACTGTGAAACACATATAACATTTGAACCACTTAGTATTCTTTTTAATTTTCATCCTTTTTTTTTGCTAATGGCTTTTCTTGGATAATTATTGTTTTACTTTTCAATGTGTATTTTTATAAAGTTTATTTCCTCCTACTTTTTTAAATTTGATTTAAATTACAAAAATATGTATCAAAAGTGCTTAAAAAAAGAGAAACAAAAACAAGTAATTAAAGAACAGTAAAGCGATACAACCTTAGAATTAGTAGATTAAATACAAATTAAATTGACACAAACCTGCACTTCAAACCATCTCAAGAACATTAAGCAAAGAGAATAGAATTTCTTTGTACCACATTTCCATTTTTTTACTTTATTAATTTCAAAGGTATCGAGGTGTGTTGGATGTACCCGAGCCTTGCTTTGATTTACTTAAAATTGGGGGACATGAAGGAAAAACAAAGAAACACACTTTTATTAAATTTAAGGATTTATAGGGCTCGGAGATATGCTCTTGATTCGCTCGGAAGATATGTTCGCTTTTTATAGATATGCTTATTAGTTCTTAAGAGGCTAATGATAGGTATCCAAACCACCTGAGAAAAAACTACCTTGCATTTAATTTAAGATTTCAAGCGTTATTATTTTGGAAAATATACTTCCTAGATCTTAAGAGGTGTGCGAGACATTAAAACCAAATTAATATCAATGAATTATAATATATTGTAATTATAATAAAAGCGTACATGTCTTTACTGTTATACATTTAAACCTCAACTGAAAGAATATGGTGCAATATTGTACAATTAAAAATCATACAATATATTAAGTAAAATATAAAACTTTAATTTTGCTCAATATTTTGTACAATGTGCCAATACTACACACAGATGATCAATTTTATTGCAAAATATCAAATATTGAGCAATTTTATTGTATGGAATGGGCCGCTTAATATATATAATATTTCACAAAATTCTTTCAATTAAAGTTTAAACGTAAAACAGTAAAGACATGTACGCTTTTAATATAATTACAATATTTGTTATTAATTTTGAACAAAAGTGTTCTGTTCTCTTTCCATTATGTTCCTAAAATTTAGGGTTAATTGAAGTGATTATTAGGGTACCTAACCCACATTTGTACACACTAAAATACAGAAATGTATTTTTTTAATTTATAACGATAGAAACTGAAAATTTAATACAAGGTAGTTTAATTTCAGATGGTTTGGGTACTTATCACATACCTCTGAAAACCTAATAAGCATGTTTATCAGAATGTCTTGTTTGCTTAATGTCCCGAGATGGGTTCAATTAGGGGTTCGTGTAACCGTCAATTTAGTTTGTCAGATGTAGAGTATTACTAAGTCGATTGCGTCGACTTACTGTTGTTTCATTACTTGTTTTTATATACCCGTGCTTACCCACTAACCGTTATTTATTTTCCACATGCTATTATAAATATTACAAAAAAAATATAAGAAAGTAAAATAGTTAAAAAAAAATTTAGCTTATTATCCCATAATTTTTGCTTAAAAAAAATTAAATAAAAAAAAAAAAATATTAAATTTTTAATTCATTATACCATAATTTTTGCTTAAAAACAAAAAAAAAAAACCATAAAAAAAAATAGCCCACCCCAAAAGTTGGCCCGAGCGATGTCCAACTTTGCCAACTAACTTGCCCTATTACTTTACCTGCCCAGTTTTAATTTTAACCTCGTAGCTTCATTAGATTCACAGTTATCGAATTGACAACTTTGTATGGCAGCTGCCCGAAAATGGGGTCGCAACATTTTGAAACTCCATATTAGTGCTCGATTCATTATATAACTAACAGTGTGTAATTTTCATCCTCGTAGTATACTCAGTTTCCAAGAAATTCATATTGGTGCAAAGAAGTTGTATGGCAGCCCCCCGCAAATGAAGCCGTAAAATTTTGAAACTTCATATAAGTGCTTGATTCATTATATAACTAACAGTGTGTAATTTTCATCCTCGTAGTATACTCAGTTTCCAAGAAATTCATATTGGTGCAAAGAAGTTGTATGGCAGCCCCCCGCAAATGAAGCCGTAAAATTTTGAAACTTCATATAAGTGCTTGATTCATTATAAAACTAACCGTGTGTAATTTTCGTCTTTCTAGTATAATTACTTTTGAAGAAATTTATATTGGTTTAAATAAGTTGTGTGACAGCTCCCCGAAACCTTGGTCTGGTCTTAACCAAAAAGAATAGGGAACCTTAAAAATGTCCAAAAAATGTTTTGTGTGATTTTCAAAACTCTTGCTCTAATTTTTCAATTCTATCTCTTATAATAATTAATTTTTAATTCACGAATATATTAAACCTAAGCAAAGCATCATATAACCATATTGATAAAATGATTCATTCAAAATATTACACATATACATATTATATAAATATACATATATAAATTATTTATGAAGCCATTTACTTAAAAAAAATCTTTGTCTCTTTTTTGCTTATCTTAAATAAACTACGCATCATTTAAATTATATGAAATTCTAACTCGAAATCGTACAAAAAAAAATACAAAAAACAAAAATAAACAAAAAAAAACAAAAACAAACAAAATTCATATAATTTCATGTTACAAGGTGCATAGCTATATTTCAAATTTTTGTATGAAAATATTGGAGTTAAAAAAGTTAGCTGTTCGAGAGCTACCCGAAGTTTTGGTCCGATCTTAACCAAAAAAAATAGGGAACCTAGAAATTGATTGAAAAATATTTTGTGAAAATTTCAAAACTGTAGCTCTTTTAGTTTTTGAGTTATCGTGCTGACACACAGACGGACGGACGGACGGACGGACGGACGGACGGACGGACGGACGGACAGACACACATAGCTAGATCGACTAATTTTTCGATTCTGAGCCGATACGTACCCTTGACACTATATCTAGCTCGTCTAGATCGATGCGTTACAAACGGAGGAGCAAATCTAATATACCCGATGTCATATATATATGCACGGGTATAAAAATTAACTCATATATGATAAAAATTAATTTTATTCTTTTAAACATAACTGTATAATACATGTGTATATGTTAATAATCATGAGTAGATATTAATGAATAAATTTGAACGCCTACAAAAGTCTTTAATGGAAATTAATGATAATGGAATTCTTAGAATTTGTTTAAGAAGTATAGATTATCTTATGGGAATTTAATTTTGAATCCATTTGGTTCATTCATTTTTTTTTTTTTTTGTTTTTATTTTTTTAATTCAAATTATTAAGATATAATTAAAAAAAATGAAAATTATAACCTTTATAAATAATTCATAAAATTTTTTTTATTTTTATTTTTGTTTTTAATTGCTAAATTATGTTCACACATCAAACTTGAACATGTTAAGTGGTATATGTGTATATGTATATTATAAAATTGATTTTTGAATGTAGTAGAATTAAAAACAGACAGATCGATATTAGAAATATTAAGTGTTCCAAATTATTTGAGGATAATCCATATTTGAAAAATATTTGCGAATCTTAAGTTTGAAGCGTCTAAAGTTTGAGCGATTTTTGCACTCAAATTATTTATTTATGTTTATAAACAAATAAAATGAGCCGCGACCGGATATTTTTAAACCGATTAAGCCGATTAATACATATCATTATATTTACAAATATAAAACAGAGCCGCGGTCGAAAATTTAGCGACCGAATAAGCCGATTAATATATAAGATGATGATATGAGAGCTAGTTCCATTTTCAAACAAAAGAAGTTAAACAAAACGAGATAGAACAACTTTTCTGATAATACCTACTGGAATAACAAGAAACCACACCTAGTTTAGGACTTCAAATACTAAAAAAAATATTAAGAAAATTTCTTAAAAAATTTGTATAATAAATTGTTGGTTATTACCGAAAATGGACGAAGGAGGGAAGTTGAATAGTTAAATGTAGAAAATCATTCCGAAATAGTCGTTTATCAATATCAGATAATTAATAATTTTTATTTTTGGATTGGAAAAACAAATTTGTGAAAAAACTACACATTAAATGAATTTAAAAAAGTAATTAATAATGAACCGAATTATCTAAAACCATTTAAATGAGATTAAAGCTTTTGAAGTACTCATATTAAATTAATTTAAATGGAAATTAATAATTTAATAGAAATAATAGATTTTTTTTCGGTTTAATAAAGTTTAATTTAACTTATATATTATGTTTAAATTTATATTTTTAGTTTATTTAATGCCTCATTTTTTTAAAATTTATTTAAAAATAGTAATTTTCAAAAGAAAACGGATTAAATTTGGAATTATAGAGAAATTAAATACATTATTATATTTTAATTCTATATACTTGGAATTTTTGAAATTATATAATTAAAATTTTTTAGTAAAATCGTAAATAGGTTAATAATTAAAAATTTAAATGTAATTTAATTTAAATAAAGAGTGTAGTAGAATAGACTGTGTCCACTCTGGGATAACTGTATGAGCGGAATATAAACATTATATCATCCGGTTACTTACTTTTGGATAAATTTCAAACATACAACTTTATTTTTTTTACTCAAACCCACTGCACTACCCCAACTATTTTTTGCGGAAGCTTTGGCCATAAAACTAAACTGCTTTTGGCAAAATTTCAGACACCCAGCTTTAATAGGTATAGAGTAATGCTCATACAAGAAAAGAAGTTGTATGACAGGTACTCGAACCCGTGGACCAAAATTGCTGGATGTCAATAGCGATGACGGCTATTGCATAAAAATGAATTTAAGAAAATTTCAAAATCCTTTATTTTTTGAGTTATCGCGGGGACGGACGGACAGAAGAAACTCTTAAAAAAACCCTTATAAAAATTCATAAAAATTTAATAAGATCTGATATAGGGATGCTTATGAATTGTACTTAGAACATTAAGGCTAGAAGATAGAGGATGAGGTATTTGTGAATTCCAGGTCGATATTGAACTTGTCTTACAAATATTCTTGACTTCCATTCACTTTTAATTCTAACCTTACTTTATAATTCTCTAAATATTTTTGTATCGTTATTTGTACAGCACCCTGTTTCTATTAAGGTATTATGCAAAATTTATTTGTTCCAAAAGAATAATTTCAATATTATAATAATCTCTCTGATTGTTCATTATTTAAGAATGAAATACAAAAATATTTTTTGTTCAATTCAGTTTTTATAAACTAACTGTAAATGACATATTTTTGATGATTAAATCACAATCCTTTTTTTCTTGACATTCATTTCATAAAATATTCAGTGATGGCATTCAAAAGATGTATAAATAGTCTTTGAGCCATATTTATACGTCTCTGTTTTATAACATGCAAATAACAAAAAATATCTGGTAAATTCATTTTTATTCAAACATGTTTACATGTGACATTTAATGAAAGAATTATTTTCATTTATCAATTTTTTTATATAGGCGCCGTGAAATAAATACCTGTGAAATAAAGCCTTCACATGTTTTTTCTTACCGAATATTAGAAATAAAGCGTCGGGGTGCTATTTACCATTAATTTTAATTTTTGACTTGAATTTTATTAATCCCTAGGCTTATAATTCCCATACTTTGCTTAAATTCTAGAGTTATCTTATAGTTAGATTCAATAACAAGGTAGAGGAATTCACCTTTTCCAGAATTTTGAATCCAACTTTAAAATCACATTTGATTCAGAATTTCATTCTACACACATGTATAAAAATTCGGAAAATGGGAATACCCTGATTTCGAATACAGTTCTCAAATTCTTCCTCATTTAAAACTTTCATATACTGATATTGGAAATAAGGCCATGAGGTGTTATTTCTCATTAAATTTTAAATTACACTACTTTTTGAGAATTAAAGTTTCTAGGTGTTATTTCTTCGCAATTCATCAAACCACGGGGCTTAATTTCTTTAAAGAGAAATGGCACACCAGCGTTTTATTTCTTATTTAATGTGGGGAGATTATTTCACTGCTTCTCTTTTGCATAATAACATTGTCAAAAAATATGAATAATTACATATCTTTACTTTACAGTATATGATTTTATAGTCGTTTTAGAATTTTATTACATTTTAAAAAATAATTTTTTTTTATGTACAAATACACCTTAAAGGTGAAAAAAATAAAGAAAAGGACGCGACAAATTTTATACCTATGGTGAAAATATTTGTTATGAATGTATATGAACAATGGCAAATGAGGAATTCTTTAGGATGCTTTTTTTTTTATTTATATTTATCATTTATATAGAAAAGTATTTGACGTATTATTCCTATTTCTGTCACATTCTTATGTATAGGTATGAAAATTTTATTTTCTATTCAAGGTTGAATTTTTATTTTAACATTATTGAAATATAGAGAAAAAATAGATTGTCATATTGTCCAAAATTGCCTAATGCAGAAGACATGATATAAAAGACATGATACAACATTCTTCAAAATAATTTTATGTAATTTGATGAAAGGTGACAGATGTATTTTAAGAAAATTTTTACCAATGAAGAGTTTTCTATTTTAAAAGGATTTCAAAGATTTTAAAGTAGGAATATTTGAAAAGGACAACAAAAATATTTTTTAAAAAAAAATTTAATTAATATTTTGATACAGTATATCACTTTTATATTAATATTTTTTTATAATTTTGTTATCCACCTTAATGGTGGGGAATTGATTAATTAAGATAATTAATTTTTTTGGGCTCATGTCGTTACATTATGACATAAAACGTTTTGATTCTCTAGTCATTGAAGACACTAAGTTTTTAATTTTGTATGAGATTAAACACGATTAAACATGTTGAAATTGTCTTAGATTTTCAATAGATACAATTCTATTTTTGTTTATATTATAATATTATGTATTTGAGTTATATGGTATTCTTTATCTGTGAGTTATATTATCCAATTATAATATTTGTTTATATTGTATTAGCAAATTACTGTTATATTCATGATTTAATATGTATATTTATTAATTATTGATTAAGCCATGGCGAAAGGTAGCTGAGTCGAGTCGAAAACCAGAAAAGTTTTCCACTTTTATTTGGATTCGAACCCGGGCCTTTCGCATGAAAGGTTAGAACTCTAACCACTGTGCCGGCCCAGCCGAGCCAATTCAATTTTATGTTTGAATCTGACCAATGGCGTAGTGATTAAGATTCTGAGCTTTCAATTAGAAGGTCTCGGGTACAAACCCCGATCAAATCTTATCAAATAAAAAAATATCGCCAAAATTTTATTATGGAACAATAATACCAAATTTCAATAGAAGATACTTTTTGAAATTTTAATTGATTTCAAAGTGTCTATTACAAAATCATAAATTAATATAAAAATTATGAAAGAAAAAAAAAAAAAAATCTGTAATTTTTGGCGTGTGCGCTTAAAAAATATCGCGTTTAGTTTAGGATCTTTTCAAATCTTTATTGTAATTAAATATCGTTTAATATTTTTTTAGATAAAAAAGAATTTATTAAAAAAATATTTCGGTCTTACCTCAAATGTTATATTTATTTTATCGATATTTTTTAAATTCACTTTAATAAATGTGGTAAAGTATAGGAAGTTAAAGAAGTATTAATATAATTTTAAAAAAATCAATCGATTGGAAAATATTCCATCTCATATTTCAATTCAGTTTTTTGGTTTAAATACAAATTATAAGTTCATAAAAAATCTATTATCTAATCGATTATCATAAAATTTGTATTATATAAAGATTTTTGGATACAGGGTATTTTTCTGGATCAACTATTTAAACTTTTTTATTCTAAAATGAAACCATCAAACCATTTTTGACCGATTGAATTCAAGTTATGTAAACTGAAAGTAGAATTTGATAACCCATATTGGCTGACAATCTAAAAAAAAAAATTTTTTTTTTTTAATAATTTATTTCAATAACATCATATTCAATTAAAACTCCATTGAGAGGCCAAACATCGTTCACCGGGTATTAGCTAGTATACTCATAAGTATAAAATATACTATAAAAGCACCGGTTTTGCTAAAAGCAAATTAGACTAAAAATGAATTTTTCAAATTGAAATATTTATATTTTGGAATGTAGACCCTGTAGTAATTAATTCTTATTTAAGATTTTTATGAATTTATTGTTTAATTGTGTGAAAGTGATAAAAATAGATACTTATACTCGCTTAGAGATAATTCAATTGAATTTGTTTTAATATTCTCATAAATAAGGATTACATATTCCCTAAAGATTCAAGTTAATCGTTTTTCTTCTCTCAAATACTTTAAGAATAAGCGAAATAGCGAAACGGGTTTTTCTATTTTTAAACACTTCCTACTAAATTTGTAGGTTTTTAGCACAATTTTTAAAAAAATTTTTTAAAAATTTGCCTATGTAAATTCATTTGGTCCGTCCATTAGTTCATTTTGGTTTTTAAAGTTCACAGTACATTTTTGAGAAATTTTATATAAATAGTAAAACGTTTTGAGATTAAAAATTAAGACTCTTCATCACAAGATCTTTTCTGTAGTAAGTCTTCATAATTTTAGAAAATCTGAAATAACGCCTTCAATAAGCAAATAAACCAAACAATGTAATCAAAGTAATTTCAAAGGTTCCCTTATTCCTGAAATAAAGCTAAAAGAAATCATAGAAATAAAAAAACAAAATTTATAATTTGCATTTGATAATGCAAAATTCAATTAAAAACTCAACATTTATTTAACCCTCGGTTACTGCTCATGGGGTGTAATCCACCCCAATCAAGTTTACAAGACAAAATACATATGAAAAGTTGTAGTAGTTGATCTAAAACCAATATGTAATCTCGTTTTGGATACTTTTTTTTTAATTTTGTGTAAATTAAATGTGGGCTTTGATAAAAAAAGACCTGGAAAAATGCAATCCAAAATGGGTATGGGTGGATTACACCTCAGACAGTAATCTTGACACAAAATTTTTTTACAAAATGGGGTAGATTACACCCCCGACAGTAATCTTGACACAAAATTTATCCATAATAACGAAATTTTGTATTATGGTAGATATTTGAGTTATTATATAGTTGAGTTATATGGGAACTTTTTTCGGTTAGCACTTTGATCAACATAATATTATTATATTATATAAAAATAATTAATATTTGAATTGCCATAGCTACAAAAGCGTACAAAATTAATTTGTGTGAATTGCTTCAATTTGGAGGCAATTTCACAAATTTGTTTTTGGAATTTTTTTTTTTAATACTGAAAACTGGTGAGATAAATTATTTTAATTTAATAAAATTTTTTTCTAAAAAATTGTTCCAGTTGAAAAAAATTTTGTTAATAAACTTTTGTTTGTTATATTTCTGCTTTCAAAAACAACCAAATGCAAGAACGTAGCATGAAAATTATAGATTTTGTGATAATTTAAAAAGTATTAAATTTTAATTTTTTTTTATTTTCTTATTAAATGGAGTATTTTTTGTTTTTATTTTATATTTATTTATTTAGTTTTTAATAAAATGAAGTTTATATATCTAAATTTGTAAAATTTTGGCTGATTTAATCTGGCAAAAAAATGCCTTAAGATATTTATGTTATAGCAGTTCAAATACGCATTTGAATGTATGGGGTGTTTTCCACCCCTGGATAGTAACTACGTAACATAAATAGAGGACAGTAACCGAGGGTTAATACAATTTTATGTCCATATAAATAGGTAGATGACTAAGAATGTTGGCAAAAACAAGTATTTCGATTTGAATCTAAACAAAGGTTGTAAAACATGTATACATGTGGGAATTAATTAATTTCATACCAACTATATTTCATTCGGCTAGTATATTTGCATTCTATTTGCTATTTATTTGTTTTTGTTTTTAATGCATTTTTTTGGAGAATTTAATAGCAAGTAAAATAGTAAATAGATTCCGTTATTTATAAATTTGTTTTTAAAGAAATTTGATATAAATTTGTTTTTTTAAAAACAAGTCTTGTTCGAAGAAGAAGATTAAAACGTGGACGTGGACGTAATAAATTGAATATTGTTTTAAATTAAAAGTTAAAATTAACGTAATAAATTAAATATTGTTTTAAATTAAAAGTTAAAATTAAATTAATAAATTGAATATTGTTTTGGATTGAAAGTTAAAATTAAAATTTCAAATTAAACTTTTGAATATTTTTATGATTTTATAAATAATAAATATATTTGCTGAATATTGAATTAAACATTTTTTTTAATTTTTGTGTAAAAATCTGTGGTTTTTATTATTTCAAATACCATATACATGTATACAAAAATTTAATAGATGGAGAAAAAACAATTTCACCAAGAATGGATTTGAACTAACGACCCCAAAATTTTGTCAAATTCAAAACATACAAAAGTAGACTACATAACTTATTTATCTTTAAATTTTCAAATAAGTCATTTGTTTTTTATTTTGTGTATCTATTAATAAAATTGAAGCATAATCTGTGTAATACAAGAGGTAACGGTTGTTATTTTAATTAAGAATATGGTATTGATATACAATAATTGTATATGTATACAATAAAATTAGAAATAGTTCTTAATTAGAAAAAGTTTTTCTTTCAATTGACCTTCCGTCATTCTGTGACGGGTTAACAGCTAGTATATATTAACAATATATATTTTTGATATATATATTTTTTGCTTTTTTAAAAACTTTTAATTTTTTTCAGCAGTTGTTTACGATTTTTTTTACTTCAGAATAAATTCGCGCTCTTTTCACAAAAAATTTTCCATGTAATATTCTAAAGGAGTACATGACTGACGTGCGACGTTTTTTCTAGGAAAATTGTACGAACATAAATACACCATTAGACCAATTAAAATGTTCAAATATGAATTTTGAAAAAAAATAAACAAAATATAAATTACAAATGATTATAAAAAATTTTTTTTCTATAGAAATACAATACCATTAGTTTTTTTTTATATTTTCCCCAAAAATATAAATATAACATTAAAATTAAGTTTAACATTTTTTTTGGGAAAAAATATTCTTTGGAAAATTTTTTTGGAATCAAATATGATTTCTAACAACATTTCCTTTTTTTTTTTATTAAATATGCGTAAAAAAAATCTATAATATAATTTACTTTTGATTTTTTGCGAATACTAAAATAATTTGACAAAAGTATAAAAAAACGAGGAAGAGTGCAGCAGAGTAGACTGTGTCAACTCTAGGATATCCGTATGAGCTAATATATATTATGTAATCGGATTAATTACTTTTGGCAAAACTTTGAATTTCCACCTTATTAGACTTCCAGTTATATTGAAAAGAAAATATAAATTGATAAGCAGCTCTTCGAACCTCTTCTACTACATCGACTATGTTTAATTCAGACGTTAGTCATTAAAGTTATCAACTTAAAATTTCAACCTTCATATAAAAGAAAAAGTTGTATGACAGCTACTCGCATCCGTAGAGCAAACTACTTTGATTTCAATAGCGATGACGGCAATAGCATAAAAACGAATTTGTGAAGATTGCACAGTCCTTCAGTTATCCTGAAGACGGACGGACAGACGGACATTCTTAGCTAAATCGAGTTACTATTTGATTCAGATCCAATCCATACATTTGAGTCTGTATCTACCACCCTTATTGTCTGAGTCACAAACGTTATGGAAAATTTAGTATACCCTTTTGACCTATAGTCATACGGGTATAAAAATATTTGAAGGACAAAATCAAATATAAGTATCAAAATATCAGTTATACAATTCAAAAAATATAATATTATTTTTTTGATTTCATATTATATTTAAATTTTATTTTCAAAAATATGTTAAGAAAAATCACCTGAAACACGATTAACATCTAAATAATATTTTAAATTTGTAATAGAGAAAATTGTTACACAATAAGTTCTAGAAATGTCCTAAAAATTTTTTTTCAATTTCTCTGTCTCTCGGTAAAATTAATTTTTAAATTAAAATGTTTGCAGCTTAAGTTACACATGGTACTTGTGATATTGGGAAATATTTTTAAACGAAATTCAAAAGTATTTTTAACTATATTGATTATAGAACTGAGACTGAGTTTAATTCTTATTTGATATTTAAAAATTAAAATGTTTCAATTTGATAAAATGAGCTAATATGTTAAATGAACTGGTATAGAATTCCCAGAAAAATACTCAAGTTCTTTAAATAAAAAAGACTTCGACAATTTAGGGACATAATTTTTCTATAATGATTATATTAGATTTTGACTTTTGATTTTTAATTTTATAGTAAATAAAATTGTAGAAAACGTAATTAGTTGCCTTTGATAATCGAGGCTTAATAAATAACCAGTATCTGCCTGCATCTCGAAATCCGAGGAAGGATTATAAAAAATTCGTATGTTTATATTTTTATATGGCTGAAAATAAAAATTGAAAAATTATGAATGTAAAAGGGAGAATTTCGGAAAAATATTTAAAATGGCGTGTATTTGTATTGAATATCTATCATTTAAAAAATAAAATAATTAAACTGGGTTTTTAATTGGCCTTGGCCTAATAATATTCTCAATTTTTTTGATTTACAGATTAAATATTCTAATTTTCAAATATCAATAAATTTATCATATGAGAATTTAAGTTTAAAAGTAATGCAAAATTAAATATACAGCTCATGGCGATTACTATCACTTGCACACTATCTTGTAAGCATTGCCTTGCACAATATACAATTTACAAGGCCATGTAAGTTAAAAATAAAAATCAAAATAAATATATGTATTTATCTTTAATATTGGTTTTATATTTGTTTCGTTGTCAGGGTGAATTAAGCTTGAAATTTTATGATTTTATATACTGTTACTATATAGTATATATAGTATTTTTATATTTTATTACAATCCTGAAGATATTTTCACAAATCGTTATGACTAGACATTTGAAGTACGATAAAATTTTATTGTATTATGGGTTAACTTTGAAACCTTTTCAGAATTCAAGGATATTTTGTTTAAAAAATTACGAAATTTTTTTGGAAAATATTTTGAATCTCAATGTTTATCAAAAATAATAAACTGTAAAATTGCTCTTTATTCAGATCAAAAAAAAAAAACCCCAAAACTCTTTTGTTTTGGTTTATTTCATTCTCAATAACAAAAGATAATAATTTTTTCTAGGAAATTATTTTTTTTCCAAATTATTTATTTTTGTAATATTATATGTGTTTTTGAGGCATTCGATATTTGATTTTTTTAAGAATTTTTTTTTTGTAAT
The DNA here is from genome assembly GCA_963082915.1 of Dolichopus griseipennis. Classification (NCBI taxonomy): domain Eukaryota; kingdom Metazoa; phylum Arthropoda; class Insecta; order Diptera; family Dolichopodidae; genus Dolichopus; species Dolichopus griseipennis. The sequence goes on along the minus strand of OY720442.1, from coordinate 121,431,915 downwards.
TTATCTGATGTTCTAAAAATGTTGAATACGTAATTGTTTTTATGGTTTTTTTTAGATTTAAAGATAAAATTAATTCAAAATATTATGTTACATTTTAATTTCAAAATATGTTTAGGTATTATTTGTTGACAAGTACGTTAATAAAACTCAAAGTTCTCTTTTAAATATATTAAAAAAAAAAAAAAATCAGTCTATCCGTCCCTGTTTTTCTGTGCAATAATTTGGTCCGATGCTTATAAAATTTTAAATTTTAGGTGTATATATAAATATCTTTTAAAAAAAACAACCGTTGTAGAAGGTTAATGTTCCATAAGCTACACTTCCATAGTTGTAAAAATTCAAATTACAAAAATCAGAAACTGACAAGAGATGTCAAAAAATGATAAGTCAAGGCAACAGATGTTAAAAAATTTTACAATTAGACATTTAAGGGTTTAGTACGAAAGCCGGCTTATCATAATCTTGTTTCCTGATGTTTTATCAAAATCCTGATTTTTTTAAATCTTGTTTTTAAAAATCCTGTTTCTATAAATCATGTTTTTCAAAAGGGTTTTTTTTTTTTTTTTAAGAATAGTTTAATATGAAATAATTATTATTAATGTTAAAAAAGAATTGTTTAATTTAAATGAAAAATGTTTAATTTTGAATGTTTAAAGGTTGTACTATTTAAAAGGATTGTAAAAGAGTCAGTGCGGAAGGAAATCTTATTTTTCAAAAACTAGTTTAATTTTTTATTTTAATCGGCGTTACTCAACTTATCTAGCACAGAATATTATGTTTTTAAAACATAGATATTAACAAATTAAAAGAACCCTCAAGTTGTGTTTATGTGTAAATACCCACCACTCACTCACACACATGTCAAAAAAAAATTAAATATAGTAGGGGTTGCCACCTTGAAACGCCAACAAAACAGTTTATTGTCTTCGTGATTGTATACAACTCTAAAACCCTTCCCAACTTATCATACACAACAAGGTTTTAATTTTTGAATAAGATGAAAACCTTATTAAAACTATTGTTTTTCATATTAAACAATTTAAAAAAGAAACAGGATTTTGATAAAACATGTTAATTATAAATAGGCTTTTGATATGTTCTGGACATTTAAAATTAAAATTATTTTTAGTTAAAAGTCATATTTTTAAAAATTTTTAACCGTTGCATCTCCCATTCTGAAGATGATACGATAAATAGTGAAATAAAGTATTCGGGGACAAACTTTGCGGATTTAACTGGCTGTATGAGTTTCCCTACCCTATGTTTTTGCATTACTTAAACGCTTAACCTTTTTTACGAATAGCTTCTTTACAAGTGCAGTAAAACCAATCTCTAGACTGCAATTTATAAATATTCATGGAATGAGGAATAAATAACTTCATTCCCAGTAAATTAGTTTAACTAATCACATTTGCAGCAAAGTTTAACACAATAACCAATTACATAGTTTATAATTACATAAATAATAATGAGATTAATTATTTCCTGATTTTTAGTATTTATTATTCATTTCCACATTAATTGGATTTAAAATGGAAAAGGATGTGAATTGTATATAAATAATACCTGATCCAATTAATGATCCTTGCCTAATCCTTAAATTTTAAATCAAAGTGTTTAGGTTAGGAAGTTTACACTAAAAAAAGAATGGATTCATTTAAAATCCAGAGTTTAAGAAATATACATATAAGCAGTTAAAATTCGAAAATAAAAGTGCTCTTAGAACTTCTTAAAGTCGTTTGACAAATTTAGCACGATGCTTTGCTAGTACCCTCGTATTTTTGATTTATTGAAAAACGCAACCTAAAATGAAAAAAAAAAATGACTTTAATCTAGTCCTTAAAAGTGTAATTTTATATTCAACAGTACCGTATTAAAAAAACTTAATTGATCAAAGTGTTATAACAAGGTTAGAAAGTAAACAAGATCTTAATTTGTATTTCAATTTAATATGCGGAAAGTATTTTTTTTTTTTTTTTTTTGAAAACAACATATTAATAAAAAAAAATATGTTCTTTGAAATTAAAAAAATTTGTTTCTTTTTAATCCAAAATACAATTTTAAAAAGAAATTTACAATTTACAATTTTCTTCCTGGAAAATCTAATCAATTTTTATAGGTATGTATGTTAAACAACATAATATTCAATTATTTTGATTGGATTCAAAATAAATATGTTTTATTTTTATACTTAAATTTTTATTGATATAAGATTGAGTATTAGAAAGAAATTAATATTCAGTTTAATAATAAAAACAAGAATGAAAATTTTGGAAATAACAAGGCTAAATCTAAAGCCAAAAAATGTTAATTGCTCTTATTTTAAATTTAAAGATTTTTCAATTTTTATACGCAAAAAAACGTTCTAAAACTGTGAAACTACTTTTGTATCAAAATGTCAATTTGTGTATGAAAGAAAGTTTTTAAAATAACAGTTTTCTCAATTTTAGACAAATGGCAGTACTTGTATTCTGATTTAACCAGATATTCATAAAACTAAAGATTTTACATTCATGTAGATTTTAAAGAGGGGAATTAACACAAAGCAATTAATGGTTCTCATAGATTGCCCCTGCCTCAAAACTACATGAACCGTTGTACTTTGTGACCACGACATGTGCTTTGTAATCAACACCGCTGTGCCACCACAGTGCAATTTGAAATTTTCAAAAATTAAACGACAATGAAGCTTTATGAAGATCACGATTGGATCGTACGTCATTAAGAGGTTAAAATTGTTTTTGAAAATTATCATATTTATGATTATCTACTTTTTTTAGCCCCTTAATGCCATATGTTCAAATTGCTATCCTAACAAAAATTAATCAATTTGTTGTTTGTTATGGGGGATAGCCAAATGCTTACTCACAATCCCACCGAGGCGTTAATGGAAATTGGTTATAGTGTGTGGTGATCACATATTGTTAAGTACAACCACAACTCTTATAAAACTGAATATAAATATTTTAAGCTTTATTAAGCTTCAGCTGAGACGTAGAATAATCATGGCAAGCAGTTGCTACTTCGGTTTGTCAAAACAGCTTGGTTCAAAACTCCTATCGCGTAATACTAAAGTGCAACAGTACAAAACGCTTATACTCGCAGTTCTTCTGTACGGTTCAGAATCGTGGACACTGCCAAAAGCAAATAGCTAGCACTAGGTATTTTTGAAAGAAAAATTCTACGTAGAATATATGGTCCAATAAACGATGGCACGGTCTAGCGGAGAAGATATAACAGCGAACTCTACGACCTGTATAAATACGTTGATGTAGCCACGAAAGTCAAAATCAGACGCCTTCATTGGCTCTGTCACGTCGAGCGAATGTCAATCAATCCTCCAGTCAAGAGGATTTTTGAAGCCAGACCTCAAGGGAAGCGACGCCCAGGGAGACCGAAACTCCGTTGGGGTGATGACTGATGAGACATCGGCAGATTTAAAAAAACTGCACATCGCCAATTAGAAGAGATCTGCGCAAAACCGAGAGGAGTTGAAGGTGATATTACATCAGGCCCAGAACCTTCATGGTTTGTAGTGCCTAACAAGTAAGTAAGTAGTAAGCTTCAGCAGTCTAAAACTGATATTAGAGTTAAATTTTGATTTTATAGAATAATAACTTTGGCTCAATTTAAACTTCGTAAAAACTTACAAAAAAACAGAGTTAATTAATTATAATTAAACGATAAAATGCAGGTAATATTAAAAAAAAAGATTGTTTTAACCACTTTTTATTTTTACTATTTATAATTAAATATCGTATAACTTTATTCAAATTTATTCCACTTGATTCAAATCTATTATTAAATTTTAAATTTTTTAATATTAATATTCTAAAAAAAGTTTCTAGCAAATTGAAAAGTACATGATGGTTTTACTTTTAAGTTTTTTTTTTGGTTTTTGGGTTTTTGTTTTTTTATCTTGAAAGACAAAGTTGTACAAATTTCATTTGCAATGAAAATATATAAAAAAAAATTTAATTAAGAGGTAAAAATTAAACTGTGAAGACAAAAATTAACAAATTAAATATATACGAATAATTTTAATAGGAAAATGGTTTTATTTCAAAGAAAATTTAAAGTCGAAGGAAAAATTGATGAAAGGGAAATTAGAAAAATTATAAATTCTTTTTAAATTATTTTTAGATTTGAAATAGAATAATGCCAGTGGAAAGGAGTTGAAAGAAGTTTTTTGCATTTTTCAAGTAAATAAAAAAAAACAAATTTTGAAATCCTTTTTTAATATTTGGGAAAAGTATATCCTGTTTTGGGATTCTTCGCCGATCTTTAAAAATTTTGTTTCGTTTCTTTTGTAAAAAAGAGCCCCAATGTTGTTCTGCATCCTTTTCTAACTTTTAAACATTTTGCATTTAAACAAGTCGAAAGTTTGGTTTTTTGAATTTCCCCTTTTGTTCGCATGTCAACTCTTTATCATTAGTAAAACAAGAAACTAGAAAAGAGTTTATACGTCATAATGACGTGTATATAAGTGTAACCGGTTTTTGTATATTTTATTAAATAACATAACATAATGTAACATAATAATAAAATAAGGAAATTTTGCAGCATTAATCTAAAATTAATCTAAATTAAAAACAAAATATTCCTAATTAATGCTTTATTCGAAAAATTAAACAAGAAAAAAACATTGAATTATTCTCAATCAATTAAAATGGATGACCGGAAATGAAATCTTGTATTATTATGTAAAGAAGTTTGTTTAACAAGTGTTTATTGCTTGTTAAACAATATTTTTAAAAATAATGCTAAAATACTGCTTTGAGCACATTTTCAAAAATTTTTGTAAAAATGTGCCTTCACTCTGTCCGTCCGTATGTTTACAAAAACTTTTACACCGTTTGAAATAGAGTAAAGAAATTTTAACCATGGGTAGTTAAGTTTTTGCAAAAAAAATAATTTCGTAAAAAAATTTTTTTCTGTAAGTCCACCTGCTACGGGGCTACAGCCCCCCAAAGCCATATATTTAAATTGTTATAACAAGAGTTCTGTTAGATATATTATTAATCTGAAAACGGCAAGCGATAGCTGGTTTCATAAACTTTATAAATTTTTAAAAGGCAAATTTTTAAGGTTGCCATACGGTACTAAAATTTAACACAAAACTCATTACACAATTACACAAAACTCAATTTTGCCAAATTTTTGGCCACACATATATTCTGAACGGTACAAGCTAAGGTCTTGAAATTTCGGGAGAAGTTAGTTACTCGTAGGTTAGAAGTTAGAAATTAGTAGGAGCCGGTTAACAAAATTTTTTAGTTAAGCCCCCTGTTTAGGAACTATAAGGGCTCGAAAATTGAAATTTTGTTATTTTTAAACACCTGTAACTTGAACACCTGTCCAAATTTTTTTTTAGTGATACACAAAATTCAAAGCTCTATAATTATATTTCAATATGTGTCAAAGGATTTTCTTAATTTTGAAGGGTGACGAAGCTACAGCCCCTGCAAATTCCAAGATTAGATTAGATCCTTCAGGAACTTGGCAACTTACTCCATTGAAGGGCTATAACAAATTTAAAATTAAAACTTTACTGTTAGCAGTAAATTTTATAAGTAAGCAGAAACCATTTCCAAGTAAATATTTCCAAAGTTAAACTCAGTATGTAATACAATATAATTTTGAAAATGTGCTTTTTTAAAAACCCTTGGTTTTTTTTCATCACTTGTTAATTAAAAGCAACAAGAACATAAAACAACGTAAAACCAATAACAACATAACTTATAAATTTATGAGAATGAGGGTCTGCGATTTGCATAAAAAAATTAAATTAATTGCAAAAGATGGCGCAAATATAATTTTTGATATTAATTAAATAAAAATTTTGCTTTTCTAATAAACAAATCTTCCATAAACAAATAATAAATGCTGATTTCACATTTGACACTTCACATTTGATATTTGAATTTTTGAAACTACGGTAGCCAACATTTCAAATTAAAGAATCTTTCATTTGAGTTTTTTAGACCTTGATACTGAGCTTGATAAGAAAAACACAGCTAATCAATTATGAAAAAAACCATTTGTCATATTAATTGTTTTACAATATTTTAATAAATTAATAAGATTAATATCTAAGCTTTTTTATTAAATTAAAAGTAAGCCTACGAATATGTTAACTTATTAATAATTTTGTTCTACTAAAAATAAATGGAAAACTTTTACAGTTTACTTTTAGAAATGTTTCACGCAACAACACTATTCAAATCTTCAGTAGGCGTATAGTGTTATATTACATCGGCAACATTTTAATTATTTATGTATTACTATACTACAATACAATAGTGCTAAGAGTATTTAGAATGGAAAAAAATTTGCGATTTTTTTATTATAAACTACTTATTTTTCACAAACTTTTAATAGATTTTAGTCATAGGGGATTGCACTGTGTTGGTGTATAGTTTTATTATGTAATATTTGATTAAAATTCTTAGAGAAAAAAAGATACACAATGTTCATGCATTAGTTTCAATTTTCGTTTTGTAAAATATTATTTTAAATTTAAAATTTATACTTTTTTGGACATTTTCATAAAAATTAGAAAAAATGTGCTAAATTAGTTTACTTACTCTGTCCGTACATCTGTATATTTTGCAATAACTTTTACATGAAAGAAAGTAAGAATATTTTAAAAGCGTGAAGGTATTACAAAAAAAATACTGTAAGCACTTTTTTCTGTAGCCCAACCTATTACGGAATTACAGTCCCGCAAAGTCGGAAAAATTAATATATTTAAATTGTTATAACAAGTTCTTACGAGATATATATTTAATCTGAAAACGGTAAAAAACAACTGGTATTTGCTTAAAGAAAATATCGGAACCTTCCTCATCCAAGGGCAATTAGTACTTAAAAATTATCTATTTTTATAAATCAGTAACTTAGTGACCAGTGTATACATTTCCAAAATTAAACGTTAACATTAAAGTATCAACATTATTCGACACTTGTCAACAGGTTTTCTTGAGTTCTTGATTTATTCATTCATTCAACGAGTCTCAGGTTTAAACTCTGGTCGGATCATATCTAATAAAATAATGTAGTGTTGATATTATAACAGTTTAATGTAAAAAGAACATATGCCAAATATGCAAAGGCTATAATTATATCAGACAAAATTTACTATTGTCTGGTACTACTAATAAATTTGTTATTATTTTTGTTATTATTGTTTTAATATATTTGTCCAGGAAATGAGACTTAACAAACGCATTAAATTAAATGTGTTTTGTTAGATGTGTTCAATAAAAAAAATAAAATATTAATGTTTTGTTGGATTGTGTTTTATTTTAGAAAATAAAATATCAGAAATTATCATAAGCAGGCCAAAAAATGTTTAATTTATTTTTAATAAAAAAAAAAATAAAATTAAAAAATGAATTTAAATTATTTTACATGTTTATGAATTAGTTCATTTCATTTATTAAAACTCACAGTACATTTTCTGGAAATTTTATATAAATAGTAAAACTTATTTGAATTTTGTAAAATTAAGACTATGTTTCTCAGGAAGGAACATTTTTGTAGTATAGTAAGTCTTAATTATTTTCAGTGGAAAACTCAAAAAACGGCGAAGGCCCAATGTACTTGATTTGTTTCAAAAAGCAAATAAACCAAGCAGCGTAATCAAAGCAATTTCAAAGTTTCCGTCATCCCCGAAATAAAGCCAAATAAAGTGCACCGTAGAAGGCAAACAAAATATTATATTTTTTTTAACATAATTAGGTATAATAAAAAATTCCAAAAATAAAATTTATAATTTTTAAATTGATTTTGAAATAATTTTAAAATTGAAATCAATTCAAAACTCGACATTTATTTTATACAATTATATGTCTATAAAATGTAAGTTGAGTTGGTACATGCATTGTAGATTGTTGGCAACAAACAAGTATTTCATTTTGATTAGAATCTAAAGAAAGGTTGTGCAAGAATATTCATAAAATTTTGAAAATTTGCATTCTTAAAATCCCTTGGTTTTTTTCCAAAATCCAATTAGTCTTTTCCATTACTTCATTTAATTTTAAAAAAATCTCCATAAAATAAAAATTTAAAATATATCAGTATCAGTTTTTGATAATTATCTTATACTATTTAAATTTCTAATGAATTTTCCTGTATTAGAAAATTATATGTTTATACCCGTATGACTATATAGTCCAAGGGTATAATAAATTTGCCATTACGTTTGTAACGCAGAGAAGGAGGGGGGGTAGATATAGACTCAAGTGTATGGATCGGATCAGAATCGAAAAATAAATCGATTTAGCCATGTATGTCCGTCCGTCCGTCCGTCCGTCCGTCCTTCCGTCCGTCATCACGATAACTCAAAAAGTAAAGGAGCTAGGATTATGAAATTTTCACAAATTCGTTTTTATGCAAAACACGGAATCGAGTTTAAAATTCAGCCATTTTGGTCCACGGGTTCGAGTACATGCCATACAACTTCTAATTTTAAATGAGCATTACTCTATACCTATGGAAGCTGCGTGTCTGAAATTTTGCCAAAAGTAGTTTAGTATAATGGCCAAAGTTACTGCAAAATTTGGTTTGTCTACTGCAGAGGGTTCGAGTAGCTGCCATACAACTCCTTCTTTTATATGAGCTTTACACTACACCTGATGAAGCTGGGTGTCTGAAATTTTGCAAAAAATAGTTTAGTGTAATGGCCAAAGTTACTGCAAAATTTAGTTGGTCTACTGCTGAGGGTTCGAGTAGCTGCCATACAACTCCTTCTTTTATATGAGGATTACACAACAGCAAATGAAGGTGCGTGTCTGAAATTTTGCCAAAAATAGTTTAGTGTAATGGCCAAAGTTACTGCAAAATTTGGTTGGTCTACTGCAAAGGGTTCGAGTAGCTGCCATACAACTCCTTCTTTTATATGAGGATTACTCTACACCTAATAAAGCTGAATGTTTGAAATTTTGCCAAAAGTAATTAACCGGATGATATAATGTATATGTTACGGTCATACGGGTATCCCAGAGTTGACACAGTCTACTCTACTACACTCTTCCTCGTTTTATTGTTTTTTTGGGAAAATCTAATAATTTTCATTTTTATTTCAAATTTAAAACATGTAGCTAATAAGGTTTGAATTAAAAATCTACTTAATGAACTTTATTCAAAGCTGAATAAAATTTTATACATGATATTTCCATAGAATTAATAAATGGATTTCATTTATTTTTTAAAATTGTTAAAAAAATTTTTAAATTGTTAAAACAATAATAGATAAAAGATTAAAAACCTTTTTAAAAATTTAAAGTTATGTTTAGTAGCTAACTTATAACTGAATTAAAATCTAGTTACTGTATTGCATTGAGAGCTCTTAAAATGCTGTGTACGTTGTGTTTCATACAAAATATATTTAAGTATTATTTATTTTGGGTAATCAATAATAAGTTAGGATTTCCAAGGATTTATTTTTATTTTTGGGTTATTACATTAATTTTTTATTAATTAAAGGAATCCTATATGGTTGTATGAAGGGTATCTGTTATTCGAACCCTAATGAATAAAATTATTGTAAAATAATAAAATATGATTTTTTATGACTTAAAAGTGTCTACGAATACTAATTTTTAGATATAACAGAAATCATATGGTTTTTCATTTGGATCTAATTAAAAATCAGAACACAATTATAACCTAAAATAATAAAAATATTTTTAAAGGGTATACGAAAAACCACTAAATAATGATGTTTTGGGTACATATCAATTTTTATTTTTGGTTTTTTTTTTCCTGAATATTGAATAAATTTATTTCACGATTATATATATATATATATATATATATATATATATATATTGATTATCATTTATCAATATATTTTATTTATAGAATTACAATAATCCCTTAATCGTAAAAATGTCGAAATTGGTACATGTAATAATAAAGTCATTAAGTCTTGTAATGTATAAATTTTATGACATATATATTTTTTTTTTTTATTTTTTTTATTTATTTATTTATTTATTTATTTATTATAAATTCATGATATTACAGTTATAAAATTACAATATACTAGACTTAGACAATAACTTAAAATTGGTATAAGAGTCTTAGCAATTATAATATATATATATATACAGTTATGGAGTATAAATACAAAAATTAAATATATATTTTTAGTATACCCTAATGTATATTTAACAATAAAATATTAATTTAGTTATAATTCTAACAATTTTTTTAATAAAGCCTGATCTTTTTTTTTAATAATATTTTCAATTTAAAAGTGAAGCGACTTATATTACTGCAATTCTTTAAATTCTCCGGAAGATAGTTGTAAATTCTTATTGATGAGCAAAAATTACTGTTTCTAGCCAATTCAGTTCGAGTTTTTTCATGACATAGCTTTCCCATGTCTCTTGTGTTGTAATTGTGAATATTCCTTCTTCTTGGTAATAAAGTTTTACTTTTAGTAACACCATTTTCTATTTTATGTATAATTTTAGCCTTTTCCAATATTATTAATTCATCTAAGTTAAGGAATCCCGTATTATTGTATAGATCATCAGTTGGAGTACGCCAATTTAGTTTGTATAGTATCTTGATTGCTTTGTTTATTAATATTTTCATTTTCATTTTTAATGTATTTGAACAACACGACCATGTCGCCACATTGTATCTTATATGAGACATGATGTGTGCATGAAATAATAGTTTAGCTGATTTGTCATCTAATATTATTCCACTTCTTCTAATAGAACCTAGCAATGGCATTATCTTTTTTATAATGTAATTAACATGATCATTCCATGATAATTTGTCATCTATTATAATACCGAGATATTTATAAGTTTGTTCTCTTTTAATTTCTCTACTATCAATACAAATTTTTGGATTGATATCAGGCTTATTTAGACGTTTAAAAATCATGTACTTTGTTTTTTCAATGTTCATTGTTAATTTATTTCCATTTAACCATCTCATATATAATTTCAAATCATTATTAACCAATCTTTCTAATGTTTCCGCATTTTTTGCTGTATAAATAAGCAATGTATCATCAGCAAATATTTTATAATCAGCTTTAATGTTAGAAAATTGCATATTATGCACATACAAACGATACAAGGTAGGTCCAAGAACTGACCCTTGTGGCACACCTATATTTATGGCACGTTCATTGCTACAAACACCATTAACTTTCGTTTTGATAAATCTGTTTGTCAAATACGTTCTTAGTAGTTCATGCGGTAGTCCTCTTATTCCAATTTCATATAATCTGTCCAACAATATTTGATGGTCCACTGTGTCAAATGCCTTACTCAGATCTACAAAAACAGAGCATACATAGTTTCCTTTATCAAGATGTCGAATAATAGATTTCACAGAATCATTGATTGCTACATCAGTTCCATGCGACTTTTGGAAGCCAAACTGATTGATGTCAAATCCGCCTGCACATTTAATGAATTCAAATATTCTTTTATTAATTATTTTTTCAAATATTTTACTCATGCAGCTAGTGAGTGTTATCGGCCGGTAATTAGATGTTTCCAAGCGAGAACCATTCTTGTATATTGGAATCACAGTACTGCATTTTAATAAACTAGGATAGTTTCCTGTGCGAAAGCTGTCATTAATAAAATTACTAATTATCGGAGATATTATCTCAGCTACCGCTTTTAAGTCTTTTGCTGCTATATTATCTGAACCAGGTGAATTATCTTTTAGATTCATAATAACATTAAGCACTTCTATTTCATTATTAGGTAACAAGAACATGGAACTTTCATTTATTCTATTTTTTATTATATTTTCTTCTTTAGTTTGTATTTTATCAGCTAACTCTCTTCCAACATTACTAAAATGTTCATTAAAGCCGTTGGCTATGTCTTTGCTAATATTTAAAATTTTATCATTTTGTATTATTTCCTTTATAATATTGTTACTATCTGCTTTTTGATTTGCTATCTGAGAGTTCAGAACATTCCATATCTTTTTAGTATTTGAACCAGCTTCTTGTAATTTTCTATTAAAATAATTTTGCTTTGCTTTCTTTATCTCTACATTAACCTTGTTTTTTAATTCATTATATTTTATTTTATGCTCCGCAATATTAGGGTATTTTTTATGATACTTATACAATTTATTTCTGTGTTCAATTAGTTTTAAAATTTCTCTAGACATCCACGAATTATTTTTTCTAGTTCTCATATATTTAACACTTGTACTAGTGTCCTTGAAATATTTTATAGCTTCAATCAATTCATCAATATTTTGACAAGTATGTCTACATAAGTGATATTCCAACAGATATGAGTATTTAGCATAGTTAGTACCTGTTATTTGATTATACACCATCGTTTCAAGTTTTCTGAGAACTGATTTAATTTCAACACATACTGCTTTATGATCTAGGTTAGGAATATCATGCAAAGTGATATTAAAACCAAATCGATTCGTCTTAAGATCTGAAAGAACATGATCTAACAGAGTCGCTGAGTTTAATGTAATTCTAGTAGCTTCATTCATGTTATTTATGTTAACAGAGTTAACATCTAGCATATCCATATACATTCTGCTTGCGTCCGTTTCAGAGAGCAAATCAATGTTAGTATCACCAACCACAATTATATTTTTGTACTTATTGAACAGCTGATCTAGATGTTCTATAAATGCCTTATTGTTTTCAGACGGGCTTTTGTAACATACGGCAATATTAATGGTAGGTTTGGTATCTTCTAAAGAAATTACAATAGTATTGAACGTAATAGATGTTTCCAAAACTTTGTGACTAATACCTTGCTGTACATATATTGCGCAGCCACCTCCTCTGCTTAAATTATTAGAGATAAAGGATGCTGTATACCCAGGAATATTAAAATATTTTTCTTCTTCTGAATAAAGCCAAGTTTCTCCGACCATGATAATATCAACATCATTTTTAATTTTTATAAATGTTTCAATTTCGATTAGATTTTTCCTCAAACTTCTTGCATTAAAATGCACCATTTTCAAATTCAATAGTTTGTCCATCATCATGGTCTTCCAATCAAATAATTTTGCCATGATTCTCTATATCTCTGCACATTCTCTCTGTATTTATTTTCTACATGTCTCCTAAAATAAGCTAGATCTTGTAGCACTTCCTTTCTTGATACTCCTGTAGTTTCATGATAATTAAAGTATAGGTTAGAGAGCTCTTGATGGTTATTTGGCAAACCTTCTTGGTGTATAAGTACTTTTAGACTAGTTTGCGTCATTCCCTCATAACAGATATCATCATGATCATGAAAATATGACAAAAATAATCTAACATTGTTGTATATTCTGTGTTCTCTAAGCCGAGAAATAGCATAGATATTGTCACCAGATATAATCGCATTTCTAGTTAATCTGACAATCGGTGGAGCTAGTGGATTAATAAAGCTTTTGTTATTTAACTTTGCAATCTCACTACTGCCTACGTTTATAGTTTCACCCTTTATCCAGTTAGCATATTTAGTTGTTGGCACAACAAGTTGTCTTTCATCTTTAGGCATATCTTTATTCATAAGAGTAATATTATTATTAGCAATATTATTATTTTTATTTTGACTATTAATATTTTCATTCTGATGAAGTTTATTGTTGGAATCTGTTGCCACGATGTCCTTGGAATCTTTGTCAGAGAGCCATATATTATTATTACTGTTCTTGTTAACTTGAATTGTGCAAATTTTCTTGTTGGCATTAAATATATTCTTGAAGGGTAATAGTTTAAGTAATACACTGCTTTTTTGACTTTGACCAGGTTTTTTATTGGATTCTTCCATTTTTGTTATAGTCTTTCTTACAATATCCAATTTATTTTCCATATTATTATTATTATCATTATTATTATTATTGTTATTATTATTATTGCTATTATTATTATTATTGTTTTTATTGTTATTATCGATATTATCAATATTATCATGATTACTATCAAATTTATTATTAACATTAATATCTTCTTTTAATTTAGCTTCGGTGTTAATTACGTTATCTTTTTTTAAATTTTTGGCATTAAGATAAATTTTATAAGTACTTATATAAAGTTTTGGTTCATAAGTATTTTTATTCGTAATTTCTTTATTTCTTTGTATACAATTTTCCTGGTTTATTTGATCAACAACTATGTTCTTTAGTTGCTAATATCCAATGGCTTTTTTTTTTAAACCTAGTTTATATTGATATGCAGGACATAGTTTACTAAGAGTCTTATGATTAATATCCATATTTAATTTTAGTTTCTCGTTGTATTTTATACAGTTTATGCACTTATTTATTTCCTCTCCACATACGTTTGTTTTATGTTCTTGATGACATTTTAGACACGTTTCTTTATTCTTGCAATCCACTGATTTATGGTTGAACCCTTTACATTTGTAACACCTTTGTATATTTATAGCATCAAATACCTTGCATCTTTCCCATCCTATACATAATTTTTCGTTCGCAAGTATTTTTGGGAAAAATTCTTTATCTACTTCAATTACTGCATTATATATTACTTTGTTATATTTATTCAACTCGTATGTTTTTACTACTTTCATATCACACATTTCTAAAAAGGAATTTTGCTTTTTGAGTTTTTCTACTATTTCAGCATCACTAAATTTATTATAAAAAAAATTCAAATACAGTGCTACAGGCCTAAAAGTTTGGAAAAGCTTTCTGTCTATCTGTCTATCTGCTCTCTGGCGAACGAGATATTGTATGAGATATTATATAGTTTTGGAAGAGTAATTTTTTGCAAAATCCTTGCTTATTTTATTGTTTGTTTAGTTTTTTCTATAACCACTTACAAAAGCAATTTTTGACTGACTTAAGTTACCCTATAAAGTAAATCTACAAAAAATATTGTTAAATTGAAAATAATACTTTGCATACTTTTAGGGCAAATACATATAAACTATGTTTAAATTTAAAATAATTTATTTACTATAATAGTTATTTAACTTTTTAGGGAGATTCCATTAAAATTAGCTTTCTATTTCCAAATTTGAGACACTCTTATATTTCCGGTATTAAAAAGTTCTTTCCCGGACTTTTGAAGATTTATAACTGTTTACTTATGTATAGTTTTTATATTAATTAATTTATAATCGATTGGCTATTAAATATTCTAACATTTGTACTGTCTCTTTTAGACTTTAAAGAATAACAAAAAAGTGGTGGGGAATATTATTTCTTGTTATGTATAAAAAATGCCACATTTTTTTATGTGTTAAAATTACAATTAACTTTTTAAAATATTCACCCTTAAGTCATAAAAATTTAATATATAACGCTTTACACATTAACTTAAACACGCAAGAAAGGACGTTTTTTTTTATCATACCATAAAAATTGGTTTTAGACATTTTTATAGCAAAAACGTGATGTTTTACAATTTCATTTTGGTCAAAATATATTTTAATTTGAATTTTGTTGTTGATTTTATTGTTCCTTTTATATTTTATCGATTAGTTGTAAATAAAATTTATGTATAAGTATCTTGAGTTCATAATTTTAAAATTTAATAAAAATCAATTTAAAGCTTTTTAAATCTAAATTTTGAAAATTATTTCAGCTTATGATATTTTTATATAGATACTCTTCAAAATGTACAATAGACAATAATTCATTAAAAAAACATATAAATCACTTATGATGTGAATGTCCCATTTGAAAGACGTTAAAAAATTATATTGATAAAATGAGCTTCCCTTAGGGATATTATCACCAGTCTGTATTTCTTTTGACTGTATTTAATGTGCCTGTATTTCTGGTGCCACCCCAAACTGCCACTAAACAAATCATTAAAGCTATCATTTGGTAAACAACTTTAAAATCTTTTCTAACTCAGAATCACACATATGATTTGAATCAGATATATAACCCTATATATTATGATCCTACCCTACATATGATTTGAATCAGATATATAACCCAGGCGTATAACCCTGCTCTTACATAATGCAGGCAAATGAAAACACAGACAAATGAAATATAGTCAAATGATCAAGAAATAGAAGTCATAAAAAAGTAAGAGAAACTAGTTCAGCTAATTTTTAAAATGCAATAAGATCCTCTGTTTAAACAGATTTTATTGGAAATTAACTTTTAAGCCTCCTTGCGTTATTCTGATTTAATAGAACACTTGTTAATCGCTTCAAGTCCTGACTCAATCAAAGTTTTTTCTGCTCAATATCGTTGCTGCTTTTGTAACGGAGAAGCGATAAGTTTTTTGTACGCCGTTAGTTTTTGGAGACTAATGTGGACTGGATTATTTCGACTATATCTATAGGGGTTACAACTCTATAAGCCCATAAGTTCAGATTGATTATATCATAATTTTGTGCAACAGTCCAGATTCCTTCAATGTTCCTTTAAGTTGCGTGGTAAAAATCTGTTACAAAAACGTATTACTATAATTTCTATGTTTTATAGAAAGTTCAAATCAACTCAAATCGATTTTAAAAAATCGCTTAAAAAATCTGTTTCCAAATTATTCGTTTAAATTTTACTTATTTTATTCCAAATCAAAATTAGAATGAAATCCTACATATTTAAAATTGAATAAAAAAACAACAACAATTTAATTTAAAATAGTTGAACAATTATTGGTAAAATATAAATAATTAATATTTAAATTATATACATATAATCGATTGGTAATTGTTTACTACGATTATAATCAAATATCAATCAATTTTACTTGTAAATATTATGTTTAAGTGTTATTGATTGATTTCATTTTAATATTAATATATGATTAATAAAATTCTCAATATATGGTATTACGTATTTTAAATTAGAAAATTTATTCGATTTTTCAAGAGTTATTACAATAAAATAAATGAATGAATAACAATAATCGATTTTTCGAAACTATAAATTAAAACGTACATATATATAAGTGATTTACAATCGTACATTAATAGATTGAAGAACATTTTTCTAGCAAATTTTATAAAACGGGGAGCTTAGCTACCTACTTGTATTGTTTTAATTTTTAAATGAAAATAAAATCTACAATAGAAATCTAGAACAATACTAATTATTTTGTATTCTTAATTGTGTTATATTTCATTTGAAAAATGTTTTATTTTATTAAATTAGTTCTAAATTTATAATTAAAAATCCCAATATAAAAATTATATTTAAATATTTTTTTCATCTGATTGAAAATCAGAACAACAACCTACAGGGTGTTTTTTTGACTAAACCGTTTTAAAATTAATTGTAAACCTACATAAATCTTTTACTAAACATTTTTAAGCGATCCTTTACTAAACATTTCTTTTGGCAATGTAGGTATTCAAAACTCCGAATCATTAAGAATTCTAGGCATGGAAATAAATGCAAAACTTTCGTGGAACGACCACATTTTTTCAGTCGCAAAAGATGCCGCGAAATGCCTGGGATTCTTAAGTAGGAGTAGGAAATACTTTACACCTCCAAATCTGTTACAAATTTATAAAACCTATATTCGGCCGAGACTTGAGTATAACTCTCACATATTTGCTGGAGCTCCCAGCACCGCTCTTCAGTATCTGGATAAGATACAAAAGAGAGCTGTTCGTATTATCAATGATAATAACGTCACAAAATACTTAACGTCTTTAAGTCACCGCCGTAATGTAGGAGCTGCTTGTCTTTTTTATAAATATCTTCTAGGCAATACTTCAAAAGAAATCAAAAACATGATGCCTAAAATCAAACCCTACCGCCGTAACACACGGTTAGCAGCTCAATCACATCCATATACAGTTGAGCTTTTCAGAACAAGAACTCTGAAATTTAGGAACTCTTTTCTGAGTCGCACCTCCAAATTGTGGAACACATTACCCCCATATGTGTTTCCCAATTCGTTTAAACCGGAAAAATTCAAGAAGAATGTCAACTTATACCTCCTGGGTTGCCCTTTCAACCCTTAAAAGTCATTTATATTTATGACTAGTAGTAACTTTTCAGCCATAATACTGCGCAAGCAGCTGGGGTGCTTATCCCATTATTTTGGCTACGGGGGGAGGTTGTTTTAGTGTAGTAAAAATATCACACTACCTGGGGGATTAGGTTACCAGGTGCCTTTTGAAGGTTTTTTCCTCCCTTAGGAAAAAAAAAAAAAAAAAAAAAAAACATTTACAAAAAGCCTACATACCACCTGATTAAATTATAATAAGTTTTTGAAAAATTGATTAAATTATTAATCTAAAAATTTCTAAAAAGCTACAAATTGACAAAAGAGAAATGAATTGTTTTCTGAATTTTAAAAATGGTTTCCTTTTTTGTGTAGTAAGCAATTATTATGAAGCGTTCATGAAAATTAAATAATTAATTAAAAAATATATTATTTGAATTATAAAATTTTTCTCGGAAAGTTTTCAAAAAATATGAATCCTTTGAAGTTTTTTTAAACCTTGCGTATTAAATCATCAAACTGTGTACGAAATTGAAATATTTATTACAACTGTTGCATAGATACGTGATGGTATATTATTAGATTGAATCAGTTACAGTCGTCACAGAATCGCATATATTGCAAGACAGTTCAATTTGAATTCTTCATTTAAAATTAAAAGTTGAATTGGACTAAGGGCTATAGCACTTTTTTTGTTTTGTAAGCGTTAACTGTTTAACTGTTAGGCTAATAAGCTTGTCTATATATGTTACAACCGGCGGTCATATTATATTCGCGTTATTAGAATTGATCTTAATGAATTCCACATACAATTTAAACATGAGATAGTACTAGGCCTTATAACATGTAGAAACGTTTTAGATATTCAATAGATACAATTCTATTTTTTTTATATATTGCAATATTTTGTATTTGAGTTAAATGGTATTCTATATCTGTGAGATATATTATTCAATTAAATTATTTGTTTATATTTTGCATTTGTTTATATTGTTATATTAATGTATTTTTTATTAAAAATATATAATTATTAATTAATGATTAATTTGAACCCAATGGCAAATGGTAGCTGAGTCGAGTCGAAAACCAAAAAGGTTTTTCAATTTCACTAAGATTCGAACCTGGGACTTTCGCATGAAAGGTCGGCACACAACCACTATGTCACCCAACCATCAATCATATTACAATTACAAGTTTTTAAAAAGGTTTATTCAGAAGAGTTTCCTATATTATAAGACTATCGCGTATTAAAAATGTAAAAGTTAAAAATATAAAACATCATTAATATTGTATTTAAACTGAAAAATAAATGAAGTTTAAACTAAAACGGAGAAGAGTGTAGTAGAGTAGACTGTGTCAACTCTGGGATATCCGTATGACCGTTATATAAACATTATATCATTATTATTATAAAGTATAAACATTAATTACTTTTGGCAAAATTTCAAACATACCAGCTTTATTAGGTGAAATATAATGCTCATATAAAAGAAGGAGTTATATGGCAGCTACTGGAACCCTCTGCAGTAGACCAACCAAATTTGCCAGTAACTTTGGCCATTACACTAAACCATTTTTGGCAAAATTTCAGACACCCAGCTTTAATAGGTATAGAGTAATGCTCATATAAAAGAAGGAGTTGTATGGCAGCTACTCGAACCCTTTGCAGTAGACCAACCAAATTTTACAATAACTTTGGCCATTACACTAAACTATTTTTGGCTAAATTTCAGACACCCAGCTTTAATAGGTATAGAGTAACGCTCATATAAAAGAAGGAGTTGTATGGCAGCTACTCGAACTCACTGCAACAGACCAACCAAATTTTGCAGAAACTTTGGCCATAGAACTAAACTACTTTTGCCAAAATTTCAGACACGTAGCTGTAATAGGTACAAAGAAATACTCATATAAAAAAAGAAGTTGTATGGCAGCCCGAACCCATGGACCAAAATGGCTGGATTTAAATAGCGATGGCTATTGCAAAAAAACGAATTTGCGTAAATTTCAAGATCCTAGCTCCTTTAGTTTTTGAGTTATCGTGCGGACGGACGGACGGACATACATAGCTAAATCGATTTTTTTTTCGATTCTGATCCGATCCATACACTTGAGTCTATATCTACCTCCCCCTTCTTCTCTGCGTTACAAACGTAATGGCAAATTTATTATACCCTTTGACTAAATAGTCATACGGGTATAATGAAGAATAGTACTTTAAATATATTTTTATATAAATTTTCCAAAAGAAATTAGCATTGAAACATATATGTAAAACAACCTTGAAAACATTTTTTCAACAGATTTTAATAATCACTTTGGGAAAAATTTATTTTAAATTGAATTTTTTGGTTTTTCACAAACATATGTGATACATTGGTTTAAAAAATAAATTTATTCTAACCACGATACTTTAAAAGAAAAAAATCATAAGATTACATAAAAACTCAAAAAATAAAAAAGTAGAACTCTTAGCTTATGATATGTTTAATAAAATTTACTTTATAAATTTATTTAAAAAAAACGCTCTTTAAAATTTAAAAATTGTAAATATTCTTCAATTTAGTAATAAAATTGACTACATACAGCTTAACCTAATATTATTGAAAACCTCGTTTGTTTGCCATTGTTTATGATCATATTTTAAGTCCTGACTTTGTGCTTCTCTGTTAACGGTCTTCCGTTATTCAAAATAGACTTAGGCAAAACCCTTTCAAATGCTTATTTCAGTAAAACTATTTCAGAGCAATTTTTAGTTGAAAATTAACAAGAATTTCGAAATTTTTTTGGTTCTTTTTTTTGTAAACCTTCTATTTACAAGTTTAATAAAACACTTTCTTGCACTGGGGATCTATTTAGAAAATATTTATATAGATTGTTGTATATATATATATATATTATGTATAGAAAAAATAATTAAAAGGGATGGATATTAAAGTTGAATCACAAAATTATTAAAACCAACATAAGCGAGTAAGAGTGTAGTTTATGATAATTTTTGATATTTTATTTTCTAAAATAAAACACATCCAATAAATCATTAATATTTTATTTTTTATAATTGAACAAATCCAACAAAACATTTTTAATTGAATGCGTTTCTTACACATCATTTCCTGGACAAATATATTTTTTTTTTTTTTTTTTTTTTTTTTTTTATTTTTTACTTTATTTTATTTTTTTCAATACAATTCTTTAATTATTTTTTTTTTGGATTTTCTTATATCTTACTACGACATTTTCTTTTTTTATTTATTAACTGTGATATAAACAAAACATAAAGTTTTGGTATAAAACATAACAGAAAATTCCATATTTAATAAAACAAGTAAAAGTTACTTACAATCTAAAGGATACATATATATATGTATATTAATAAATATATACAATTATTCTATAACATAACATAATAAAAATTATGTTATGTGTAATTCACTCCTGCGTTATTCTGTCCACTTGTGAGGGATTGTTTCTCAATAAATACTTTAGTTTTTTTACAAAGAGATCTAAATTTGAACACTCCTTTAAATCCAATGGTAGATTGTTATAAATCCTTATAGCTGACGAAAGGCAGCTGTTGCGTGATAACTCAGTTCTTGATTTGGTATGGTTTAGGTTGTTTAACTTCCGGGTATTATAATTGTGGACACAACTTCTTTTAGTAATTTGAATTGCTTTTTTATAAATTCCTTTTTCCAGTTTGAAAATTAGTTTAGCTTTTTCCAAAACAATGATTTGAGATAACTTCAGGTAACCCGTACGCTTAAAAATTACATCTGTTGGGGTAAGCCAATTAAATTTATGCAAACATTTTATCGCCTTGTTTATTATGATTCCAATTTTATCTTTCAGCCAAGTGGAACAGCTAGACCAATTACATATATTATATCTAATGTGTGAAATAATATGAGAATGATATAGACTGTTAGCAGATTGCCTATTCAGTATAATTCCACTTCTTTTGATAGCACCCAACAAAGGCACAATTTTTTTTTCTAGTTTAATAATATGATCTTCCCATTTCAACTTCTCATCAATTACAACACCTAGATATTTATAATAAGTAACTCTTTCAATTTCAATCTTATTTACTAGCAGTTTTGGATTTATATCAACTTTATTTCTGATTTTATATACTATATATTTTGTTTTTTCAGCATTTATAGTTAATTTATTACCTTTAAGCCAATTATTGTATCTCCACAAATCTGCATTTATTACTCTTTCTAATTCATCACAATTTTTGGCACTGTAAATAAGTAAAGTATCATCGGCGAAGATCTTATATTCAGCTAGTAAATTCGCATACTGGATATTATGAATATAGAGCAGATATAATGTAGGACCTAACACTGACCCTTGAGGAACACCAATATTTATTGTAATCTGATTACTCAGTACTCCATTAATTTTCGTAATAGTTTTTCTATTTTTAAGGTATGAGTTAAGTAGATCCTGAGCTGCTCCCCGTATTCCAATTTCATACAATCTATCAAGTAAGATACTATGATTCACCGTATCAAAGGCCTTCTTTAAATCAACAAATACAGAGCATACATAATTTCCTTCATCCAATTTGTTTATAATTGAGTTAGTAGATTCGAAAACTGCAGAGTCTGTTCCAATTCGTTTTTGAAAACCAAATTGATTCCTATCAAAGCCCACGACCTCTTGAATGAAATCTTGAATTCTGACATTTATAATTTTTTCAAACACTTTTCCTACGCAGCTTGTAAGAGTAATTGGTCTATAATTCGACACATCCAGTGGTGACCCTGATTTAAGTATAGGTATAACAATACTTGATTTTAAACACTCAGGATACATACCAGTAGATAGGCATTTATTTATCAAACAAACAATTTTAGGCGCTATTAATGTTACAACATGCTTTAGATCTGCGGCTGTTATATTATCAGCTCCTGGTGTACTATTTTTTAACTGCATAATGATTTTATATATTTCTTTTTCATCCGTTGGTTGTAGAAAAATTGTTTGACCGTTCAAAATGTTTTTTATTGTATAATTTTCAGAATCAATAATTTTGTCTGCTAATTTGTTTCCAATTTCACTGAAGTGAGTATTGAAGCAGTTTGCAATTTCAAAACTATCACATATTCTAATTCCACTAATATTTATTTCTTTTATTACTTTGTTACAATCATTTGACTTTTTTAAGATACAATTGTTAAGTACTTTCCAGACTTTTCTTTGGTCAGAGCCAGCCAATTGTATTTTATTATTGAAATAATTCTGTTTTGCTCTTGTTATTTCATAAGTTACTTTATTTTTAGCACTTTTAAATCTTGCTAGTATTTCAAGGTTATGGGGATTTTTTTTTAACTTTTTAAACAGTCTATTCCTCTTTTTTATTATGCTTAACAAATCATTTGTCATCCATAAGTTATCCTTTCTGACTCTCATTTGCTTTTTTATTGTAGAGTTTACCTTAGCTCTTTGTAATATATCAATGAGATCATCGACACAATCACTATTATTTGTCACAAGTAGATTTCTAACATTATCTTTAAAAATTTTATAATTTGTGGTATCAATTTCCTTTTTGAAAATAGGTTCCATTTTTTTTACAATTTTATTTATTTTGACAAATACGGCTTTATGATCTAAATTTACAATATCATGCAACTTGAAATCAAATTCATATTTTTCGAGATCTGAAAGAATGTGATCAATGATCGTAGAAGAATTTTCAGTTATTCGAGTAGCATAAACCTTACTTAATTTATTCTTAATACTAATTCCATTAGATTCTAACATTGATTTATAGGATCTAGTGAGCTCTGCATCAACTAATAAATCAATATTGCAGTCACCCATTATAATAATGTTTTTATATCTATCAAAGATTAAGTCTAAGTGTGCTATAAATTCATTATTATTATCACTTGGTCTTTTATAACATACACCAACTTTTAAATCTGGAGTAGTGTCGCTTAGTGAAATAATGATGGTATTGAATTGCTCAAACACTTCCACGACTTTGTGTTCCAATTTCTGTTTGACATAAATCGCCGTACCACCTCCTCTAGATAAATTATTGGAATTAAAATAAGCTGAGTATCCTGGAATATTAAAAAACTTTTCCTCCTCCGAGTATAACCAAGTTTCACCAATCATAATGACATCAATACATTTCCTATTTTTTACAAATAATTCAATTTCGAGCATATTTTTTCTTAAACTTCTTGCATTAAAATGAACTATGTTTAGTTTATGAAGTTTGTTATGCATCATGGAGTTGGAATACTAATCATATAATTTTGCCAATTTTCTCTAAATTTTTGCAGCTGTTCTCTGTGTTTATTATCGATATGCCTCCTAAAATAAGCTAAATCATGAAGTACTTCCTTTTTAGATACTCCTGTAATTTCATGATAAGTAAAGTACAATTTGCTAAGTTCATTATAGTTATTCGGTAAGCCTTCTTGATGGATTAGTACTTTCAAACTAGTCTGAGTAATACCTTCATAACAAATATCATTTTGATTATGGAAGTATGACAAATACATTCTCACATTGTTGTAAATTCTGTGATCTCTTAGTCTGGATATAGCATATACATTTTCACCAGTCTCAACAGATTTATTTGTTAATTTTACAATTGGAGGAACGAAAGGGTCTATAAAACTTGCCTGCTTATCTTGTGAATTAGTTATCGTTTCATCACTTATTTTAACAGGTTTAGCCTTAATAAGCGGTTCAATGGTTTCAGCTCTAACCCAGTTTGAATAATTGTTACTAGGAGAATCCTTCTTTAATTTTTTGATTTCTTCCGTAATTACCGTATTTGAACCCTTTATACTATTTGTGCTTGTTTTTTCATTTTTAATATCATTATTATTAGGCTTAGTAGTTTTACTACTTTTATTTTTACTAAAAGACATAATTTTCAAAAATAGATTATTTTTTTCATTAATTCTATGTTTCTTATTTTGGCCTTCCTTTGAATATTGGTTAATTTTGTCATTTTTGGGATCAGTGTTATGTTCCTTTACATCTTTTAGATTTAATTTATTAGTATCACTATCATTATTATTATTACTTTCATTATTATTATTATTTATCTTATTAATATTATCATTTACCTTATTATTATTATTATTATTGTCATTAGAAGTAATATTATTATTATTATTGTTATTGTTATTACAATTATTATTATTAATTTTATTTTCAGTAGTATCCATATCAATTTTATTTGCTTTTTCTAAACTATTACACATGCTTTCTGCAACAATCTCCTTACAATCATTCGATATTTTTTCAATACCTTCCGATATCTGTAATTGCTAGTAGCCAATTTTTTGTTTTCTTTCACTCAATTTTTTTAGAAACACTGGGCACAATTTGCTAAATGTTTTATGCTTTACATTAAGACCCAGCTGGAACTTTTCATTATTTTTTTTACAATTTATGCATTCCATAATTTCCTCCTGCTGATCACAATCACTAGTTTTGTGATTCTTATGACATTTGAGACACGTTTCTTGATTTTTACAATCAGCCGATTTGTGATTGAAACCTTTACATTTGTAGCATCGCAATAAATTAATAGCATCAAAGACTTTGCATCTTTCCCAACCTATACAGAGTTTTTCAGCAGCCAAGATTTTAGGAAAAGATTCCTTATCCACTTCAATAATCACGTTTTGCATTTCTTTGTTATATTTTTTTACTGTACTTAATTTTAATACCTTTAATTCACTCATTTCCAAAAAACTATTTTGTTTCTTAATCTTTTCTATTAATTCATCACCAGTAAATTTATTATTCATATGCACTATTTCAAATTTAGTTTTAATTTCAACCGGGATTTTTATATCATAGTTTTCTTTCATTTTATTTTCAAGTTCACTCTTAATTATGTCGCGATTTTCTTTTGTGTCCGTTTCAATTACAATAATTCCATTATTCCTAGATTCAAAGTTTTTAATTTTTAAGTTTTTTGGATCTACATTCGTATTTAAGTCTTTTTTTGTTTTATCAGTTTTTTGCTTATTTTTTGGTTTTATTAACAAGGGCAAATTTTTTTTCATTGCTGGAAATGCATTTACACTATCATTTTTTATTTTTAAAATATCAGCATATAACACCGATTGACCTATATTTCCATTATTTTTACTTACAATATTTTTTAAATTATTGCACACTTCATCATTTTTTTTTACTGAATTTAGAATTGTATCAGTCAGCTTTTCTGTTTGGTTATTTAAGGTTACATTCAGTTTTTCACTTTCCGTTTGAAATAATAATAAAGTGTCATTCATTTTTGTACACAGGTTTTCATTGTCTGTTTTAAATAATTCACTCAGTTTAAAAACTTTTTCCAATTCTTTTTGTTGAACACTTTTTATATTTTCTAACCGTTCAGTATACCTGTCTTCAATAGCTTTCAATAGCTGCATTGTTTCCAATTGATTTTTTTTTAGTGCACTCTCAAATTCTAATTTATATTGCCCAAAATAATCGGTATTTTTTGCAACCTCAAGACCAATATTTTCCAATATCGAATCAACATTATGAATGTATTGAATACAATCATCACAAATAAATTTAATGTTCAAATTTGAACTCAGCAAGTTACTTGCCGACTGTTCAAGACCCGAGCACTTTACAGCGCAATGAAATATTTTTCCACACACTCCGACGCATCTAATACCCGTTTCGCCTCGTATTTTCGTCCGACATTTATTGCAATCAGCCATACCTATTAATTGTAGGAACAACTGTTAAGAGCATTGACATTAAATAATTTTGTTTGTTTTATTTTTTTATTGAAATTATTTTTAACCGTTAATTAAAAACACGACCGTACTCGTTAAAAGTATAATTAATACTGATGAATAATATAATATATATAATAATAATAATATATATTAATGATAATAATAATATATATTAATATTTAGTTACACTTGATTTTTAAAATCCATAATAAATATTTAAAAAACAAATCAAAACGAATAACAACACGAATTCACTCGAAAATTTATAAGTGACAGTTGATTTGAAAAATAAAACCTTGTGGTACTCTTGTTTTTATTTAAAAGGATTTAGATGTCTCCGTTCCAATTTCTATAATTGATTTTCTCCGCGACAAAAAATTTTTAATTATTTTTGTTAGCCACACTGGAAAGTTAAAACTCAATAAATTTGCCAGACGGTATCAAAAGCTTTAGCTAAATCTAGTTCAAGTGCTATTTCAAATCATTCGGATCTGACAGAAAAAGTGTCATCTGTAAAAAACACATTAAATATCTTATCTCCTTTGTTTTTACTCCCTAAAATTATGCAATTTGATAGTGAAACAAACTATTTATAACATAGAGTTTTTTATACCCGTATGACTATATAGTCAAAGGGTATAATAAATTTGCCATTACGTTTGTGACGCAGAGAAGGAGGGGGGGTAGATATAGACTTAAGTGTATGAATCGGATCAGAATCGAAAAATAAATCGATTTAGCTATGTATGTCCGTCCGTCCGTCCGTCCGTCCGTCTGTCCGTCCGTCCGCACGATAACTCAAAAACTAAAGGAGCTAGGATCTTGAAATTTTCGCAAATTCGTTTTTTTGCAATAGCCGTCATCGCTATTTAAATCCAGCCATTTTGGTCCATGGGTTCGGGTAGCTGCCATACAACTTCTTTTTTTATATGAGCATTACTCTGTACCTATTTCAGCTGCGTGTCTGAAATTTTGCCAAAAATAGTTTAGTTTTATGGCAAAAGTTTCTGCAAAATTTGGTTGGTCTAGTGGAGTGGGTTCGAGTAGCTGCCATACAACTTCTTATTTTATATAAGCATTACTCTCCACCTAATGAAGCTGGGTGTCTGAATTTTTGCCAACAATTGTTTAGTGCAATGGCCAAAGTTTCTGCAAAATTTGGTTGGTCTGCTGCAGAGGGTTCGAGTAGCTGCCATACAACTCCTTATTTTATATGAGCATTCCACTACACTTAATAAAGCCAAAAGTAATTAACCGGATGATATAATGTATATGTTACGGTCATACGGGTATCCCAGAGTTGACACAGTCTACTCTACTACACTCTTCCTCGTTTTTTTAAAAAAATACTTTTACTCGCATTTAAAATAAAATAAAATATAAATTTACATTTTACGTACATCTGATTAAAAAATAAAACTGCAAAAAACAAAATAAATTATATATTAAAAATTACCAAAATTAATTCAACCACTACAAATAGTTAATTAAAATATAATATTGATAAATTATATATTTTATAATTTGGTTATGAAAATATGTACTAAAATTTTATGCAAGTACCCAGAAAAATATATGTATTTAAAATTATAAATATTTCCGTAAGATTATTTAATAAAACCAATGTATTTAATATGAAATTTTAATTTCAGATACCGTACATCAAAATCTGTGGCAAGGTAAGTTTAACATTTTTGTAGTTTATGCATTTCTAAATTTACGATGTGAATTGCATTTACGAAAATATTAAAAATGTTTGGTTTATTTTGTTACTTTTTACAATTTAATGCAATTTAATGTAAATTCATTATACTGCAGTATTAAATTTATAAAAATTATTTATATTTAATACGCCATTTCATGCAAAAAAATTTTATAAATTCGAAAATTTTTTTTTATTATTAAAATATACAAAGTCTGCGTAATAAATTAGACAACTTAGAATTATTGATAGAATCTTATAATCGGGATGTACATATCATTGTATTAACTGAAATCTGGATAGGTGAACAAGAAAATCAATTCTTTAATATACCTGGCTATACACCCTTCTTCTCGAATAGGAAAACCTTATACGGTGGAACGGCTATATATGTTAAGAATACTATAAGCTGTTCTTTAATTTTAGAAGAAGAGTTTAATAAATCGAGTTTCCTGGTGATAAAAATGTTAAAGAATAATTTTAACATAATATCGGTATATAGATCTCATGATACACGGGTAAACGAATTTATACATAGGTTGGATGAAATAACCTCACAATACAATAACTCCTTAATACTTGGTGACTTTAATCTAAATCTTTTACACACTCAGAGTCGGGAAATTAATAATTATATCAATACGTTGCAGAGTAATGGCTACATAATCTATAACAAAATTTGCCCAAATTTCGCTACTAGGCTAGGAAGCACCAGTGTATCCATAATTGACCACTTTATTACCGATCTTCTTCGATACAAATATTACTTTTATCTAATGGACACCACAATCTCCGATCATAGAATGTTTTTTATAAGTATGTGCTGGGAACCTATCGTAGAACGTAAACCGACGTATAAGACTGTAGTAGATTATAATAACTTAGAAACTGCGGGTATTTGGAGTAGGTTAGATTCGTACATGAACTTTGACGAATTATTAAATGACTTGAGGCAAATTATTACACATAATACTAAGATTATTACAGTAAGAAATAATAAGAAAAAGCATGAATGGATGACGGATGAGATAATGACCAAAATGAGAATAAGAGACTCATATTATAAATACTCAAAAAAATATAAGGGTAATCAAAGAATTTATGAGTTATACATGAAGTATAGAAAGGAAGTTATCACTCTTATTCGTGAAGCAAAAAAAAAATTCTGTTCCGATACTATTTTACAAAATCCTGGTAATAGCAGAAAACTATGGGCTCTGTACCATAAAGTTATCTTTAATAGGGACTCGAATGCTTCAAGGTGTAGTATTAAGGTCTTAAACACAGAAAATGGACCTATTATGGATGAAAATCTCATTTCGGAAACAATGAATACGTACTTTACTAATGTAACAGCAGAATTAAACATCCCAACGGGCCCTATTAACTTTGAATATATTGATTCATTCTCAAGGACGATTCATAACAACCTTGAGTTAAAACCCACCAATACCGAAGAAGTTACTGCGGTCATTAGCAAACTAAAACCCGCAGCTGCTACAGGATTCGATAAAATTTCCACGAAATTTATAAAGAGATTCTGTCTTAAATTGTCTCCAGTGATAGCAAAACTCATTAATTTATCGTTTCAATCAGGAACGTTCCCGGATTCACTTAAGGTAGCAATAGTAAATCCCGTCTTTAAGAGTGGTAACTCAACGGATCAGTCAAATTACCGTCCTATATCGGTCCTTAATTCAATATCAAAGGTTTTTGAAACAATTATTAAAATTAGATTATCAAATTTTATTCATACCAATAATATATTACATCAGGAGCAGTACGGGTTTGAAAAATTCTCTAACACAACATCGGCATGTTTGAGCTTAATAGATTTTATAACAAAGAACTTAGATAATGGTAAATATGTGTCATGTATCTTCTTAGATTTGCAGAAAGCGTTCGATTGTGTTGACCACGACATACTGTTAAGAAAGGTGTCTAACTTGGGGTTCAATACGACCCAAATCTCGTTCTTAAAGTCATATCTGACTGGTCGCAACCAGATGGTTAGGATCGGTAATGTTCTTAGCTCTGAAGGTTTAATTAAAAAAGGTGTTCCACAAGGTTCTATCTTAGGGCCGGACCTTTTCAAACTCTATTTGAATGACATCTGCAGTTTAAACTTAACGGGTTCAATACAATTATATGCAGATGATGCTGTCCTGAAATATGCCGCAAACAGCAATGACCAACTTCAGGATGACATTCAAAATGATCTGCGAATATTGGAGGAGTGGTTGAGAAACCACCGATTGTTATTGAACACTAAAAAAACAAAATTACTGCTACTGGGGAATAGAAAGTACACCAACTTTTCCGTCACTTTTAATGGAACGGTATTAGAAACAGTAGAAAATTTTAATTACCTCGGTCTAATAATCGATAGAAAGCTGAAATGGAACGACCATGTTGAACGTCTAATTAAAAAAATCACCCCATACTTGTTTCTGATACGCAGACTACGTAAATTTCTACCGAAAGAAGCTCTTAATCAGATTTATACTTCATATATTCAATCAAACATAGTTTACCTAATTCCAATATGGGGCAATGCTAACCAATCCATTATGGACAAGTTAGATAAGGTACACAAAAAAGCCATTAAACTGTTAAATTTCTACCCACCTACTCACCCAACAAATTTACTGTACACAGGAAAGTATATAAGCATAAAAAATATAACTAGAAAGGAATTGTACTTAACAGCCTTCAAAATTGTAAACAATTTAATAAAACATAATTTCATTCTTAACAGAATGATACATATTCACGGTCACAATACTAGAAATAGATCGAATTTTTATTTGACCTTGTTCAGGACAAATAATCAGAAAAACAATTGCCTTTATACTTGTTTGAAAATATTTAATCAATTACCAACCGATTTAAAAGAAATAATAAGTATTTCCTCTTTCAAGGACAAAATAATCGAATATATTTTAAATAACTAACAATTATTACCGCATTATCATTACCAATATCTTTTATGCAGCAAAAACAAAATAAAGCAAAAAAAAAAAAAAAAAAAAAAAACAAAGGTATGTTAAAAACAGAATAGAAGAGAAAAAAAAAAAAAAAAAAAAAAAAAAGAATAAAACTTTTTAAATAAATGAATTATTATTTTCCATCTTTAAATTTTTTTTTTTTTTTTTTTATTTTATTATTTATTTGTATATATTATTTGTAAGTAATATTATTCTATCTAATACAACACTTTGTCATTTGATAAACTATGAGATCAATCAGCTTAAGCTAAGATCAATAAAAAAACAAGAATTTATAATATAAGTATATAAGAAAGTGTAACACTGAAGTTTTGTAAATAAATAAAGAAAAAAAAAAAAAAAAAAAAAGATTTTATTCTGATCTCAAAATAAAATGAATGTTACTAATGTAAAATTGATATGATCTTTGGCACGCGTTTTAAAATTGAATTTATCTGTTATTTTTAAATAAGTTGAATTAAGTTGAATCAGATTAGTTTCCTTGAATAGCTTAATCAGCTCTTACAACAGAATTCGCTGTAGTATATGCTGTAGTGCAGATAAATTATTCTTCAAATGTCTTTTGTATTATTTTCATTTTTAGGTTATTTCTTCGTAAGCCCTCATTTAAAGTAAATGCGTGCATTGCTTTTAATTTTTACGAATCATTTCTCTAATGATTATTAAAAAAAAAAAATTAGTAAAAGATACTTTTTAAAAACTACTAAAATAAATACAAATAATATTTTTGTACAAATTCTTTGAAATAACTACTAATTGTATTAATGTAAAATTTAATATTATTTTTTTTGGAATACTCGTATTCTAATTAAAACCGTTGTTTTTTGAAAATTTTTTGAAAATTTTTAAATAACATTTTTCTGAATAATAATTATAAAAATTCAAATAATTTCTGACTTTTAATGAGTTTAGTAAATTAATGAATACAAATACAAATAACGAATTATATACAATAATTGGAACGCGAAAATATATCGAATTTCGAACACTGGGCGATACTTTATTAATTAAAATCTAAAAACTGAAATTTTAAGTTATAAAACTTTTTATTTATGAAATTTATAACTTGGTTTAAAGGACAGGTACCACTAGTCTTTTTAAAAGTTTTTCTCATTTAAATGAAAAGAGATAGCATGTATAATAGGTATAGTTCGGAAACAGAAAATATTTTCAATTTTCGGAATGTTTTTGATATTCCGATCATATTATTTTTTAATTATCATATTATTTAACACTTATCTTATTTTTTATTTTTTATTTCAACACAATTACGTATGTTAATCGAACTTATCCACCATCGAACCAACCGCTATTACATGAAATGCGTCATTAACAAGAGTTAATTTAAAAAATTTTTTAGGTGCGAATGAATAAAAATAATTGGTGAAAAAGCCGCTGTACGTTTTACAAAAATTATAAACACACTACCTAACAAAGTATAAAAATCGGATTACTCCATTAGATAATTTTATTACGTTACATATTAGGGAAGATTAAGTGAAAAGGATTATATAAGAATCAAATTTTAGGCTTAAAAAAAAAAACTGAGTAATTTTTTTAGGGCGTCAAATCAAAAACCTCTTTTTGAAAATTCTATAACTTTTTATTTGTCTAGCAGTTTTTATTTAATAAATTTAAAAATAAAAGTAATTGTTTCACGAAATATTCGTAAAACCTAATAATTACTTTAGAGAAGTGCAACGTATGGAGTTGCCCGACATTGCAAAAGCTTATCATTTCAAAATAATTGCATCAAACCTTATGTATAAAATTTGATATTAGGCCGCTTAGTTGTTTACGCTGTAGATGTGTGCATATAAAAAAAACACGTGTTAAAAAACTGTTGTAGCCCTCTGGCTTTTTATTTATTAACAATTTTTAAATAATTATTTAAGTTTTGTTAGTATTTAGTATTTCAAATATATTAACAAAGTTCTATTTATATATTTTATATTATAATTGTATTATATTAAAATTTACAAATTTTTTCCCTTTCTTTCCTTTTAATTTTTTCCAATACTTCATTTTTTTTCTCAACAATTAAATAATTAATAAAATAATTGAGTTCTTTCATTTGAACAATTATTCATTTATATTCTATATAATTCTTAACAATCATTTAATTGTGATCAATTTAAAAGCTTTGATTAATATTGTTATAAAATTTCGATAATTGAAGTGTTATTGATTTTTTATGAAAGTGCAATCAATATAAATTATAACTATAATCGAATTAAAAGCATATTTTTCTATTTTTAAGTATTAAAAAAGTTTGAATGACAATTATTTTTAACAATGTATAAAAAAATGAATTATTTCCGGCTTTTGTTCTTTTTTTTTAAATAAACATAGTCATATAAAAAAAAACTGTTTTTTTTAAAAAATTTAACTGCCTTCCTAAATATTATTTAAAAAATAACGAAGTTTTCAACATTTTAAAATACATAAACTAATATAATAACCTATATGATAGCATTTGCTTAATAATTTTGGTTGTTTTAGAATTATTAATAAACTTTATTATGGAATTAAAAAAAATTATTTAAAATTCTTAAAAATACAGTGACTCTAGAAAGTAATAAGCCAATTAATTAACTTTATGCTGAAAAACAATAACTATGTATTGCAACTTGTTGTGTCTGAAATCTTTAGTCTTTAAATACAAATTTTCATGTAAATTATAATAAAATCTCTTCTTATTATTAAACCATTTACTCACACGATGAAATATTTATTTTTTGTATGTCTGATGCTATTTTATTGGCCACATCAATTTAATTTTTCAAATTTTCAGGGCATTTTGATGATAACCCTCTTAAATACATACATACTCGTATATATGCATTTGATATACCTTTTCCAATTTCATCTTAAAAGTAAAGAAGGTAATAATATGTTTGAAAAATTGATTGATTTTAACTGATTTCATTTACCATAAAACCAGACGGGCTGAAATCTCTCAGTAAAGACTAATTCCGTAGGCAAGATTGCATTTTTTATTGCTTTAATAGAATTAAATTTATTAGGCAAATAATTTGTTGATCCTCAACTACCAAGATTCATAGAGTTCAACGGATTCATATAGTTCAAACAGATGAATACAGGAAAATCAACAAAACGGATAACCAGGGTTGTAAAACGCTCAAATTTCGACTCAACTCATCACCCAACTCAAATTTATATCACTCTCGGAGCTCAATTCAAATTTTGAGTCAATTCTAGGTATGAGTGCAAGTAGTATTTGGCTCAAATTATGAGTGGACTCAAAATTTGAGTTGAGTGATGAGTTGAATTAGATAAATGATCCCACTCTTTTGCAATCCTGCAGATAACATGATGCGAAAACAGTCAGAAATAAAAGAAACTTTACTGGAGCTTTAAATTTACTCTGTGTTTCCTCATAAACTACAATTTCCAAATTGTTCACAATTTGTGTTCCGATTTTCGCACAACAGTAAAATGTCCTAATCTTTTGATATAGTATAAAAGTTCTCTCGAGTTAATCTGCAAAACTTGAAATTATTAATTATTATAGAAATTATTGTGATAATTTTAATCAAACATGCATAATTTTAATCAAACAACAGTTTTGTATATTTCGAAAGTTTAAAGTATACAATACAAACGTAAGTTCAAGAAATTGAAAGGAAGTTTCATATTATAATTTATTTATATAAGAATCCTTATAAGAATTTTCTCTAAATAAAATTTCCTTTTCTCAAAGAATATTAATTTTGGAATACATATAATTTAATAAGTATTTCATTTCCAAAATAAAAGAAAATATTTCGAGTATTTCTACAATCAATATCAAAATAATATGAAAAAAACAAATTTATAACCCAATTTTGTATTCAATAAATAAAAAATATATTAGGTATCTATCATTATAATAAGACAATTTATTAATGTCAAATATTTAAAAAAAAAATAAAAGATTTATCTTGAAATATATTGTATACATTAAACTTTGACCTCATCAGATTTTATCAATATACATACTTTTGAAAGAAATACTTTTTAAATATTAGAAATAAATTGACAGTTGAATAAAGATTTAGATTTGTTTTTGTCAGAAGAAAATCTTCTAATAAAAGTGATTTAATACAAATTTAATATGAAATTCTTTACACTATAGGATTGTTCAATCCAAATCTAAAATATAAACTCTACTCATTGTTAAAAAAATTTTATATGTCAGGGTATACTAACTTTTCCATTACATTTATGATGCAGTAAAGAGCGATGATATAAATAAGCTCAAGTGTATGAATCGTATCAAAATCAAAAAGTAAATCGTTCTAGTAATATATGCATCCATTCGTATGTACAATAATTAAGTGCTTTCGAGTTGCTGTTATATAACATCTTTTTAATATAAGCATTACAGTGTATTTGAGGTTTTATCAAAATCAGTTAACTTAAATGTCCAACATCACCACAAAATAAAGTTTGTGTATTACAACAGGTTCGAAATGCTGTCGTACAACTTTTATTTTCTTTTACAAAAAACTCGGAGTTTAATAAGCTTGAATTTGAATATTGTGTTTTGTATTTGCCAAAAGCATAATTAACAGGATGTCAAAAAAATGTTTATATTTCGTTAATGCGGGTATCCTAGAATTGCTCCATTCTACTATACACTTTTCGATGTTATATTAAATTTTCAAAAATTTATAAAAAAACCAAATTTTCGTTTTTCAACATTAGATTTCTGTCAATGTCGAAACATTCAAGTTAAAATTTTAATAAAAATACGAAAAAAACATTTCTCACTTAATAAGAAAAAAAACAATACACTTGAAAATTGAAGATTTTTCCATGAAAATGAGTTATTTTTTATGAAATTGAAAAAAATTATAAAGATATATTATTTGCGCCTATATTATTCAACTCTGTCAGTCCGTCTGTCCGTTTGTTTACAAAACTTCTACAACGTTTCTATAGCCCCGTCCGTTATGATGCTACAGCCCCCCAAAGTTCCAAATAGGCTCTTTATTAAAACAGTAATAACAAGAGTTGTATAAGGTAATATATTAAATCTAAAAACGGTAAAAGATAGCTAATTTTATAAGCTTTATAAATATGTAAAGTTGCCATACGGTATTAAAATTCACTGTTATGCGAAATTCAATTTTTTATAAAAAATTTTAGACCCCTCATAACTCCTGAACGACTTAAGCTAAAAACTGCAAAATTTTCAGAGAAGTAAGATTATGAAAATTCCATATGAGTGATTTAAGAAATAATTTTGGATGGGGGCGTTTCGATTCATGAGAATCAGCATAAGTTTGCACAGAAAAATCTTTGTAGCCTTCGCAATTCAAACATTATTAGGACTTAAAAATTAAAAGTTTCTTATATTTTTCTAAAAGTAATTATGAACATGGAAATTTTTTTCCCAACATGTAGCTTTGTGAATGGAAATGTGCTTTTTTTGAAAACCCTTGGTTTTTTTTATTACTTGTTTTTTGTTACTTATGCTTGTACGAATCGAAACTTCAATTTACATAAGTACTTTGTTGCATTGTTGTATTGATTTTGCATTTTCTGGATAATATTTTAATATAATTCATGTTTTATAGAATCAATTTTTAATTTTGCATTTCCTGTTAATAAATGCCTTTTATTTCAAAAAGATTTTAATATCCTGAAAAAGCTTGCTTGTACACATGGAAGATTGGAATTGATAAAATTTTACAAATTTCTTTTATTCTTTTAATATTTTATTACAAAATTTTTTTACAAAATTACAGTGTATTTTACTCAAGCGACTGTTTACATGTTTTATTTTTTTTTTTGTTTAATTTTACTTACATAACCCAAAAAACCGCAATTCTTGTTTCAATTCTACAAGTTTCTCTCTTCCGTATGTACTTTGTTTAATTTTGAACAAAGTTCTTTTCAATTCTCTTGAAATATATTTGAAATGTCAAAACATACACTTTACTTTAGCCCAATTGGGTAAAATCTTGCCTTTTTTCATGTTTTTGAAAATTCATTCCGGGCTAACACAAATCTAGCCTTTTTTTTGTGCTTCGAATATTTCAGGCCAGTATATTGTATTTATTAAAAAAATTGTACAATTCTACAAATAATGAAAAAGTAAAACTTCAATTTTGCAAAGATTTACACTTTAACAAAATATTTTTTTAGAGAGCATTTTCTGTATGGAATTAATTTGCCCTTTTTATATAGATTTTTAAACTGAGGAAATAAATGGAAAAATGGACAAGTATTTAAAAAAAAATTCGTTGAGTGCAAAGTAAAATTTTGTAGAATTTTAAAATTTCAGTTAATTTTGTAATTTCATTTGAATTTTATTAAGAAAACTACAAATCAGGGAAATGAAGAAAATGTAGAGTCTTCGTGTTCAGGCCAACATTTAATTAATATACGTGATAGCAGGTAATATTTTAAAATGCTGCATTTAATAATCTTAGCCATTTTTTTTATGAATTTAGTCCTTTTTTTACCAAATAAGCCCATACTAATACACAAAAAGTGACAGCCCTGACCATATTAAACATTCGAAATGTCAAAGTATTTACCATGTCAAAACTAGTTCATAATATTGAAATTACTTTGGTTATTTTCTATAAATTTTCGTTTTGAATATAAAAAATCTGACTTGATTTCAAAAAAGAATATCTTTCAATTTATTTGAACATTTTATTAAACCTGAATTATTTATAATTTTTTTCGTATTAAATTTTGAAAACAATTTCTTAAAATTTTATATGAAATATTTCAGTTTATATTGTATATAATTTACAAATATATATAATATTATACATATATAATACAATATAACATTTACATTTACATTTCATAAAACTAAAATTTAAAATTGATAATCTGATTTTATAACCAGTTAAACAATATACGAAATTTAATATAATATTTTTCAGTATCAGATACGACGTAGATAATAAATAAGATTACAAACTGTTATATTTTATTATTTAGTTTGAAGGATCGTCTGTTGTTCTTTGAATTGAAAGTTATTGTTATGTTTTAACAAATTTTTTTGCTTGAATTCTTTAGTATTCTTCATAATAACACTTTATGTAGAGGTTAGAGAATTTATAGTGTACTCAAGTGTTTAAAAAACTTTACTTAAATCTGCAACATTTTTTTATTATCTTAATTCTTTTGTAATAAATTTAATGGTTTTATTCAGTTCCTTGCATAAATATAATAATTTCAAAAATTTCAACCTGATGAAAAGCAGTCCAATAAAATGAACAAAAAATTATGGTTTTAGTAACTATATTATATAAAAAATATTTTTCAAGACTTACGGATTATTGATTTAAATCCGTGC
Source organism: Dolichopus griseipennis (assembly GCA_963082915.1). NCBI lineage: Eukaryota > Metazoa > Arthropoda > Insecta > Diptera > Dolichopodidae > Dolichopus > Dolichopus griseipennis. The sequence goes on along the minus strand of OY720442.1, from coordinate 121,393,223 downwards.
CATTGTTTCTTTCAATTTAACCCAATTTATTAAATTTTGATATTAAAGCGCTTTTAAAGTTGTTGCTTTTTTTGGCAGTTAAAACTATTTTGTAATATCAAAATAACAATTTTATAAGATACACTTTATAGATTTAGATAGAAGTTTATATTTACCAACAGCTGCGGTAGGTATTATTTTCGCACTAAAAATTGGAACCTAAGATTTTTTTCAAATATGCATTACTCCGGTGCAGAAATTCAAAAAACGTGTTTTTAGAAAGACGTCTGTGCACACCAGTACACTGTAACTGTCAATAACTGTCAGACATCTGTGCATACGAGTACAGCACTAAAGAATAAATGATTGTGCAGAATTATAATTTTTGATGTTAGTATATTGAATTTATAAGCTTTTCAAGCAATTTAAAGGGTTGTTCCTCTAGTATAATTTATTAAGTTTTTTACGAATCATTCGCAAATTTAAAAAAAAATTAGTACGGAAAAATTTCTTAAATAAAAGTTGTTAATCAAATAAAGAACTACAATTTTGCCATAGAAAGTATTTTGATCTAGTGCACTTTAGAGTGGACAATTAAATTAAAAAAAAAACTTTGTGAAATATTTCCAATTCCAAATTTTTATAGTATTTGCATGCATAAAATGATTTAGATATGTTTTTGTTAATGACGTATTACAAAATTCGAACTGGAAAATAATGAATCTTTAACTGATGGCTAATAAATTTTTGTGCGTATGACGTTTTGGAATTTTTCAAAAATCTTGTTGGAACATATTGACACAATAACGAAAAACTTTATCATAAATAAATGGCTTTAGATAAGGTTATGGAGGATAAAACAACAAGTGATGGAAAAAACCCAGGGTTAAGTCAATTGTGAACTCCCTAGAATTTTATTATCTAAGCAAAAATGATTAAAACTAAGAGACAATTTCTTCAATTTAAAGAAACCCTTTCAAATTTAAGAAAAACCTTTAACATATTTTGAAATATAATGCTGTAGCTTTTGAATTTTGTATATTTGTATAAAAAAAAAAATTGGAATTTAAGTTACAGCTGTTTACAAATAGCAAAATTTAAATTTTCGTACCCTTATAGCTAAACAGAGGACGTGACAAAAAACTTGTTAACCGACTTCTACTTATTTCTAAGGATCTAACTTCTCCCAAAATTTCAAGACTCTAGCTTGAATCGTTCAAAAGATATGTGGGGCCAAAAATTTTGCAAAAATTGAGTTTTGCATAATTGTAAATTTTAGTTCTGTGTGGCAACCCTAAACATTTGCCTTTTAAAAATTTATAAACCAGCTTTTTTTACAAAATTTTTTGAAAATGCGCTAAAAATTATAATTATGAACCGTTATATCCCTTTGATAAATATTATTTCATATGTTATTAAAACAAATTATGTAAGTATTAAAAAATCTTTTATAGATATTTTACATTACGCTTTTCCTGTAATAGCGGTTGGTTAAATTACGCTTTTTACATTTTAACAGCGGTTAGTTCTATACAAACAGCAAGTATTTCTTGTAAAAAACTTCACAACCTTTTATTTTTTAATTAAAACCATAAAAACCAATTTGAACGACTGAAGTTGAGTATTTTGGAACGTTGAAGTCTGAAATCATATTGCCTAATTGAAATCAGATCAGCGTAAGTGAATGAGTGTCAGACAACTCTTTCTATATAGCATAACTTCTTACTACAATATTAAATTTTTTCACGCACTTAAAAATATTGGTTTTTTTTTTTGAAATTTCAATTTTATATTTTTATTACATGTTTTTTTTTGAAATAAAATTTTCAAAAAAAAAAAAATGTGTGAAAATTTGCAAAATATTTTGTGAACTTACAAATCAATGAACATAAATAAAATGAAAAAAATTGTTCTTGTTTTTTATTATTTTTCAGTTCAATCAATCTTACTGAGTTGAAAATACAAATTCTTAATACATGTACATACATATATATACATAACATGGTACATTTATTTATAAAATATATGCTTTGAAAAAGAAACTGAAACGTGATTTCTCCTCTTTTTTATTTTTATGTTATTTTGTTTTTTATTTTTTTTAAAAATAACTGCCAAACAAAACTTACGAATAAGTTAGGAAATGGTATTTTTTTTTATCTTAAGATATTTTTGGCACGTTTTTTATTTGTCTTTTATATTCTTTAGTTTGTATTTTTATTTTTGCTGCTTTTTTTTATATATAAAAAATTGAAGTATTATGACACTATTGTTATTTTGTTGTTTATTATTTGGTCATGTTATATATATATATATATATAAGTATATATGTATGTTCTTTAAACTTTATTTATTTGACACTCTAGACTATTGGTATTTCCTACGCAAGAATTTCTTATTGCGTAGGAGGAAGCAGGACTAAAGGATGACCATTTGTCTTTCGAGGAAAAGGAAAATTTATTAGAGGTTCACAGCATAATCTTCAATTGAGTTTAAAAATATCACTTAAATGAAAAGGAATAAAAAAATTTGTTTAAAAATAATGTTTTTTTAAAAAAACCCTCGCTTGTTTTTTGACCTTTAAAATTTTTTTCAAAATTTAAATTTTCTGACCTCTTTGAACCCTCAAATGAGGTAGATGATCTTCCTTTAAACTTTAATATTTCTAACTTTAAAGTTATATAAAATATTTTCTAATTTAGTCCAGTTTAGTATAGAACTAAGTAAATTTTTAGTTTTTTTTTAAATTTTATTAAATTTAAATTAAATTTATTATTAAATTTATCTTAGTCAGTGGTGTAATATTTTTTTCTAATATATTGAGATTATATTAAAGATTTTTGTAATAATTTCAAAGTTCAAATTTTAATGACACATTTTGAGGATACGCTTAAGGATTTTGAAGATTTGGACTTAAAAGGTTTCTAATTTATTTGATCTAAATTATTGATTGAAAAAATTATCTAATAGAGCTTAAAATATAAGATTACGAATATAAAAATTTATGGAAACTTCAGAGTTAGGACCATTACAAGGATTTACGAATATAGAAATTTGTGGAAACTTTAGAGTAAGAACCTTTCTAAGAATTATGTAAAGACTAGAGGAGGGACAAAATTTACCATTTGATATAATATATTCATTAATTTATAAATTTATTTATAAATTTAATTCATAAATTTATTCCTTTATTACTCAAAAAGAGCTATATATAGGCTCATAGAGAGTATGAGAGTATCTAATTACTATAAACTTAATGCAACGAATCGATTGATAGACGGACAGACAGGCAGATTGATTGATCATGATATGCCTATATTTATTAAAACATTGATAAAAAGAGTTTTGAGAATTTAATACAATTTACACATGTTTTAAAAATCAATTTAAAAAATAAAAGGTCCTGACACTGATATTCCATTATTGAAAATTTAATAGAAAATACTTTTATATTATAAATTTTTCAACAGATTCAATAATCATTATTTGGTTTTATTTTTATTTTTAAATTCTGCAACTTCAACAAAATTGACTTTTAACGTTTATTTTCAAAATATTTTGGAAATAATGTTTTTTTGTTTTATTTTAAATTCTCTTGGGAATTTGGAAAACATGATGTATAAGACTATATAAATAGGTGATTTAGATTGAATTTAAAACTAACAAATTATTTCTAAGAACTTATAAGTTATAGATATATATATATATATATATTTTAATATTAATGACTATAAGTTGGTAATATCAATTCCACAATTCCATGTATTAAATTAAAATAACATATTTTATAATGAAAAACTTTTAACTTTGTATAAAACTCATATGAATATTTTATTTTTGTAGATTAAGATAAATTTGTTTGTTGATTCCTTCTTGTTTTGAAATTTAAGAAAAATGTGTAGTACAACTTATCATAATTTTTGATTAACAAAATATTAAAAAATACTTATAACTTTTGATATATATTGACAAGTTGTTCGGCAAAATAATACGAAAATATGGGTGCACTTCAGTACTGTATCATCTGAGATTATTTAGTGGTAATAGTAATCTTTAAAAATTTTATTATAGTGTGTATGATGAGTTTATGATAGAAACCCAAAATTTAAAGATTAAGTCATAGTTTAACTTAGACTAAATAATAATTCAAGAAATTTTAACTTTCAACTGCAATATCTTAGAAATGCACCTATAGCAGCATCTATCAAGATGACAATATCAGGCACTATAACTTAGTTGAACCCTGTTCTTGCATATAGGATATAGGAAAATATAACGGTTAAAGTAAATTGATTTAAAATCATAAATTTGACCTGTGAATGACCTCAGGATCAAAATCATATTCTATGGGTATTATGAGGGAAGCCACTGGTACGGTCGCTCAAGTTAAAAAAAATAATAAAGAAGTTATGACCCACCTCTTACTTCTTTTTGAGTTCGCATAATGGTCGAAATACCTAGATTTTTTGGAGCAGTAACCTATATTCTTTTAAAAACCAATTTTTTTATGAAAAATTACAATATGTCCAGTAATATATTAGAGTGAGGACTTATTTAAAAATTAAAATGGCTCTAGATTAATATATGTATCAAAATTTAAGAATTACCAAGGTTGAGCGAGTTAAATACAATATTATAGATTTAATCACAATATCAAAGACAATACTATAATAGTCAAATGATGTCATATGAAATCATATGATATTGTACGATTTTATGACTTTTCATATAACTAACTATAATTGTCATAACCATCATTCGATATCATTTAAAAATGATTCGTCAAGTCACAGGCGAACGAAACGTAGCGCATATATCATATTATGATATCATACATACAAGCAAACTAAATTGAAAAGAAACTAAAAATAACTTAAAATAAAATTAAAAGGAATTAACAAATTTCAAAACCAAACATAACAAGGTAAATACATAAATTTTTAATAATTAAATGTTGACATTTTATGCGTATGATTGGTTATGATTATTATAGTTAGGATTAGGGTTATGATTTATTTGTTAATTAAATGTTTATGTTTGACATTTTATGCGTATGATTTTTTATGACTATTAGAGTTATGATTTTGTATATCATATATAATCATATCAAATATTTATCGAAAGTTCATATGACATCATATGTCTATTATAGTTAGGGAATAGGGATATTATGTGACATCCTTTGTCTTCGTTAAATCAATTAAATATCTAATTAATTTTCATAGTTTTACTAATGGTTCTGTTTTAAAATTTAATATACATCTTTTTAAATATTCGCAACCACTTTCGGTTTGTTCTGAGATTTTTTACTCTTCATTTAAAGTAGCGCTTTTCATGAATATATCAAAAATAAGATTAACTTGTTTATGGCCTTTGTCTTATTAGTATAAGTACCAAAAAAAACAGCACATAAATAAAAATTCGTTGAAAAAATATAAATAAACAATATCACATTATACTTTAAATTCATCACATTGATGTTTGGCTTGTTTTGGCAACATATTTACGTATATGATACAATATGTCATTATTGTTTCAAAAAAGACAACAAATACAGATTTTGATAAAAATAACAAATTTTTTTTTTGTTTTTTTTTAGGTACGTGCAGACGTTGTTTATGATTAACAATATGAATTTCTTGTACATGTATAATATCATAATGTCACGTGAACCAAATATTTGATTTTAGTCCTTTGTTTCCCTTAAAATTTATTTGATACCAGAAAGAAGGAATAAAATAATTATATTAGAAATTATAAGATCTTTGTTATAATAAAATATAATATTACAAAAGTGAAAAAAAAACAAGTAAAGAAACAGTCAGTCGGTGCAACCGACTTAGAAATACCCTACACCTATTTGGTTCAAAATTAAGGACATATCCATAAGTTATTTTAACACCATAAAAGCTGTTATTAATTTGATCGTAAGACATAGCTAACCAAATTAACTTTATAATACTAAAAACATTTTCTAATTATATTATCTATTAAAAAATATTACAAATTCTTACTAATTTGTCTATTTAAAAATATTCAAAAACAAGCAAACTTGAAATAAATGAAAATATATTTATTCCAATTCAATTACAAAATGAAAAAATTCTAATTATTAAATTTTGTGATAAAAAGATAATCAAAGCATAATATATTTAATAATCCAAATTTTTAAAAATTGCAATTATTTTAAGTGGTTAGTTTATATACCTAATAGAAAAGCTTACAAACGCAAAATATGCAATAAATGTATTTCTAAAATACAATTACAAATTTAGACCTTTTCATATAATTCATTTAAATATTCAAATAAATTTTACATAAATGCAGCAAGTACCTTTGAATATAGCTGAACCACTACAATTAAGTCTAGATTTCGGAGACACATAGGACATAGGAAATATATTCTTTGGCTTTGAAATTAAACTCAACCAGAACCAATTCCCATGGTACTTTCATTACTAGTAACCTAGAGTTTAAATTTCATCAAAATACCGGCATTATTTTTTGAGTTATGGTGTTTTAAGATATATGTTTGTTAGTCCTTGAACTTGTCAAGGGTTCCAGAACCCCAAACCATGGTACGATTTCGCCCATATGCAGTCCCGTCATACTTTCAATACTAGTTAACCCTTGTATACAATTGGAACGTTCTATCTTAATTTTAAGTTACTAGTTTTATTAATTTCGATGATAAGCTTTTACACATTTGGGGGTCTAAGAGAGGTCCTGAACCACCACTCCAAATGATCCCAAATTAGGGGGGCATGGAAGAAATAGTAAAGAACACCCTGGGCCAAAAGCTTCTACATTTGTTTCAAGTTACTATTTTTATTAATTTCGAAAATATGCTTTAAGGTCCTCGGAACTGAGTGCCTGGTCCCCGACCCACCAGTCCAATGGGGTCCAAATTTCAAAGACACTTACGCAATTGGAAGGGACACCCTGATACCAAATTTGGAGGTTATATCTTCATTGGTTTCGGAATTACGCTAGTTTGGCCTAAATTCGATAAAAAAGTTCTCAGTTCCGAACCCATTGTCCAATCCTCACCGCACGTAATCACCGCCGTAGTTTCATTACCAATAACCTACAGCACAAATTTCATGAAGATAGCCTCATTAGTTGTTGAGTTATCTTGATTTTTAATATATGTTCGTTATCCCTGACACCGACTAAAAGGTCCAGAATCCGAACCCATGGGCTGATTTCACCCTTATACAGCCCGCGCTTTACTTATAGTACTAGTTAACCCTTGTACACAATTTAAACGATCTATCTTAATTTTAAGTAACTATTTTTAGTAATTTCGATTATAAGCTTTTAAAACTTGGGAGGTCTGAGAGGGGTACTGAACCACCTCTCCAATTGATCCCAAATTAAGGGAACACGCAAGAGATAGTAAAGAACACCCTTGTGGCAAATTGGAAGCTTCTACATTTTTTCAAGTTGTTATCTTTATTAATTTTAAAGATATGTTTAAGGTCTTCGGAAATGTGTGACTGGTCCCCGACCCAGTAGTCCAATGGGACCCAAATTCTCAAGACACTTAGGAGATAGGAGGGGACACCCTGATACCAAATTTGGAGGTTCTATCTTCATTGGTTTCGGAATTATGCTCGTTTGGCCTAAATTCGATCAAAAAGTTCTAGGTTCCGAACGCATGGTCCAATCCCGACCTTACGGAATCCCCGAAGTAGTTTCATTACTAGTTACCTACAGCACAAATTTGATGAAGAAAGCGTCATTAGTTGTTGAGTTATCGTGATTTCTTATATATGTTCGTTAGCCCTTCGATCGATTAAAAGGTCCAGAATCCGAACCCATGGGCCGATTTCGCCCATATGCAATCCCCGCCGTACTTTCAGTCCTAGTAACCTACAGTTAAAATTTCATCAAGATAGCTCCATTATTTTTTGAGTTATCGTGCCTACGGACGGACGGACGGACGGACGGACGGACGGACGGACGGACGGACGGACGGACGGACATGGCTATATCGACTAAGGCGGTCACGCTGATCACAAATATATATACTTTTCCATATCTAGCTCGCTTCCTTTAGGTGGTTACAAACACCATACCAAAGTTAATATACCCCTTTACCTATTCTATAGGTGTAGGGTATAACGAGGAGGAGTGTAGTAGAGTAGACTGTGTCAACTCTGGGATACCCGTATGACCGTAACATATACATTATATCATTATTATTATAAACATTAATTAATTTTGGCAAAATTTCAAACATACCAGCTATAAAAGAAGGAGTTGTATGGCAGCTACTTGAACTTTTGGCAGTAGAGCAACCAAGTTTTGCAGTAACTTTGGCCATTACACTAAACTATTTTTGGCAAAATTTCAGACACCCAACTTCAATAGGTATAGAGTAATACTCATATAAAATAAGAAGTTGTATGCCAGCTACTCGAACTCACTGCATCAGACCAACCAAATTTTGCAGAATTTTTGGCCATAAAACTAAACTACTTTTGCCAAAATTTCAGACACCTAGCTGTAATAGTTACAGAGAAATACTCATATAAAAAAGGAAGTTGTATGGCAGCTACCCGAACCCATGGACCAAAATGGCTGGATTTAAGTAGCGATGACGGCTATTGCAAAAAAACGAATTTGCGAAAATTTCAAGATCCTAGCTCCTTTAGTTTTTGAGTTATCGTGCGGACGGACGGACAGACGGACGGACGGACAGACGGACGGACGGACAGACGGACGGACGGACAGACGGACAGACGGACGGACGGACATACATAGCTAAATCGATTTTTTTTTCGATTCTGATCCAATCCATACACTTGAGTCTATATCTACCCCCCCTCCTTCTCTGCGTCACAAACGTAATGGCAAATTTATTATACCCTTTGACTATATAGTCATACGGGTATAAAAATTTAAAAATTATCATTAAAATTTCTATATTCATGCCAGACTTGAATTTTAAATGTCTTAAAAATGATAAAGTCGCAGATAATTCAATTTTTTCATAAATTAAATTTAGAACTTCAAAGTGTCAGAAAAACAAAAAAAAAAAACTGTCTTGTTCCGCTTTTAACCAAAATGCGTAAATTTCAAAATTCCAGAGTTTTTAAACTATTTATAATTCTAACAGAATTATAAATTCTTAAATAAATTAAATTCCACAGCTAAAGCCAGGGTCGTATGCAAACCAATAACTTATATATACAAATATTAAAATTCTATTGTCAAATTTATTATTAAGATTTTGAAATAAAGAAAAAAAAAAAAATTTTCAGTTATTGGGCTGACACATAGACTGATGGACACAAGGTTCATCAGATACACTTAGCTAAAACGATGTCGATGCTACTCCCATTAATATACTTGAATCTATTTATATATATATATCATGTTTACATCAATGAGTTACATACAACTTTGACGCCGGTAGAAACACCTTTTCATAGTTTAGCTCTAACTTATGACTAAAATCTTTATAACATTTCAAAAGTTTCCAAAGAACATAAACAAGAAGCCACCATAAGGCTGCTACAAACAATAAAGATTTTAGAACATATAAAATTCGTTCTAATGTAGCGCAATATATATTAGTGGGAAATCATTAAATAACCATTTCCGATTTTCAGATCTTGAAAAATATTACAAAACCAAGAATAACTGTTTTTCAAAGGTTATTACTTATTCTTATATCCAAATCATATTTGATAATAATCTAATGAACTTTTATGAGGTTATTGAACTTTTATGAGGTTGAATTACTAATATGATTAGTAATACAACCGCCAATAACTTTTCAATTTGATTAGTTATAAATGGTTATTTAAATATGAGCTTGGACAAAATTTTAGACTCCATTATTTGGATGTGTAAATTGGCGTTGAGGTCAAAATCTTGGTTTATTAAACCCCGTTTTCACAAAATTTCATTTCAGAAAATTTTTTTAAGAAAATCTCGTTTTTGGAAAACCTTGCTTTTAGAAACTTGGTTTTCTTATATTTTGGAAGAAGCTGATAATTCTGATTTTGTATTCAACTCCAAAATCCTTTAAAAAGAGGTTTTTGAAAAACGCAAAGAAAATTATAGAAAAGCATTTACTTAACTTAAAATCAAATATTTCTCCTACTTAGTTCTCTTCCCAGAAAAATTTCAAGGGGAAGTACAGACCTAAAAATTTTTAAATGTACAAATACTCAAAATACTCTATAGGTAGTAACTTTTATTATCGTTTTAAATATTCAACTTAAATACTCAGCGCCTTTAAAACTCATAAAAATAAATTACGTACTGTGATGGCATATAATCGATTAACAAAACAATTAAATTAATTCTTGACAATAATAAAAAGTGATTTGCTAAAACCATTTTATCATAAAACACTTAAATTTATATTATAACAGAGATGAATATAAAGTTTTTAATTGTTAATATAAACAGATAAAATTTTGTTCATCTGATTTAAAATATCCAGAATGGTATTGTTATGAATTTTAATAAATTTTTATTACGATGTAATAAAAATAATTTAATTTTAATGTTTGAAACAATCAATATTATGACATCTACCTACCTCTACCTCTTTTTTCAAAAGTTCTACTCTTATACGTTTGAATCAAAATAAATTTTATCTGACTTAAATGTATCAAAAGATAATTGCTATGGTTGTAATAAAAAAAAAAATTATTAAATAAGTTTGTATAATTTTTCATTAAAAATTCATGATAAATACAAACCAGATCCGAATTCTTAACTTTGAAAATAAAATCAAAAATATATTTTATAGATTTTTCTTTAAAATTATTTATATCATGTTTGATGTATAAAATAATATTTTAAAATTAATTTGACAGCAATCATGACTATGATATTTAATTAAATGTTAAAAAATGTGTGATTTAATTGGTTAATTTAATTGTTTAAATAAATCGTCCCCTACCGTCTACCTACCGCATTTCCGTTTCAGGTGTGGCAGGTATTTTATTTTCATATTATGATTTTAATTTTTAATTATATTTTGTTATTTAATATGATCTGACCAGGGTTTAAACCCGAGACCCTTCGACGACCGGGCCACTACGCCACTGACCGGATTTTAAATTTTTATTTGTTATAAAATTCTCGATATTAAACGTTAAAGATTTTGATTTGGTTTGATTTCAAATTATTATGGACTTGTTTATTCGTAATTGTGGTAATTGTATCATAGATATTATACATTATGTAACAAATAATAGGATGTTTAAACCGTATGAACGTATGTCTTTTCGAATCAACATCGAAAAGTAAATCGATCTAGTTATAGGTATCCGTCCGCAGGCTAACTCAAAAACTAAAGGAGATAAGATTTTGAAATTTAAACAAAATCGTTTTCATACAAGAGCCGTTATCACTATTGAAGTCGGTTTACTCAACGGGTTTGGAAACTGCCATGCAATTTCTTTATTTATATGAGCATTAGGTACACTCTATATCTTACAAATCTGAGTGTCAAAAAATTTGCCAAATATAATTTTTTTTTAATTTAAAACTTTTTTAAATTTTTTTTTGTAATATATATAATAGCTTAAGGAAAATAAATAACGGTTTATTTTATTGTATACATCTTAGTGGATATGCACGGGTATCTAAAAGTAGACAAGAGCAACTATAATCTTCCTCGTTTAATATGTGAATATTTTAATATATAATATATTTGCTAAAAATAACTAACCGGATGATATAATATATATTATCTATATTACATTCATACGAGTATACTAGAATTTACACTTCTTCTTCTTCTTCTGGGGCGCTGCAGTCCGTTGTCGAACCTCGGCCTCCGACAGAGTAAACTCTATATATCTTAAGATACTCTATTAATACAAAATTTAAATTTGTTGCGTATTTCAAGAAATTAAATAAATTGTTTATCTTACAATATTATTATTTTTTCAAATTTAAATTATAAAAAAAACCCCAATTGAATTCTAACACAAGTATAACCTTCTAAAAAGTTTAAATTAAAAATAACAAGTGTTGTGTATTTACAAATAAAATTTTAAACTTTTTTGATTACTTTCAAGGAAATGTTAACTTAAAAAAGTATAAACACAATCAAAATAATTCTGAAAGATATTTTTTATTTTTAATAAAAAGAAGGTGATATTGTACTTAAAACTTAATTCTTCTTGACTGAATTATACAAGATATTTTTATTAATATTTTTTTTTAATTTCATTCCTTACATTTTGTTTTGGTGCATTTCTTTTTAAATTTAGAGGAAAACTTAATTTAAAATTTTTTTTTCATTAAAAAATATAAAATGTTCGAAAAATAAAGAATACTTTAAATGTTTGAATTCTACAGTTCTATTTTTAAACTTCTCCGTCCAGTATGTACTCAACCCATCTAATTATGGAGATAATAATATTATTTCTTTTGTTTTTGATCAATAGCCTACATGTAGGCGTTTATTACAAAACAATATTCCTTTATTTTCAAATATAATTTTAAATTAAACTTTAGGGAAGGTAAGGAAATATTTCATGCGTTGAAAAAATTACATATTAGAAATATGTAGGGAGTGCTTCTTCTCCAACACCTTTAGATCTGTAGTATGATATCATTAGACATTGTAGGGTTGAAATTGCCTAGCAGACAACTCCTATTTTAATTTTCGGTTTGTTCTTATACTTACATAAAATTTTCAGTATTTCATTTGTGTTTTTTAAAAAAAAATATTTTACAAAAACAAAATTTGGACGGATATTTAAGTTACAGGTGCTTAAAAATAGCTAAATTTCAATTTTAGAGTTCCTAAACAGAAGGCGTGACTACAAAATTTTTTGTAACCGACTAGTACTAATTTCTGATGATATAATTTCTCTCAGATTTTCAAGTCTTCAGCTTAAGCCATTCAGAATAAATAATTTGTAAAAATTGAATTTTAAATAACGGTGAATTATAGTACTATATGAGAATCCTATGAATTTTCGTTTTAAAAAAATTTATAAAGCTTATAAAAGTAGCTGTCTTCAACAGTTTTCAGAATTAAAATAAATGTAATATAACTCTTGTTATAACAATTTAAATATATGACTTTTATAGACTTTGGGGGGCTTTAGTTCTGTATTGTGGGATATGTTCTTTCATGAAATTATTTTTTTATAATACCTACCAATAGTTAAAATTTCTTTTCTCTATTTCAAAGGGTGTTAAATATAACATTTATTTCACTTATTTAAATTGTCTTCCAAAACGCAGTCGGTGTAATTATTATAATGTTGCTCACTGTATTCAAAAAACTAAGAAGTTCTGTTCATTTAAATAAAATTCTCAATAGCATAACGGAATTTGGAATTTAGAATTATAAAACGTCAACGAAAAAATAAATACTTCATTCTCTCTCTCTAAAGGCTTATGTTCTCAAATAAAATAGGAGAGTTTTGAATGTAACTCAAACGAGGTGAGTGAGTGTTAAAATTAAATGCATTGAGTGCAATTCTTCACTCAATCAAAAATTTGTGTCCTTAATAATATTGTTAAAGTAATTTTTTAATAGTAATTTATTTTGAAGCTGTTTAATGTTTACCTCAAATCTTAAAGTTTGATTAAAATTCAAATATACACTCAAAAAAAAAAAAACACTCAATTGAATATATCAAGAGAAACGTCATTTAGCAGTTACGTTAACTTCAATACTTTTAATTCCTTCTTCATTTTTTTTCTGCTGTTGGTAAAAAGTTGGTAAAATTTTTAATTTTTTATAGATAAATAAAATTTTTGCAATTCTTTTTTGACATTTTTTTATTTGTAAAAGAGCGATTAAATAAGATAAAAAATGAAATTGTTTTATATATTTCATTTTTCTAACAAAACTTTTAAAAATTATAAATGGTGTATTTTTTATCCTGAAAACCTTGAAAGTTGTCAAATTTCTCTTGCAACAATTTACAAAAATAAATTAAAATTTATTATAATTTTTAATATTAAAACAATTTGTTTTTTCTTAAGAGTACAAAGCATGTTGATTAGATTCAAATCGGGATTTGATTCCCTAGAAGAAGAATTTGCGTTAAAAATCCAATAAAAAAAAATTATTTTTCCTTGAACCCAACACAAAATTAATTGAATGGATGTGCTTTTAATTCTTTTACATATTTCTTGAAAATCTTTAGAAAATTATGTATTTCCTAGTATTAAATCGGCAGGATAGTGTCAAAATCCCGGAAACGTCAAAATATTTTTCTTGGATGGAAATTTACTGAAAAATCAATTTTTTTAACTAATTCCTGCTATACCCAAATAGAACAGATTTTACTTCTTAACCGCATGTAGCACTCTTATGTGGCAGAGGACTTCCAATAAATAAATAAATAAAACTCAGTATCATTCCTGGTTGCTTCATACAATTTTTATGTCATTTCAGAAAATTAACTGGATATGTTAATTTGGTAATTGAGTACTTTTTAAGTCTTAAATATTATTAAAAGTTATCCTCTATTCAGCACGAAAGGGTCGAATTTAACATATTAGAAGTTAAAGGATCCTGGAGTAGGATTCAGGGACAGTGCCGAAAATATTATTGGTTTTTTTTGTTAGAATAGGCTAGACCAACGAGATAAGGTTAAGATTGTATTTCGGTTGTTTGGATTTATTTTAAAACTTTCTAATCCTCCTCAGGCTTGCTCTATTACTATTTTTTTATTACTAACTTATAAGTAATTACAAATTACATTCATCTGCTAGTTCAAAAAAATTAACCTATATGTAAATTAGTCCAACAAAATAATAGGATTTAAATACCTAATTTTCAAAAAAAAACTAGGAAAGTGTGGTAGAGTAGACCGTGTCAACCCTGGGTTACCCGTATGACTGTAATATATACATTATATAATTATATTAATTATTTTTGGCAAATTTTTGAATACACAACTTATTTTGACAACTTATTATGTACAAAAGAAAATATAAGCTGAAAGGCAGCTCTTCGAACCTCTTCCACTACATCGACGAAATTTTACTCAGACTTTGGAAATTAAAGTAAACTGCAATTGACAAAATTTCAAACATCTAGCTTTATTAGGTATATAGAGTAAAGCTCGTATAAAGGATGAGGTTGTAAGGCAGATACTCGAAGCCACTCAACTAAATTTTGCACGAAATTCGGCCATAATAATAAACTACTTTTGGCAAAATTTCAAATTCCAGCTTTACCAAGTTTAGAGTTATTTTCAAATAAAAGAAGAAATTGTATGACAACTACTCGAACCCGCAGAGGAAACTCGCTGGATGTCAATAGCGATGACGGCTATAGCATACAAAAGAATTTGTGAAAATTTCAGAATCCTAAATCCTTTATTTTTTAAGTTATCATGCAGACGGATGGACGGACATATATAGATAGATCGATTTACTTTTCGATTCTGATTCGATCCATTCCTTTGACAGGTATAACAAACAATATTCATACAATTATAAAAGCAAATTTCGTGTTATTAAGGAAGCTTTAACAACATGGTATTTTTTTTAAATTATTAACCTTATCTTTATAAACCTGTAGAAAATCACTTTTAAATTTTAATTGAACTGAAAAATTTTTCAAAGTTCTCTTTTATGCAATGCAATAAACAACATGCAATAGTGTTCCATATATTGGCAAAAAAATTTATACAAAATAAGTTTTCAGACATCAAAGTTATATCTTTAAATTGTATTTTTCGCATATGAATGTGAATACATTCACTATCCTGTAACAATTTTTTGTTTTGTTTTTCCAGCCTCTAACTTTGAAATAGAAAAACTAAAAATACGCAGAATTTCTCAATAAAGTAGAAATGAAAATATTTTTTCATATGATTCTAAGGTTTCAATGCAATTATTCTGGAAAATTTTAAAAAAAATTTATAAAAAAATAAACAGAAAAATATGAAAAGTTTACTTGAGGCAAAAAATGCAACAAAAAAATTCAAAATATTTACAATGAAACGGAAAAAGACTAACGAAAAATTCAAGTATAAAAAAGAGATTCTGGGAAATCGGAAAAAATTTGTAAAAGAAAATTCTTCACAAGATAATAACGAAAGATAACAAAAATTGTGTTATAAAGGTTGAGAGCTAATCTCTAGTAAAAAGAGAAAAAAAAAACTATAGAAACCTAATTCCTTGACCTTATTAGGCCCTTTTTCATTTTAGAAATATTATATTATTATATTATTCTATATTATTATTAAAGACCGGGTAGCACATTGGTTAGAGTACCAACCTTTCATGCGAAGACCCCGGTTCGAATACCTGTGAAAGTGAAAAAACTTCTCTGATTTTCGAGAAATATAAACAAATAATTTAATTGAATAATATAACTCACAGATAAAGAATACCATATAATTCGAGTACAAAAATTATTACAATATCTAACAATCAGAAATAAATATTGCTACATTAAGAAATTCAAATAACTTTTTATTAAATCCATGAAATTAATTTTTTCTTTATTCATTTAAAAAATTAAACATTTTTATTAAGGTATTTTAAGGTTTTAAATGAAAGGTTTTGAATATTATTGAATTTAAATGGCCTCCACGTTCAGTGATGCAAGACGACATCTTATCAAAGAATACGATATCTTATCGAAATGCCTTGATGAAACTGCACACAAGTGAATGCGATTCCATCTCATGGAGTATCTAAGGTTTGAATTACTCCATATTCTGCAGTTTTATTTATTAACATTGTCAATTAAGCGACTGTCTACTGATATTAATTTGACCAGACAAATTCCTTGTCGAAACTCGAGGATTGGCTTGTATGGCAGCAGCTACAGCAGCGACAGTTTCATGCATTCTAACTAAGATAATCCGAGGATAAGGCCTTCTTTCGACTGTCCTACATTCGGCAAAGTTATTATTGTCCATCTGCTAGGAGGTGTGCTACCGAATGTGCGCCTATATTCCCTTTTAACGCGTATTACGGACTCCAGCGTGTGAAAGCCCTGTTTCTATGTACCTTGGCAAAGTTGGACCAAGATTTAGGGTGGGCCAATCTAGAAACGCTTTTAATATAGAAACGTCAAACGATAGCTACTTTCATTAGCATTGTATAAAATATATGTATACTATTGCAACCAACTGTTTGAGTTAGAAACTCTAAATTTTAGGAGGGATAAGATCCATAGAAATAATAATCGAGTAAGACGATCGTTCGCCTTTTAGAAACCTTCGGAAGCTTAAAACTGGGCATTCCCTATTTTTAAACACTTTTAACTTGAATACCATTTGAAATTTTTTTTTGAAAAAATATAACAAAAACCAAAACCTCCAATATTATATTTTAACATAATATGTTAATAGTTTTTATTAATTATAAATAGTTTTCTGAAAAATGAAGATGTGGTTGTGGTCTTGATTTTTTTTCCAATTTTTATTTATGTAATAAAATTCTAAGAAAAACCTTAGATTTTTTTTCTTACATGTTTAGAAATACCGATTTATTTTAATGGATATTTTGAGTGGGTCGATGCAAATGCAATTCAAATTTTGTTACATTCTGAAAAATTATTTAAAGCATAACAGATTTGTGTAGATTTAGCAATCTTGACCTTTTAAAATTTTGTAAAATGTAACCAACTTTTTACGGCCATTAATGTACAAGAATCTTAGAGTTAACACAAAGTATACTCTACTACACATTTAATGTAAGCCTTAAATTATCTTTACTTGAAAAGGAACTAAAATTGAATAGAATAGATTGAATATATTCTCCATTTCCATGGAATCGATAATAAATAATTCATACAAAAATACATTCTTGCAAAACATTCTTAAAATATTTCTCTTTAAACTTTGTTCAGACTTTAAAATAAAAAATCAATACCTTTTGACTATTTGTTAATCATTTTGTTTTTCAAAAAGATGCAATTTTTTTTATAAAGTTTAAAAAACTTTGTTTTGCAATAAACCAAAATAAAAATGTAAAAAAAAATGGAAACTTTCCAGTAGAAAACTTTTTTTTTGAAGGATCGGAAAAAAAAATTATAATAAAATAGAAACTAATTTGCCAAAGTTAAAAACTTTTGTTACCAGCCGCTTATATACAATATAATAAGCGTACACTAACTTTTGCATAAAAAGTTTTATTTTATGATGTTTGTATGTCTGTATGTCTGTCTATCTGTGAACATGTCAACAGTTTAAGAGGCTTAGCGGAATATTTTGAAAATTTAATAAAAAAATTTTAATGTTGATGTCATGAATTGATAAGATTTTGGAAAAACTTGCATAACTCCAAAAGGGCACCTTTCTTGCGTAATTTTTAGAAGTACGAATAAAATTTGTTATACAAACAAAGGGCTACAATTTTGACATAGAAATTTATTTTATCCATCGAAAGTCCAATTAATTAAATATTTTGTTTTTTTTTTTAATTTCTAAGCCCAAAGTTTCATATTATACTTTTACTGTAATAGTAGTTGGTTCTGTGGCGGACTTAGTATATATTTTTTTTTATATTAAAATATAAAGCATATTTTTTTTTTTTAAATAAATTCAATATTATTTTCTAAAATGAAAAAAAAAAAAGTTTTTTAATGAACCGTAAAATTATTAACTTTTTCTGCATATATTTAGGAGTTTTTTTTTATTTTTTAATAATGAGAAGAGTTTATTTTCGTATTTAAAACAAATAAATAAGACTTTAAAACTATAACAGATTTTAAAGTTCAAGTTTTAATATAAAAAATTTTCAATTTCAAATTTTTCAAAAAAAAAAACAATTGAGATTTAAAATATTTATATAGAACTTTTACTAGATTTATTGATTTTGAAAATAAAAGAAATTTTTTTTTTCTAATTTCAATACTTATTAAATTTATAAAAATGTATATTATCCAAATTTTTAATTATTGTAGTAAACTAAGTTTTAATTAACATACTTGGATAACTAAAACTTGTTATAAAATTCTGAAATGAAAAATATAGTTCTTCAAAAGCAAATTTGCTTTAATTATTATAGAATCTTATGGAATATACCAGTTTGTATTAAATTTAGTTAACATTATTCACTTGTTAATATTGAATACTAGATACAATTATTTTAATTTAGTTTAAAATTGATCGAATAATCAATAAAAATTTTTAAATAAACACCAGGAGTACTGGCTTGTCAGTGTCAAATTGGTAATGAACACACCTACTTTAGCTCTGTCAAATAATGGGAGTTATATTATTGCTAATAGGGATGGGAAGAACTTGAAATCAAAAATCGCAGTCAATTTTTAAAATTAAATTGGTTGAAGTTTCAAGACGTTCAAGTTTCATATGGCTATGACATATTGATGATACATTTTTTTTCAATCAAAATTTTTAAGTATAATACATAGGCTATATTGCAGTGTAGGTCATGATTAAAAAAAAGAAAAATGTGAAGGTCAAAGCTAATAAGAAAAATATCAATTGGAATAAGATTGCAATATTAAAAATAAAATAAGTTTCTACATACGATTAAGATTTTTTTTAAGTACTAACCGTTCAACTGAGGCTAACAATCCTGTAAATACCATAGGTACATTTTAGGGAAACCAAGGAGGACATATAATATTCGTATAACTGGAATTGAGCTTAAT
This sequence comes from Dolichopus griseipennis, assembly GCA_963082915.1. NCBI lineage: Eukaryota > Metazoa > Arthropoda > Insecta > Diptera > Dolichopodidae > Dolichopus > Dolichopus griseipennis. Next base: position 121,373,659 of record OY720442.1, on the reverse strand, counting down.
GAATTCCACATACAATTTAAATATGAGATAGTCCTAGGACTTATAACATGTAAAAACGTCTTAGATTTTCAATGGAGACAATTCGAATTGTTGGATATTGTAACAATTTTATATTTAAATTATTAGGTATTTCTATATCTGCGAGTTATATTATTGAATTAAATTATTTGTTTATATTTTGTATTTTTGTTATATTGTTTAATTAATCTTTTTATACCCGTATGGCTATAAGTCAAAAGGGTATGCTAAATTTGCCATTACGTTTGTGGCGCAGAGAAGGAGGGGAGTGGACATATACTCAAAGCTATGGAAATCGAAAAATAAATCGATTGAGTTATGTATGTCCGTCCGTTCGCATGATAACTCAAAAAAATAAAAGAGCTAGGATTTGAAGTTTTCACAAATTCATTTTAATGCAATAGTCGGCATTGCTATTGAAATCCAGCCATTTTGGTTTACGAGTTCGAGTACCTGCCATACAACTTCTTTTTTTACATGAGCATTGCTCTGTACCTAATAAAGCAGGGTCTCTGAAATTTTGCCAAAAATAGTTTAGTGTAATGGCCAAATTTGGTACAAAATTTGGTTGGTCTACTGCAGTAAGAAATTCATATATGTCTGTAATGTACCAACTAACGGTCAAAAAATATTTCCTAATTATATCTGAATAATAAAATAAGCATCTTTAATTTAAATTTTATAAATATAATGACATGAATTATATAAATAAATTTAAATTACTTAAATATAATGACAGTTTTGCAATTTTTTGGAATTAAATTGTGATTTAAATTTTTCTTACTAACATACTAAATTTTCAGAACCCAATAATTTGATGTACCTTCCGCAAATTATAATAAAAATTTAAATTTATAAATTTAATAAAATATTTAATTTCTCCGAATAATAGATATATGTTAATTGTTCTTAGAATTTGTTTCATTAAAGGACGACCAAATTCTAATAAATTTTTCTTAGAAAATAGATTACATTGCGGCAGCACTGAAAAACAATATGGTGCCTGTGGTAATTCAACATGATAATTTAATAATTTTTTATTTTAAAAATAGTAAAAGTAAAAAACATGAATCAATTATAGAAAATTTTTAGGAAATGGACTTTGATTGTATTTAAATGTCGGTAAAATCTTTCGCGTTCTAATTTGAAATGTTGGTGGGCATTTTTAAACATTAAATAAATACCATAATTTCTTAATTTAATGAAAACTTTTTGTTTTATAAATGGAATTTTGACTTGAAATTAGAAAGGAAAAATGTTTTTCTTATTCAAGTTTTCATGATAAATTACTTTTAAAGTTACTTTAAAACAAAAGAAATTTTTAAAACAATTATATTTAGGACAATTGATTTTATTTTATTTTTTTTTTTTTTTTTTGTATTTTATAACAAAGTTTTAATTTCTTTCAAGTTGTATTTATTTGCTTCCCTTATATTTTTGTGTTTTTATAAATTCTTAGAATTCTTTGGAGATTTGAAAAAATGGAAAAAATAAATTGTTTTCAATTGTTTTTGTAGGATTTACAGAACTTAGAAAATTTAAAAAATTGTTTTACAATTCAAACTTTTTCTGGAATTTATTATTATGTATTTTTCATAAAATATATTTTTATGCTATATTATAATGTGCAGTTGAATGATTAACTGTAAAATGGAATACCAATATGTTTATATTTACAAGTTAGTGTTGCTAAAGAAGCATATATTGATATACTTTTAATTCATATACATTATTGAATTAATTAAATTTAGTTACACTAAACAGTTAAATAACTGAATCGGAAGCAACTACTGTTCCGAACCTTTCATTTCAAGGAAAGTCTTTGCAGTATAAGGTAGACTTGAATGTTCTGAGGACGGTCAGGCTGAACCAAAACCTGAATTCTTCTTCTTCTGCTGCAAATCCACATCTGAATGTAAGCGTGTACCAATTTTTTTTTTCCTTCTTTTTTAACTAATGGTGGGAATGATGTTATTATACTCCTCCCGATTAGATGCGGTGTGTATTAAATTCCCAATTGTTCTTATATTTGTCCAATTTCTTATGTTTCTTAACCAGGACATTTGTTTTCTTCCTACGCCTCGTTTACCTTCTATTCTTCCTTGTATGATTAATTGCAGAAGCTCGTATTTTTGGTCCCGGATAACGTGTCCAAAATACGCTGTTTTTCTTTTTTTACCAGATATGGTTTGACCTGAATTGGTCAAACAATATTTTTAGTATACTTCTCAAATCTTCCTTTTTCTCGTCAGTTCTCCTTTAAATATATAAAAAGTATTTTGGGAGATAAAAAGTATAATGCACACATTTGGGCTGGAGCCCCAATTACGGTATTGGGATACCTTGGTGAAGTGCAAAATAGAACGATGCGTCTTATAAATAATCCCAATGTCACATCAACGCTCACTTCACTTAGCCATCGCCGTACAGTTGAATCGCTGACTTATTTTTGATGGAATCTTGTGAGGTTTAACACCTGTTCTAAAGAAATTAAACAATTAATGACTGCAATCAAAGTTTTCCAAAAAAAAAAAAACCAGGAAGAAGCAACAGATGCTCGTCCACACACAGTCGATTCGATCAAATGTGTTCCCTTAAATTGGAAATGTATATTTGTACGGTTTTGAAAAATTTAAGAAGAACATTAACATTTTTCCCAGCCCCAATTAATCTGTAGTCCTAAATTTCCAAAAATTCTTTCATAACCACATCAATGCCTTTTTTCTTACATCCCTCAAACGGATTTATAAAATATAAAAAAGGTGTTCTACTAAAACTATATACTTTAATTACTTTCCCCCCCTTAAAATGAAATTGTCTAAGATTTGACATTTAGAAACAAATTTATTTATTACAGTTCTGTCAATTTTGAATGGCATTATGCGTTTCTACTATCTGTAACCATCTGTTACGTTATTGCTATTTTATCATTGCTATTTTTTCTATTTACAAAACATAATTTCTTTATCTGTTAGACAGCAAAGAAGCTCAACAAAACCAAACATATAAACGGACTGCAAACTAAAACTAATTAGCAAATTTAAAAACATTTATTTTTTTTAAAATATGCTAAAAAATCGGTCAAAATAAGAAAACCGAATTTTCATTAATTATTTTTAAAAAATAAATCACGTATAGATATATTCAATTTGAATGAAATTTTTCCGGTTTTATAGTGGAGAAAATGAAAATTTTTGAAAAATATTTTAGAAAAAGCACGTACAAACAAATTGTTTTTAAAACTAAAAATTTGGTTTCGTACACAATACAATATGAAAGCTTTAATAGGAATTACTTTTCAAATACGAAAATTCAGCTCTCATCTTAAATTGAAAATTTCAAAAATTTAAATAATTTATTTAACTAAAAAATAAAATATTTGTAAAAATTTTATAAATGTTATAAATAAAGAAGAAATTTAAAACTGTGTATATGCAATTCCTAGCAACATAAAAACTTAAATTTATTTAAAGATTAAAGTTGTTTAAAAATTAAGTTGTACAAATCTAAGGTAACACCATTTAATAAAAATTAATTAACCTTGAACTTGTGAAATGCAAACTGTATTTTGTTTCATGAAAATTTATTTTTAAAAAGTATTAAATTAAAAAGACGCAAAAAAATGGTGATTATAAGAGTGTTTTAATTTCAACTAAACCAATATATTATTTTCTGTGAAATATAAAAATTTTAAAAAGTTTCCAAAAATAACCACCTGTCACCTGTGAAAGTTTTAACCAAACTGCAAATTATTTAATTTAAGTTTATTTACTTCGATTTTAATTTAAGTTAATTTTTCTAAAATTTTTACCAACCGCTTATATGAAATATAATAAGCGTTAGATATTGTTTTCGCACCAAAAATTGGACTCTGAGATTTTTGCATATGTACTCATTACTTCGGTGTGCAAAAATCCATAAAACGTGTTTTTTTTTTTGTGATGTCCGTCTGTGTGTATGTATGTCTGACTGTACACACGTGAGCCGAAATGGCTAAACACAATTTTCTATTGAATTTCATTTTCAATTTGAATTCCAAATTTCATATAAAAGTTTTTGATCTTAATATTTTGAATTGATAAGCTTGTATAGAAAATCAGGTAACTCCAGCAGGTACTTCCCTCAGATAAAATTTAAGGTAATTTTTAAAAATCTTGTTTTGATAAAAATTTTTACACATTTAGATCCCAACCTAATTAAAACCACAATACATCGTACGTCGATACTTTGACGTATTCCGAAATCGATAGGCGTGTACAATTTTCAATTTGTCAAGAAAACTATATTTTTATACAAAAAACATTTTTTATTTCCATTTTGTTTTAAATATTATTATTATTATTATTATTTATTATTATTATTATTATTATTATTATTATTTTATTATTATTATTAATATATTTGTCTAGAATGAGGTGTAACAAACGCATTCAATTAAATGTGTTTTGTTGGATGTGTTCAATTATAAAATCTCCTAAAAATATGCAAAAAAATTATTAATATATTTGTCTAGAATGAGGTGTAACAAACGCATTCAATTAAATGTGTTTTGTTGGATGTGTTCAATTATAAAATCTCCTAAAAATATGCAAAAAAATTATTAATATATTTGTCTAGAATGAGGTGTAACAAACGCATTCAATTAAATGTGTTTTGTTGGATGTGTTCAATTATAAAATCTCCTAAAAATATGCAAAAAAATTATCAAAATTATTTTGATGGAAAAATTTTTTGAACAAAAAAAAAAACACAATAATAAAAATTCTGTGGAACACGAATGAAAGAAATTTATGTAGATTGCATAATCCTACCCACATTGCATACTTTTAGGATGTGTTTTATTTTCTCATAATCAATATAAAAAATTAAATCAAAATCTGTAGGTAATAAATTTTAATTATTTTATTGACCTTTCTATTAATTTTATTTTTATTTTAAATTATTATTATTATTATTAATATATTTGTCTAGAATGAGGTGTAACAAACGCATTCAATTAAATGTGTTTTGTTGGATGTGTTCAATTTTATTATTATAAAAAAATAAAATATTGACGTTTTGTTGGATGTGTTTTATTTTAGAAAATAAAATATCATAAATTATCATAAGCAGGCCAAAAAATATTTTATTTATTTTTAATAAAAAAAAAAAAGTTTTTTTTTGAAATAAAATTTACTTATTAGTTTATGAAAAATTTCATTTCAGTTTTAAAAATCACAGAAGATTTTCTGGAAATTTTAAATATATTGTAAGACATTTTGTCAATAAAAATTAAGAAGACAATGCTTCACAGGAACATTTGTGTAGTTGGTCTTAATAATTTTCAGTAAATATCTGAAATAAGGGCGAAAGCCCAATGTATGCTTTGATGCATTGCTTGGTTTGCTTAAGCAAATAAACCAAGAAATGTATTAAAGTAATTTCAAAGTTTCCCCTCATCTCGCTCTCAACTCTACCTCATCTATCTCACATCCCTTCCTTCATAACTTTTTAATTATTTATCTATTTAAAAGTTAAAATGGAAAAAAATTATGTAACAATTGACGGTTGGGAAAGTGGGTTCAGGTATACAATACCTCTGAGTTCAATGCACCATAAAAACCAGACAAAATAGATTTTAAACTTAGTTAGGGTTAGGTATATTAAAAAAATTTCAAATAAAATTTATAATTTGCATTTGATAATGCAAAACTCAATTCAAAAATCAACATTTATTTAATACAATTTCACGTACATATAAATAGGTACATTATTTAGCATGTTGAATAAGTACATTATAGAACGGTTAGCCTTCAAACAAGTATTTTGATTTGAATCTAAACAAAGGAAACAATATAGAATGTATAACAACATTTTTTAAAAATGTATATACAAAACATTAATAGTTGGAGAAATAAATCATTATTGAAACAAAATAAATCTATTTCACATCTCTTATTAACACAAATTTATCGAACTTAATTTTAAAAAGTACGTAATTGAATAAAAAAAAAAATATTAATTGAAATTAAAAAAACATTTCACCAAGAAGGGATTTGAACTAACAGCCCCAAAATTTTATCAAATTCAAAACATAAAAAAAGTAGACTAAATAAATTACTCATCTTCAAATTTTTAGATACAACAACATATAAGTTTTTGTTTTTTTTGTACATAACTAGAATTGAAGCATAGTCTGTATTACGTAGAATGCAACGGTTACCATTTTATTTAAGAAAATGGTATTGATATATAATATATGTTTATGTAATATATGTAATTAAATTAGAAATAGTTCTTAATTAGAAAAAGTTCTTCTTTCAACTGACCTTCCGTCATTCTGTGACGGGCCAACAGCTAGTTTTTAAATATTTGGTAGTTTTTAAAAAAATGATTTTATAATACATATTAATACATATATAAGATATATACATATTAAAAAAATAAACACAATTTTTATACGCTTTGTCAATTTTTAAATTTAAAAAACCTGACGTATAGTACGTCACGTATTTCGGAAGCTCTCATATAATTATATGTATTTCAAATTATTTTAACAGAAAATATACGGAGGACGTCGCCATTCAGGGTGAGGCCTGAGACAAAAAATCGATTAAAGAAATTTTGCGTTAATATTTTCCTGTAATAACGGTTTGTTCAGTTGTGGATACAGGATTTTTTTTTTTTTAATTCTTATATATGAAGGTAGAAAAATGGATAGAATTTTGTTTATTTTTTTATTTTCTATTGTTGTTTTTCACTAAATAGAATGGACTTTTAAAGTTTTGTGGTAATATATTTTGATTAAAACTTAAACCTTTTATACTGGTACAATTCATTGAAAGAATTAAAGAATATACCCATGCATTAACTTTACTTGGACTAACAACTTAACGGATATAAAAAATATTAGGTTTTGATGCAATAAAAAAATTAAGTAAAAAAAGTATTACATTCCAGGTGTTACATATTTTTTTAAAAAAATTTCCAACATTTTAAATACTAAAAAAAAAAAAATGGTCTCAAAAAAAAAAAAAATAAATTAGACTAATTTATCCTTCATAATCTTGTATTGGAAACAATATCTGTAAAAATGTTTTGTGATTTCGAGAAGAATACATTCGAAACATTTAATATCACTAAGCTAAATCGGGTTATTAAAATCGGATTATTTTGTTACAGTCAATTCCACCATCAAAGAGTATTACATAGGTATAAAAAAAAACTCTTATATCGCAATGGGTTAAACAAATTTAATACAGAAGAAATTTTGATTTATTTTAGTTCTACTGTTTATTCAGAAGTATTGATTCAGTAATTGAAAAAAAAATCACAAAATGCAATAAAAGGATTAGGATTTAATATTAGTTGGAATTCTGTCTGTAGTCGCAAAATTCAGGGTTTAAATAATTCTATGCTGTACAAATTAAAAGAATTTTAAAACTTTTTTCTAAATAATTTTAGATTTGTGTAAAGTTTCTTTAATATATAAAAAAATAAAGCACATCTCATTAATAGAATTACTTTCCTCTAATACTCCTAATTCTCTTTTTACGTGATAGATGGGTTCCGAGAAAAAAAATTATATGAAGTGCATACAAAAGTAGGACTACACATCCCAGAAATCAACAAAAATTAAAAACTTTAACATATGAAAATTTACGATTTTAAATGGTAGAGCACTCGTTTTGCTCTCTCTACATAGCTATCTGTCTACAATAGACGCAGCCTTGACGCAGCCATTACGCAACAATTAAAAAAGTTGTTTAACTTTTATCTTTTTCGCTTTCTCGACTTATTCAAATGTCAAATAAATTAACTTTGAAAATTATTTTTTATTAAAAAATTAAAAAATATATTGTTAGAATAAAAAATTAGTAAATTTATTAATTTTTTTTATAGAGTTAAATAATATCAAACCATTATTCAAAATAGTTATACAATAAACTTTAAACTATTAAATATTTTTTAATTCATGAAATTTGTAAACAAAACAATGTCAAAAACGCTGTCATGTACATTTCATTGTGGACACTCCTTCGTTGACAAGAATTTCAATTTATTTTGTAGAATTTCAAATTGTTAAAATCGAATTTAATTATTTTCAGCGTTATTTCAAATTCGCGCAAAAAAAGGGAATTAAATGTTTATATTTAATTTTCGTTTTTTATAGAATTTTTTAATAATTTATTAATAGTTTTTCAGTTTTAGAAATTTTAATAGGATTTTATTTAAAGTACTTAAGATAAGAGCTATTGCTACGAGTATATAAATAATATAAAACTGTTACAAAAAGAAGAAACTTAAGACTAATGGATTTTTAATATTTTCTTTAAACACAAAACTTTAATGTCAAATTTAAAGAAAATTATGTTTTAATTTTAAAAGGAATATTACAAAAACTATATTAGCCAAAAAATTAAACCAAAAATATTGGTTTTTTAGAAAATTTTTTGGGTTTTGAAAAAGGAAAAGTAAACTATTTCTTTGAAATTTATTATAAATATATTTACTTAAGGAAATGAAAATAAATATAAATAAAAGTTTTCAAGGATAATACACCTTTTCTTTATATTTAAATTTCCTTTAAAAATATTTATATAAATAATATTCAATTCTTAAATTTTCTATTAAATATTTAAATTGATTTAAAATAGTTATTTTTAATATTTCATATTTAAATCTTCAAAATAATAAATTCAAAAAAAAAGATGAATGTATGTGTATATCTAAATATACAGGGTGTCCCGGGAATAACGTGCCATAAAACAGCAGATGATAGGGGAGTTCAAAACGACCCAAAAATTGTATGGGAAGGGGGGTCTATCTCCAACTTTAAAAAAATTTTAAACTTTAATTTCTTCAAAAATAAAATCTTTTGAAGAAATTTATTTAAAGGAAAAAAGTATTTTATTGAAACTTTATTTGGTTATAACTTTTATGATTTTTGAGATAAGAATAAAATTTGAGTTCAAAATGTTCGTAGAGAAACAAATATTTTACATACAATTTTTTGGTCGTTTTGAACTCCCCTATCATCTGCTGTTCTATGGCACGTTATTCCCGGGACACCCTGTATATGTAGGATTGCAGTTTGCTATTTGTCAGGAGATTACTATTTGCCGGTAACATAAGATATATTTTACTTTTTGTCCGTAACATAAAATACGGTTAATAATATATTAATTATAAAGGTAAAAACACAACTCCGACCACCGACGAAATATTCGCGGCGAAAATTTTAAAACATATGGGTTCTTATGTATTTGCACATAATTGTGACAATCGTCGCCCAACCAAATTTCGTCGTCGTCGACATATGTTTATTTTCTAATTTTTTCGCTGTAGTCGAGTTTGACAACATTTTTAAACGTACAAAATAGATTTTTAAATTTTACAGAACTTTTCAACGTTTTTATTTATAAGTTTTTGTAAAGAAAGAACGATTTTATTTTAGTTTAAACATTTAATAATGAGTTCTATTTTAATCTCGGGTTAAATTAACTTCCTGTACCCCTTTACTTCATCTTCTTCTTCTACGATTTCAAATTCTTTTAGACAATCAATATACCATGAATACCTTACGAACATTTTGTACAGTTTGTACAATTTTTAACAAATTCATTTTTAAACTTTTGATGTTTTTGTGGCCTGTGGTTTTGGCTTTTTCTTGTTAAAAAGGTCAGTCGATATAAGAAGTTTGAAGAAAGCTGATGTTAAAGAAAGTATTTAAGTTGGAATCGAGAAAGTAAAGTTAAAGTCGAGATTATTATTTTTTTTGTAGTTTTTGTATTTTTTAAATTTTTTTATTAAATGTTTAATTAATTTGAATTAAACCCATAATATTTTATATTTCATTAATAATGTTTACAAAGAATATATTAAATTGGAGTTATAAAGTGTTTTACTTAAATATAATAAACATAAAACCTACATATATATGTTTGTATTCGTGATATTAAATTAAAATCACTAATGATAATATTATTAATTTATTAATTTCAATTGGATTTAAAAATTTTAGTAATTAATATATTACTTATAATTAGTATTAATTCAATTAAGTTAATTAATTAAAACTTATAATATTAATTAAAACAATTAAATATTAATTCAATTATATTGAAATTTAAATTTTATTATTGAATTTTTTACAAAAATATTATTCCATATTAGATAATTTAAATTTTCTCCTCAAAAATATTTGGTTTTTAAATTTTCTGAATTTTTTTCTTAGAAATTTTGTAATACAATTACTTCTGCAAATTTTACATTTAAAAAATAACTTCAACCACTATGAATGAAATTTAAAATCAAAAAACATGAAACAGAATTTAAAAAAAAATAAAATTTAAAACAATTTTTTGGGGATTTTATTCTAGTCTTAGGGGGTTTTTCGGAAAAATGAATCCTGAAAACATTTCGTAATGAAGCTTAACAATAATTAAAAAATTTCAAAACGAAACTGTATCTTCTGTATTAAGATTTTCGTTTTCTATATATATATATATATATATAGAAAACGAAAATCTTAATACAGAAGATACAGTTTCGTTTTGATATATTTTCAGAAGATACAGTTTCGTTTTGATAGTTTTGTATATATATATATATATATTGAAAGAACCTCTATAGTCTCTATTCCAAATAAAACGTATATCGTAGAATATATCTAAGATGGATTGTATAAACTTTTATTTTTGCATAATGGGGTTTTTATTGGAAAGGTTTATAAAGTCTGTTAATATTTATTCTGTTAATAAAGTCGGGTTTTATTATATGGAAATGCCCCGATCCCGTTTAATTTGTTCAATCTGTGAAATCATTCTTTCGGCTACCCGAATCTACGCCCCAAGAATTTTGACCCCAATTTTATTTTATTTTTTGAAAAAATTAATTTTGACCCTGAAATTTAAAAAAATTGTGTTCATTTTTCATAATATGAAAAAACGCCCCAATTTCATACAACATTTTGGGGCCTTTTTTCATTTTTTTTTTAGGGCCAAAATTCCTGGGGCGTAGATTCGGGTAGCCCATTCTTTCTTTTGGCAAAAAAAATCATTCATACCAAATTTCATTTAAATTGGTTGAGAACTTGAACTTGACATTTCAGAAACTCTCAGAAACTCTATAGACACCATTACGCTAGAATCAATTTATGAAAGTTACTCTTTATGGTTACCCACCAATTGTCTATGTAACAAACTGGAACTCATTTTAACAGTTAGAACTCCAGATTTCTGGAAAATTTTGGTGTTTTTATATGGAAGCCTTCCGATCCAATGGTCCGAACATTACCTTACTATTGATAAAGTATTCATACCCAATTTCATTAAAATCGGTTCAAATTCACGCGAATTATCGTGCTGACAAATACACATACAAAAACACACAAAAAAGACATTTGCAGATTATATTTTAAAAATAAAATCTAATTTAATATAAGCGCCTAGTATAATATAGGCGCCTTATTTTGATTTTAAAATTTAATTATTCCATGCCCGAGATTTTTGAGGATAGTTACAAAGTAAGTCCCATAACGCCTAAAAGTTTTCATTTTTACAATTTAATATTCACAATTAATCCTTTAAAAATTCTTTAACTGTCAACATAATTCACAATATCAAAGCAATTAATTACAATTTAAAACTAAAGTGGCATCTAAAATTTTAAGCTGTCATTTAAAAAAGATAAAATAAACCACAAAAAATACCCTTGAGATATTCTTAATATAAACCTTAATCTAATTTATTTATTTTAAAAAATGGAAAAATATGGAAATGGGTATGACATTATTAATTAAGACTATTATCAACATTTTATTTCAGTTGAATTAAGTTAATAAAAAATAACTTTATAACTAACTCTCAACTTTACAACAATGACAGTTGATAAAAGAAAATGTAAAGTGTCGCATAAAACTTCAGCTCATTAAATCTTACAATAAAATTGAAAATAAATTTTGTGATGTTACTTTAGCTTTTAGAATTGGAAATTGTGAACTAATTTTTCTTACGAACCTTTTGCACATTTATAAGTATCAAATAGATTTATTATATTAGATACTTTTTAACTTTATTTAGCTTCTTACTTCGAATCTTAAAGGTTGCAATTTTTTTTTATTAGTATTTGCAAGTCTTAAGATATTTCTAAACCGACCAAAATGAGACCTACCTAATATTAATTGGAGTTAAATTTCGAAGGTTTAACAGTTCCCATGGAGACTACTCGACTTACTGAAGGACGCCTATATCGTACCTTTGGTTGATCATCAGGAGTAAAGCCTATTAATTAAGACAAATATATATTATAACTTTCATATCTCATATATAATCAAATGCAATTTAAAAACATTAAAAGTGATTAATGGCATGTAATTTCACTAAAAAGCTTTTTTACCAAATGTAAAATTCCCAATTCTGAATAACTATAGTATGTAATTTGTAACAAAGTTAAATCAGAAATGTGAATAATCGTTATGTGTATAACAAAAAATTTTTAGCACATTTTCAGAAAAATTATAAAAACCGGGCCTATATTTTTTTTATTTTGGCCATTTGTCGTTCTTCCGTTCGTGGGTTTCCAAACTTTTACACCGTTTGAAATAAAGGACACAACTTTTAATTAGGTGTAGATTTTCCAAAAAAAATTTAATTTCACGGAAGAACTTTTTTTTACAGTCCAACCAACCCATTATAGTGCTACAGGCCACAAAATCGGTAAAAGCCCCAAATTTAAACTGTTATGATAAATGTTCTGAGTTTTCAATCTAGAAAAGCCAAACGATTGTGGTTGAGCTTTATTAATATATCTAACACAAATGTACAGGGTCGGACCGGGCCGTACGGTACTTAAATTAACTGTTATACGAAATTCAATATTTGGAAAATTCTTCATCCTTAACATCGTCGAAATGTTTTGATTTAAGAGCTTGATTTTGAGAGGAGTTAGATCTGAAGAAATTAGTATAAGTCATTTGAAAAAACTCTTTAGTATGGGTGTCAATTTAGACCCATCGTAAGTTGTTTTTCAGTAATAAAAAAAATTTAAGACTCCAACATTATTTTTTGAAGTATGTAAATAGTTGGTCTTACTTAATAATTATAAAGTTCCTGGAAATTGAAGATAGTATATCTTGATTTTTTAGAAATTTCTAAAAGAAGTTCAAAAAAAATTATAAAAAAAACTATTTTCCAATATACTCTTTACCCAAAACTTATTATGGAACCTTGTTAAATTTAAAAATGTGCCTTTTTGAAAAACATTGAGTTTTTTCATTACTTGTTTTTTTTTTAGTCTATTACAGATCATTTCCAAACCTGTCAAATATTCTGAGGTGTTACATTAATTAAAATAAATGATATGTCTATTAAAAGTTAAAAAGCCAATCTAACCTTATTAGTGCTATTGACATATTCATTTTTTTCAATAAGATAAAAAGACTTCGAAGATAAAAAAAATAAAGAATGCCCAAAGTAATTTAGTAAAGATGTCTAACACAAAAACGAATAGTATTTTAGTCAATGTGTGAATGTCTGTAGACACATCAAAATTCAGCTAAGACACAATCGATCTCTTCAACTTCTAGGAGAAAATAATTTTATAATGTTTTAATTTTATTTGTTAATTTCTGAAGTTCTGGCATGATGCCTTAAGGACATTTAAATATCTTATCTATTTTAAAATATTGTTATTCAAAGTTTGGGTAGAGTTCAATAACTTTCAAACATAATTAATCCCATGTTAAGGTGTATTTTAACTGTTTTTTTATATTTTTTACAAAAGATGGGGGTAAATGAAATAAAATTGAACGAAATAAAGTCGACTTGACCTTATAACCAAAAACAGTGGAAATAGAGTCGAATTACCAATTCTATCCTCTTTCCAAAAAAAAGTTTTAAGTCGAAAGGAAAAAATACTAAATAAGGACGTACTGGCCAGTACATTCTATTTGAAATAAATAGTCCAAAAATAAATTAAGCGGAAAAGGGGCAACAGATTTCATATCTAACTCTTATATATCTAATAAGTCTAACAAGTCTCGTATAACAGATGGGAATATAGATATTCTAGAAAAGGAAATACCCTGATTGTGTACCCAACTCTTAAAGCCAGAATTTCTGAAACCCCGTTTTCAGAATATTAATAAACTAGAAGAGATTTTATAGTTGGTTATTAAATTTGGGTTACCCCCTTTTCCGGAATATTAACATATTTGTATATGAAATATTATTAATATATAAGAATTGAATTCAAAGACATTATTAAAGTAATTTGCTTAACAGAAGGTTGCAGTATTCAAAAATATATTTAAAAAGAATGGCTGGAAAGATTTTATCGTTATTTGCAAAATTATAGTTTCAATATTTTGTTTAGTGAGGGGCTTTGGAGCAGCCTTCGAATTCTTTCTTGATAATGTATGTACGAAGAAAACCATAAGGAAGAGATTTGAGACTGTTTCAAAGTCAGCGTATTTCCTTTTCCTGATTATTCAGTTTTTGTATTAAATTTCTTTGATAATTAAATCTAATCGACTTTATTTCATTTATTTAAGTTATTCAACAGTTTTTTTTCTGGAAATAAGATAGAATTACTATTTGACTTTACTTCCATTGTTTTTGGTAATTAACCCCCTCCTCCCCTCCAAAAGATGATTTTTAAAAAAGTTTTTTTGTGTTTTTTTTTTATTTTGAAATAACATTGTATTCAAAAAAGTTTTTAATTACTTTTTTTTATTCTATTGCCTAAAGGGAGGTTTGGGTAATAACATGAGTTTAGCCTTTGTTTCCGTTTTTCTTTTACTAAACTTTTTTCTTTTTTTTTCATTCAAAAAACGCACACACACATAAAAAATAAATAATATTATATTGTATAAGTTTAATTTATTTTTACCCATTAAATGAATATATACCATTCTCCAATTTACCTGTTAATATAATATAAGTATTAGTACTACTTAGTGAAACTAGTTATATTCTATATATTTAGGGGGTACATGCAATAAGGCCAAATGAAATAAAGCCAATTGATTGTATTCAAAAGCAGGGTATTCAAAATATTTATACATATATACGTGTACGTGATACTCTGAATTAGTATGGATTTTTGAGTTGCATTGAAATCAGGGTATTCCCCTTTTACAGAATATTTATGTATGTGAGATTTTGAATTAAGAGAAATTTTTGACTTGGATTCAAAATCAGGATTGCCGCTTTTCCTAGAATATTTATATATGTGTATATGTGGGGTTCTGAATTGAGAGAGGTTTTACAGTTCAAAATCAAGGTATTCCCTTTTTCCAAAATATTTCTGCACTAAAAAATCCCTCCTGATTCAGAATCTGGTATAATCGCATAATTATAATCTGCATTATTATATATATAAATATTCTGGAAAAAGCAGCAATACTAATTTTATCTTGTGTTTAAAATATTTTTGGCTTTATTTCTTTATAATTTTGGCTTTATTTCTTTTTCAAAAATTTTTAAAAATGAAATAAAGCCGAAAATTAAAAAATATGATTTTGGTTTTATTTCAAATGTGATATTCAAAGCCTATAAAGTTTAATTTGGCATATTTTCATTTGGCCTTATTGCATGTACCCTATTTAGGTACCTTAATAAATACTTTCATTCACGATTTATAAGTTTTCAGGTTAGATATATATAATAATGAATCCATAGAGTTTTTATTTTGAATGAAATGTTATTTTTGGAAAATGTATGTATATAATATATATACATTTAAAAGAAACCAAAGAGTAAAAAAAAAGATAGGTAATAAAAAAAAAAAAAAAAAATATTATGAAAAATTATTTGAAGGAAAAACCAACTTTGTTTTCTTCTTTTGTCGAAAAATATAACAGAGTCATTAAAATAATGTCATTTACAAAATAATTCATAGTCAATTTGAGGTTGGTTTTTACATTTTGGGTCAATCCCAAAAAAAAAGGAGAATCTGGATAATCAAGAATTTTTATTAAATTTTAAATTACATGTACTTTAGTATTATTTTTACCTTTAAGTTAAAGAGTTTTTCTATTAGATTCATCATAATAAATTTCACTTACAAGATTTTAATAATTGGATAATTTCCTTTAGATTAATTCTGAGTGCTCCACAAAATTTTAATGATATTCCGAACAAATTTTGTAACGTCCGTATAGTAAGATGGGCGTAAGATTTATATATTTGGATTTCAACAGTAATTAATTCATTTTTTGTTCGGTACGATTACTTTGGAAAATTGCACCTAACCATATGATTGCACATGGATGGTCTACCACTTTACCACAATTTGGACCACTGAATTTCCAAAATCCTGGAATACAACCACAATTTAACTTAAATGTTTGATTTTTCAGAAATTTAAATTATAAATTTAATTACTTTAAGTAGTATTTAATTGAATAAAAATTTAATTAACTTAAGTAATATAGTATGGTATTAATAATAATTAATTAAAATTTCATTAGAACTACGTGTTAGATTTTAATTGAAGTTTTTTTAACAATTAAAAACCGATTACAAAATAAAACATTTTTTTTTTAATTAGATGATATCTTGATTCCATATCTAATAATTGTAATTGAAAGTTAAACTGTAGCAATTATAGTTAAAAAAAAAAATTACAAAATAATTTCTAAGAAATGAAATGTATTTCTTATGAAACAGAACAGATTGGTTTTAACCATAGGTTTTATACAAAACGTGCAGTATATACTTTTATACATTGTGTTGATATTTTAACCTATGAAGACTTTTATTATTAAAATCGATATTTATAACCTAGAGTAAAAGTAAATAGTTAATTGGTTGTAATCAAACTGATTTTTTTTTTATCTGACCAATGGTGTAGTTGTTAAGACGGCGCATTTCATGTGAAAAGTGCCACGTTCAAAACCTGGCTATATCTAATAAAAAAATATCGTAAAATTGTATAATTATATCGTAATAGTTAATATCATAATATGAGATATGATTTAATATAAATATATATAAATGGCGCACAAAATTAATATTTGTGTATTCATAATTTTATACAAAAGCAACAGTCTAGTGTTTAAAAGTAATGTAATCTAGTATTTAACGGTTTAGTGAATATAACGATTATAAGAACTGAAACCTGGTGTAAATAGACTTGGTGAATGCTCTATACTCCTTGATGGAGTTAAAAAGGAATTAAAACTCAAAGAAACTCAAGCCGTCCTATCCTACAGTCACTATAGTATCCTATATAGAATTTTGGAATATCCTAATTGTAAATTTGGCTATTTACACAACCCAGAAACCACTGAACTTTTACAGAAACTATTATTTCACATTTTTGACGTCACTTTCTAAAAAAGCGTCAACTCCATAAAATACAATTTCAATAAGTCAAGTTAGTAATTCAAAAAATCAAAATTGCCCCTTATAATATTTCGTTATCTACAAAAACTTTCCATTTAATAAAAAAAAATTTATACCTATATATATTTTTCATTTACATTTAATTTCCATTTAAATAATATTTATCAATGTAAATCAACGGATATCGTACTCTTAAACTAAATTATATTTTATACCTTCTTTTTTTTTTGACATTAAAAAGCAAATTATATATTAAAGGTACACAATACCAAACGTTATAATTTACGTTTCCCAAGTGGGCGAAATATAGATTTTATCATTTATATCACTCATTGTCATGAAATTTTATTCTTTTTAAATAATGAATGAGAAATGTTCATATTGTTAATGCTCATAACAATAGTTATTATTACTTTAATTATTTGACATATTTAATCATAATTACTTTATGTAAGAAAAGTATTGCAATCATAAAAAAAAAACATCTACTTAAAATCTAAATTATAGTTTGCGTTTAATAGAAATGGGAGATCCAGACATGTCCGCATAAAAATCCCATAATTTTCTGTAAAATTCGCCTTTGTTATCTGATTTTAAATGGCATTAAACATTTCTTTGATTATACAGTTGTTTATATTTAGGTGTAAATTTTTTAGGTGCAAAAAATTTTTAACAGAACACATCCAATAATAAGATTTAATAAAAATTCACGTATTTTCTATACATGTAGCGAAATTTCAAAAATATACGAAAAATATAAGTTTTATTTTAAAATTTTTTAGTTGTTTTATGAACAATTCAAATGTGTTTATGACTTTTGACATTTGTGTCATGTAAGTGATTTCTGACATATGAAATGTAATTTTTTTTTGCATATGTTGTGTGTGGATATGTATACATTATTATGTATATGTACATTACTTATATTTTTTTGTAAAGTGCACAAAACATTTTAGTACTGACAATTGTCAATGACATTTGAGTAATGCACTTAAGTACAGTGGTACTTGCATTAATAAACTAAAAATGTTTAAAAAAAAATTTAATTTGATAAATATTCCACGAATGGCTTTGTATGGTTATAAATTATATCTTTTATGATAAATGAAACAAGAGAACTACTAGAAAAGTGTAGCCTTTAGAGTTATTAAGTAAATTCTGAATGACAAGTGTAAAACCAGACGCGGAAGAAAAGAAAATGTGAAAAATTACAGTTCAATTTTAGACAACAGACAATAGTACTTTTTTTAACATTTTAACATCATTTCAAATCGGAATGTAATTTATATATTATAAACAAGTTACTTCTGTGATATTTTATAGTACTTTTACACATATTTGAAAAGTTTCTAAATTTTTTAGTTACTTTAATTTAAAGAAATATAAAACGTAATATTTAAATGGAAAAGTCTTTGGAATTTTTTTTGACTAGATAACATGCTTTCAACTTATAGTCATTTAATAATTCATATATAAAATCATATATGCATTGAAATATTAATTTTTCTTCATAAGTAATGAATTAAGTAATAATTACGGGTAATTTGTTATATTCAAATGAAGTTATACAAACATTGTTATGACATTTAATTGACTTAATAGACTCGAATTAACATCAACCTTTAGTACTCTTTATTAAACGTTATTATCTATACGATCAAGATTAAAAGTACTTGTCTAAAAGTACTTGGTAAAAAAAATTAGAACATTATTGAATATAATATAATATTTTCTATTTACAGTTTTTTTTTAATAATATTATTTAAAAATTAAATAAACTATTTTTGAGAAAATATATATATTTTAGGAATAAAAGTCGTGAATATCTTGTACTAATAAGATATTCACCACTTTTATTTTCAAATCCTTTTTAATTAAATTCAATGAGTGCAACTTGTTTTAGATTTAGTCTGTTAAAATTATAGGATATATTATACGAACATTTTTTAGTATTTTATATATTTAATTAAAGAAAATATATATATATTTTTTTTTTTAGACTAATAAGCCTGTCTATACCATAGGTACATGTTGGAACAGGGGTCATATTATATTCGTGTTATTAGAATTGGTCTTATTGAATTCCACATACAATTTAAACATGGGATAGTACTAGGCCTTATAACATGTAAAAACGTCTTAGATTTTCTATATTTACAATTCTATTTTTTGTTTATATTGTAATATTTTGTATTTTAGTTATACGGTATTCTATATCTGCGAGTTTTATTATTCAATTAAATTATTTGTTTATATTTTGCATTTGTTTATATTGTTAAATTAATGTATTTTTTATTAAAGGTATATAATTATTAATTATTGATTGTGCCATTAATTTGAACCCAATTGCGAATGGTAGCTGAGTCGAATCGAAAACCAGAAAAGTTTTTTCACTTTCACTAGAAATCGAACCCGGGCCTTTCCGCATGAAAGGTCGGCACTTAACCACTGTGTCATCCATATTATGTATAGTCAAACGCCCTTACAACTTTTTTTCATAGTAGACAGGAATTCTAATTTCGGTCTAATGATACAAATCTTTTTTTTTTTATGTCAATGGTAACTTAGTAAACTGTGATCTCCCATTCAATAAAACTTTGGTTAAGATGTGGTAAATGATTTGCGAATCACTATAGTTTATTAATTTAATTTTTTGGAAACTTGTTGCAGGAATACCACCTTATTCTCATATCCTTATCTGCTTATATGTATGTAATGTGTTATATATCAAATTAAAAAGAAAAGGATAAAGAAATATGTAAGACTTCTTAAGAAGTGAAAGGATTCTAGGAAAAAAATTTAAATAAAACCTTATTCTTTAAGATATAAAATTGAATATATGAATCGCAAGGTTTCTTAAATTTAAAGAAGTGGAAGAATTCTAGGAAAAATATTTAAATAAAACCTTATTCTTAAGGATATGAAATTGAACCTACGAATCACAAGGTCCTTTAAAATTGCTTTAGCCTTTAAGTACTTTTCATTAATTTTCATAGATTCCCAAAACCTTTTGTACAATATCTTATGCGGTTCAATTGTCTGGAAAATTATATTTAAATTTATATTCATTGTCGGATTTTTTTGCACCTTAATTCCAAGAGGTTATTGAATCTTTTTGGAACAAACATAAAAATATGTATAAGTAAAAAATTAGATGTACAACAATATTATGTATTAATCTATGCGAGATACTATATTAGGAAGCATATTTGGTTAAAAAATTAAAGTTGACCCTTTTTCCAGAATATTTATGAATTGAAATATGCGCGGCTTTCTTTACAAAATCAGGATTACCCTTTTTTCAAAATCGCCTTTCAAAATTTGGTTTAAATGTAAAATTATTGTTGTTTTTCTTAATTTTGGAAAAATGGAATACTCTGATTTTGAATCCAACCACTAAATGTGTACTCGTCAAGGATATTATATAATTAATATAGATATTTTTTTTAATATTACTTATAACCTCTCAGCTGAAAACTGTATAAGGGAGTAATGACCCACAACGCTGAATCAAAACTCACTGCTAGAGTTGTAAATCCCTTAGGGATGGACCCTGGGAGTTCTGGCCCTGCCCCAATTTTTTTTTACTTGGATGGTTTCCAATAAAAACGCAATAAACATAATTACAATTAAAATATGATAAAGTATGGTAAATATAAAAAAAATATTTAAAAGTATTTTCCGATGAACGGATTAATGGCGCTTACTTTTTTTTTTATGTAAAATAATTGTAGTAAAAAATATTTAAATTTTTTTAATATATTCATAATAAATTTTTTTCAAAAGTTAACTAAGTAATAAACATTTATCCGCAATATACATTTACCTGCAGAGCATTAATTAAAAAATATTAATAATTTAATTATAAAGTCCAACACTATGTATAAATATTTTGTAAAATGTTCTATGTACAAAAATATTGCCTGTTTTTACTAAACATACTGATGACATTGTACTACTTATTAAGCTACTTGCTCAAAGACATATAAATATGCAAATGAGAATTAATCGATTTACAAAATGTACATCCGAGGTTGGCTTAGAAATAACTATTAACAAAACAAAGATCATGAGAGGGAACACCAACAATAGAAGACCAATTACAATTTAAAATACATTAATTGAAGATGTAGATAAATTCTATTAACTAGTGAGCATTATTACTAAAGAAAGTGAGACAAAAAAAGATATTGACAACAAATTGACGAAAGCTAGAGCGAAATTAGGAAGAATGTGGAAAATATGGAAATCTTCCTAAATAGCAAGAAAATACCTCCACGCTACCATGTAAGAATTCCGTCGACTTATATAGTAGCGGAACTTTGACTGGTTAAAAAGAAAGAAACATAAAAACTACAAGTTTTTGTACACAAATGCCTTCGAATTACATACAAATTACACTGACCAAGAAGAATAAGTAATAAAGATCTTTGGACAGCTACTTCTTTTTGTTTTTTTTTTTTTTAAGCGGTATAATTTTTTTAAGTCTGTCTATACCATAGGTACATGTTGGAACAGGGGATCATGTTATATTTGTGTTATTAGAATTGGTCTTATTGAATTCCACATACAATTTAAACATGAGATAGACGTCTTAGATTTTCAATATTTACAATTCTATTTCTTGTTTATATTGCAATATTTTGTATTTGAGTATATGGTTTCTATATCTGCGAGTTATATTATTCAATTAAATTATTTGTTTATATTTTGCGTTGAATATATTATTATACTAATGAATTTTTTAGTAAAGACATACAATTATTACTTATTGATTAAACCATTAATTTGAACCCAATGGCGAATGGTAGCTGAGTCGAGTCGAAAACAAGAAAAGTTTTTACTTTCAAAAGAATTCGAACCCGAGCCTTTCCGTGAAATATTGGCACTCAACTACTGTGCCACCTAGCCGTTAATCAAGAATCAATAAAAATAATAATAATCAAGGAAATAAAGTACAGATAAATAAGCGTGTAACCTAGAAGATTCCTAAACTGTACGGTAAGACTGGCATTGATATGGAACTCACATACATGGCGAAGAACAGTAAAGAGAGAAATACCACAAATAAACAAGACATGGTCAGAAACTAAAATCGTCGCATAAAATAAAAATAAATAGAAAGATTTTGTGGAAAACTTGTAAAAGGAGCAGTAAATTCCTGGATTTGATAGAACATATTTTAATATTACATTAAGTGAATAATTTATTTCTAATCGGGAATCTAAAGTTTGATAATAAGCGTCGACGTTTAATTACTTCAAAACAGGTCCTCTTACTTTTCATTGCTGAAATATTTTAGTATATATGATCTACATGGTAACGCAAGTATCAATTTTTTTTCTTTTTAAATATTACTCATACATTCAATGGGTTTAAAAGTTTCCAAAAGTACCTACCGCAAACGAATAGCGACCAAAATCTAATAACTGTAAAACTGAAAGTTTCTTATAAATATTCCTATAGGGACTTAATGTAAATTTGTAAAATGAGGGTTAACTTCGATTAAAACTGATATTCTTTTACTATCACATCTTAATTATGAACATGTATGTAATTTTAAAAATAAATGAATTATTTTTAAATGGCTTCAAAATTAAAAGTATATTACATAGCAACTCATTTGTTCTTTTGATTATTTTGTATGAAAAAATCGTGAAAAAAGGAATAATTTTCTGCATATTATAATTCTGCAATTAATAAGAAAAATTCTGAGCACGTTTTCTTATATTTCATTCACATTTAATTGAATTTTGCAAAATCTCTTATAAAATTTTTAATTGATTATTATTATAAAATTCATTGATATTATTTTTAAACATTTCACATTTTCATTTTAAACAACAAATCCGATTATTTAAAATTAAATTATTATTCTTTGATCTTTTGAATTCTTTTCGAAAAATATATTAATTTAAATTGATTTTAATTGTATTATGTAATTGTATACTTAAAATAATACTTAATAGTCTAGTTTATATGAGCAATCAAGGTTATATGGCTTATGCATACTTAGGTATTTTTATTATAACTAGTGGCACCCGACACTCGAAATTCGAGCAATTTTCGCGTTCATCTAACTATTTATATTTATTGATAAATAATTGAGCGGTGACTGACAATTTTGTGACCGAATTAGCAGATTAATATATACTCGACTAATTAAATTATTCAAAAGTGGCGCCCAGCACTCGAAATACGAGCGATTATCGCGTTCAAATAATTAAGCCACGACTGAGAATTTTATTACCGAATAAGCCGATTAATATGTATGATAATAATATGAAAGTTATAGATTGAGGTTTGAAGGTTTTACTTCAAAGTAAATGTTTCACATATGTTTCAACTCATATGAACAAAGATAATTTAAATTTTTTAATCATACTTTCTGTAATGAAGCAAATGCTGGTGAGAGCTTAAAGTATTTTAATTTTATTTAATTGATGCTTATTCACACCATTTCTTTAATAATATTAGAACTGCTCTCAGATGTATACAATATCTCAACCTGCAACCCTTTACAATTCAAAATTTCTTAAGTATCTCAAAAACAATTTTTTTTTTTTGGAAATTACTTAAACCAAATCTTCTTCTTTATTTTCACATATGAAATGGCTTTATTCATAAATTTTCATAAATATTCATAAAATTTGAGTCACTTGCTACAATTTTAGAAGAAAAATTTTTACTTAGTTTTATTCATTTTACTCAATAAAAACATTATAAATATAAGTAATAAATAACTATTTAAGTAATAAATAACTATCTAAATTTGATTATTTTATTATTTAAAGCTTGAATAGAAAATTGAAAGATATTTATGTGCATTCTATTTATATTCGAATTTTATTTATATTTAGTTTCGTTCTATTTATATTCAAAATATAAAACAGTATTTTGAAAAATAATTTAAATAACATGATTTAAATATGATTTTAAATCAAGCGTTTAATTGTGCATTGATCATTTAATTAACTTTTCAATTTTATAATAATTGTATTTTTAGTCCAATTGAATTTTAAATAATATTTTAAATATGTAAAAATAAACAATTAGACTAATTAACATTGAATTTTTGATGATCCGATAATCTATAAATTTAGAGGCCTCGGTGGTATGGTAGATAAGCATTTGCATTATTTACCGAGGCCAATGTGAGTTTCGTACCGCTACATATACCATTTCAATATAAAATGGGGAATTGCATGTGCCATCCTAACACTTAAACCTTGCGTTGCGTATACCACTTCCAATACTTCCTACCATTAGTTAATAAGTAATAAAATTTATTTAATTTATATTATATATTTGTATATTTAAATTATATTTGATCATCAAGGGGATTTGTAAAATAAAATAATTTATCAATACTTTTTTTTAATTAAAAATTTCATGACCTATACGGGATCGAGCCCGTTTCCCCTCGGTTTGTAATCCAAATGCTTACTCACTAAGCCACCGAGGCCCCTAATTTACTTTTAAAAATTAATAGAAATTATTAGTAATCGTATGTATAACAGGTCACAAGGCACGGGGTATTAGGAAAACATATGCAATTTAAAATAAAAGCTTAATGCGTTATTGCTTTTCTGTTCAAAAAACATGTGTTTTAAGCAAGTACATACCCTAAATGTAGAACTTTATTAAATTAAATTTATTCAAATTTCAATTTATTCAAAGATTTTAAAAACGTAATTTTTTTTTTGATTGGTTCTAGTTTTTTTTCAAACTCACAGGAGATTTTCGAAAAATTTACTTTTAGTTAATAAGATTTAATCAAAGTTTAATTAGGAGTTTGTTTTAGCAATGTATTACTAAAACTACTACTTAAGGATTTTCTAAATAAATTAAAATTTATTTTCCAATATCCTTCTATGAAGATAATTATGGTAAAAATAGGATGGTGAATTCCCAATCTTATACCGAAAGAATATATCAAGTGCTTCAAACTAACTTTTAATAATTAACAAACAAACCATAAAAACAAAAAAAAAAACTGGCCCACCCTAAAAGTTGGTTCGAGTAATGTCAAACTTTGCCAAGCAAGTCCTAACAAAAAGAAAAATTCAAAAAAAAAAACTTTGGCTCACTCTAAAAATTGGTGAGAGTAATGCCCAACTTTGCCAAGCAGGTGATAAAACAATTGAACCCATCCTAAAAGATGGTCCGACTTATTCCAACTTTACCAAGTAACCTGCCCTATTATTTTACTTGCCCAGTTTTGATTTTAACCTCTTAGCTTCATTACCTCTCAGAAAATGAGGCCGTAACATTTTGAAACTTCACATAGGTGCTTGATTGAGATATAATAACTAACCGTGTGTTAGTTCACATTCCTAGAGCGTTTTAATAATCAAAGAAATACAAAGGTGGAATTTCGGAAATGATCCAAGTTCAAAAAAATTTATCATTTGTGATTTATTATTGTATATCTTATTTTTAAATATCTGTCAACAATAAACTGTTATACTGTTGTTGTTGTTGCTTTGGAAATGGTTTTTTAAAGACATTCATTTAAATATAGAGTATAAGACTACCCTTGTAAAAATTTTTTTCTGAACTCAATTGTAAAGTTTTATTTTCATTTAATGATGGAAATTGTTTGAAATTTTTCATTCAAAATAGAAATAAATATTTTCAATTTAAATTATTTTCCTTTTTTTTTATTTTTTTGATATTTGAGATCTAAAGCAAACAAAGGAATAATGACGCTTTTTATTAGTTACCTCTCTAGTTAAAATATAACTAATAAATAGGTCCGTTGAATTTTAAAAAAAATTATAAAAATTAAGATATGACACTGTTAAACATTAAATATTCGAAAATTTCAATTGTCAAATAAGATCTATGTACTCCCAACAGAATACAGAGGAATCACTAAAATCAAAACAGAAGGTGAGTTAAGATCACTAAAAGAAAGATTTGACCTAAAGAGTTAATTAAGGGTAACTACAACACAACGAGACATTTATAATTGTAAAGTCCAGAAAATGGTTCTGGAACTACAAAAAATAAAATGTAAAAGAAACTTTGGAAACTTTAGTTAACCCTAGTTGACTGTAGCTTCAATCAATGATTCTACCCTTCTTTGCGAGTATAGTGACCTAGTAACATATCGTTAATAGTACTAAAACAATTATATAATATATTAGACTCTGAATGAAGTCATTTTCAATTATTTAATAAATTTAAAAGGTCTTGTACAGAAAATATTTAATTTTCGAGTTTAGTTAATGAATTTCCTAATAATTTTATTTTTATTTCCGAATATTTGATTTAAAATATAAAGTCTTTAGAAAGATTATTTGGACCATAAAGTAATTATATTAATTTCCAATGTTACTAAATTCACGCATTTATCAAGAAAGAAATAAATAGAATGTCATAGATTTCAATATTTGTTTATTATAAGCTTTGAAAAACAAACATAGAAGAGAGTAGAGTTGGCTATGGCAATACTAGGATGTTCGTACGAACATAATATAAACATTATATCACCCAGTTTATCTACATTTGAAAATTTCAATTACTCTGAATTATTTATAAAAGAAAATAAAAATGCATGGCAGCCATTCGAATCCCTTGCTCCAGACCCACATGAGCATATGTTTCCCATTAAATTAAACTGATTTTGGCAAAATTATAGACACTCAACCTTATTAGATATATAGAGTGATGCTGATATAAAAAACAAGCTATATGGCAACTTCTCGAACCAGCTGATCAAACAAAATGAATGTCAACAGCAAAGATGGTTTTTCTTTAAAAATAATTTGTTTATATTTCAGAATCCAGTTAATTTAATTTCTGAGTTATTTTGCGGGTGGATAGACGGAAAGAAAATATATAGCTAGATCAATTTGCTATTCCATTCTATAGAATGATCCAATCCATAGTCTATATTCAATAGTCCCCCCCCCCCCCCTTCACAGCGTCATTAACGTAATGGCAAATTAAGTATAGCCTTACAATTATGTTCCTACGAGTATAATAAGATTCTATTAATAATAACAGTTTATGGTTCTATAGTTTTTATTTTTCTTATATATATGAATGAGTGTTTGTTGTGTCTGCCACCCGGAAGAAATTCTTTCCAGGAAAAATAGAATCAAATAACTTTATATAGAATTTGCTTATAAAACAATTACAAAGTAATTTGTTTTATTATTTGTTGTTTGTTTGTGTATTAGAATTTTTGATATCATAATATGATTAACTATACTCTCTATAGTAATGTTAAACTCCATAAATTTTTTCTACATTCTTAAATTAGTATTATGGATTTAATATAAATTTGATTACTTGTAAACAAACTATAATATTTTTATTAATGTTACATTTCTTTTTTTATTTTAAAATATAGACTATTTTGTACTTAAATTTACTTATTGTCTGTCATACTACATAACAGCCCATACATGGATGGATCAGGTTTCCAACTTGGTACGCGAAAATTTTTACAAACCTTACCTGGATATTGTATTCTATCATCGAACCATCGTTTAATTTTTTTTTGCTTTGAAAAAAATGTTAAATGTCAAAAGTATCTGACAATTTTGAATTTGAATTTTTAACAGTTTTTATTCTGCTAAAATTATGATATTAATTTTTTTTTTTTATTTTAAAACATTTTTCTAACTTAATTTTATAATTATTTCAAATTAATTACTTAATTATATGTTATTTTATACATTATAGTTTTCTTATTTTTTCAAATCAAAATATCTCAATGTCAAAAAATGCAAAAAACTAAAAACAAGAAAACAAAATGACATTTAAGTTGTTAAACTAGCCCATACACGATACAACTAAAATGCAAACCAAAGATTCCGCCAACAAAAATCAAAATTTTTTGATTTTCTTTCAACCAATTTGTCAACCTTCAAAATGGTCTTTCAACTTGCCCATACACGAGTCATCTTCGCAAGTATGTGTACCAAGTTGAAAAACCCTGTCCTTCGTGTATGGGAAGCATTATATGAAATACGTATACGTTTTTTATAAATTCATAAAGTGGTTTTTATTCTTAATTTAATTTTAAATTTTTAGTTTTTCTTTTTTAGAAATTTCTATTCTAGGTTTTGCTTCAATATTCAGTATAATGTAGAAACCTTTGTTTGTTATTATTTTATTTATTTAATTAGATTATACTATTATTACATTTGATCGTAAGGGAGAATTGTAATAAAATTGTCGTACAATTCAATGTGGGGATCTAACGTGCATCGCATTCTCTCGGTTGATGTTTAGTTAGGTACTTAATCCCTACGTCATTCAGCCCCAATATTTATTTATGTACACCTATACTACTACACAATAAGGTGTATTGGACCGCCTACCCTATTAGAAAAGCAATTAAAGTAAAATACTTAAAATAAATTGCATATCTCAAGGCGCAGATCATTTTAGTTTTAAAAATATACTATTTCTATTTGTATTAATCAAATATTATAAAATAAATTTTTAGGGCTAATATCTATCAGAACTGGAAAAGAGAATTTAAAGAAAAGATCTAAAATATACAACTAATATGTTGACGGTATAATTAACAAACTACTTTGTCTTATAAAAGTTTATTCTATTATAATGAGTTATTCTGTGAATAATTTTCTTTATCTTTTAAGTTTGGGGTCAAATAACACAAAGTACCTACTTTTTGAATATCTTAGCCCACTATGAATATTTTCTAAGAAAAAAAAAGAAAATTTCTTTTATTCGTTTTCCTTTTATGTGTGTTCTTTGTGACAGTATCAATGTCTTATGATGAAATAGTGATATAAAAAAAAAAATGAAATACAACAAAAACCTTTTATTTGTCATTGTTTCTTTTTTTTTTGTTTTTTTGGGTAAAAGTCTACCAAAAGATGATTGGCAAAAAAATTAAATTATATATATAGAATATAATTATCTTGTTCTACAGAATCTTAATACGTATAATATGGCGAAGCACGAAAAGTTCCGAAATCAAATTGTTCTTGGATCTTAAGATTCAAAAATAGGCCTAAAATTTACGGGAAATGAACATATCTTTTTTCGAGAAACTCCCCTGAAAAATTTAGACTCAACTCCTCTTTAAATTTTGAAACATGTGTACATACATATTTGTCCTATTAATGTACATACTACATAAAACAAGCCCCTATTTCCAGTATATCTAAAAATCTGTGTATGCGAAATTTTGAATTAAGAGCGAGTTTTAAATTGTTAACAAATTGTGAGTTTTGAAAAAATCAAAAATTCCAGGATTCCCATATGAACTTAATCTAATGTTTATTATTTGTTGTAAATGGTTATATTTTTATAAATTTTGAAATTTTAAATTTTTTTATTTAGACTAGGCTTTAGTTTCTTTAAGCGTTGTATTCACTAAGCCGACGATTACTCGGCTGTAGCTATTGTATAAGATTATGAATACACACATGTTAATACTGTGCGCCATCTATTATCCCACAAATGAACTATTTATATATTTATTTTAAATCTTATCTTATATTACGATATGAACTATTACTTTTTTATTAGATATGATCTGACCGGAGCTTGAACTTGAGACCTCCGCGTCTTTATCACTACGCCATTGGTCAGATATAAATACTGCTTTTTAAATATTAAGTCTTATATTAAAAATATTGGTTTATGTAGTCATGGACTCCCGTAGGACTTTTAGCCCACTCATCATGGGTCATGATTCTCCGCGGTGCGGGCTTTTATTTAATTTTTTGAGTCATAAATAATCCTAGGAACTTTTGACTTTGGCATTTTTGTTCCTGCGCCTGTATAATATATGTATATAGAACAACATCTGAATGTTTTTTGACTGACCATGTTTACATTGAAATAGTTATTACTTTTATGACTTCAGATTTTTTTTTTTTTGATATAATCAAAATAAAATTATAAAAAACTATAAAACAAAAAGGCAACCAAAAAACTCAGACATTTTGAAAATAAAATCAACTCAAAAAGAAATAAGCAAAATTGGGAATAAATGAACATACTCGTATATCGTATACAGTCAGGATATTAGACAAGATTATTAATTTCGTCTTTTGATTTTTGTTTGTAATTTTTTTGGGTTGTATTTTGAATATAAATATACCATGGATACCACATATTGGGTAATATTTTCTTATTACTAATTGGTATAATTATAATGGTCATATGCCTTTTGTATAACATAACATTTTTATTCTTTTATAACTGTAAGTATTTAAATACTATATAGGAGGGTCATTTATTGGTATTATATTATGTTTACACATATATTTATTTACTTATATATTATGTATTAATTTTATATACGTATTGGGTTTTTTTTTATGAAAATTGGATTTGGAAATTTTTTTTTTTGGAATATTTTATTAATTATATTTCCATCAGAGTACACGTATGTACTAAATATTTAAGCAGAAACAAGTTTTAACAGAAACTTGTAAGTCACAAAATCTTTAGATATAGAATTTTTTTTATAATCCTACTATTTGCTTTAATATTTCTTTAATATTTACTGGTATAAGTTAAATCAGAAACGGACATTCTAAAGCTTAATGAATTTTTTTTTATGTTAATTGTTTAAGTCAAATGTTATTTAGTTTGGAAGTATTGGACTTTATTAATTAAACTTATTGTTTTCAATATTTTAACAAAACAAACAACTTAATTTATATCCCAAACGAGAAAGTACTAAAGGGTGGCTGATGAATATTGCTACTTTAAAAAACTCAAATAACTTTTTATTTAATCCATGAAATTAATGTTTTCATTATACATTTTAAAAATGAAACATTTTTTATTAAGGTATTTTAATTGGTTTTGAATATTATTGAATTTAAATGGCCTCCAAGTTCAGTAATGCAAGTACGACATCTTATTAAAAAGTTGTTCATTACTGGTTGTAGAGTATCAGCTGGAATTGGAGGGATCCCGACGATTAGGCCTTCTTTCGACTGTCCCACGTTCGACAAGCCTATTCACAAGCTTCATTATTGTCCATCTGAATAAACTAATCAAAAAATAAAATAAAAGCGAATCCAAACTATTTGTTCTATATCGGAATCCTCCATAATCTGTAATTTTAAATATCAATCTGTAAGAAAAAAAAGAAATGTAGAAGATTACTCAAACAGAAAAAATTTTATTGCGATTTTTTTTGGTAGCATATTATTATTAATAATAAGTCATATTGCATATTATTAGCTATAGATGATGCACAAATACATTAAAATTTTTCACAATACTATTAGATTTTTTCAATTATTTTCTTCATTGCCATAACATTTTTCTATTTAGTAATAATTGAGAATTAAGATTGTAATTTGACATTTAGAATAAAATTAAAAATGGCGACAAACTGAAAAAGTGTCAAGATTTATGTCATTATGTATGTTACTGTTTATTTGTCAATTTGTGTGTTACATGAAATGTTATGACAAAATATAAAATAAACTTGAAATACTTAGATAAAAAATTAAAAAAAAAAGAAAAATGGAGAACAAATTCAACCCTTAATTTGTTGTAATACTTAAAAATTAATACCACTAGTACTTTTAGTACAATTAATGCCCTGTGGTCGGAACCTCTCCCCCAAAATGGATTATAATTTACCATTATCCGGGAAATTTTGAATAGATCGCCTTCAAACATCCGCCTATTTGATTATTGAAGCTTTATTTTGAATCCAAAACTAAAATAAAACTATTAAAAATATGCGAGGAACCTTCACCATAAAGTCAATGAAATATGCGAGGAACCTTCGATAAATTCATTAAAAATTAAAATGTCAGAAAATAGTTTTGCAAATTTATGGAAAAAAGGTGCTTCTGAACCAATAACGACTAATTTTAATCTTTATTTAAATTAATATTTGAGGGGTCACAGCAGCATGACTTTAATTTTACCAGTGGTATTAACAACCCCAAATTAAATTAAAATTAATTTCAGTTATTTGTTTTTCACTTTACTAGTAAACATATTTATAACTAATGTCTTGATAGTAAAAATGTGACATATGTCGCACAGACAGAAATTTGACTCGGTAATACTATTTAATCCGATTCCCCGATTTTCCGATTTTAATTTTTCAAGAATTTACTTATTTTTTCCTTATTTTCCTTTTTTCAGAATTTCAGCTTTCCTCGTTATATAAAATATTTATTAAGGGGATTCTAAGGTTTAACTAGTATCCGAGTAGGACCAAATGACTGAATATAAAAGATAGCTGGTGTTGCCAGCTTTCAAAAAATATATAGCTTTAATGGCGCATATTATCCTTTAAGGACGAAAAGGACATTTAAAAGTATCCTTGCTATTTTAGTCTATTTTACAAAAACCGTTATAATTAGGGATCTGTTCAATATATATGTATTCAATTCAAGTTAATAATTATGTTGATAGTCTGGAGAATATTTTATCATTTATTTGATGACGATAGGTGCTGCCGTTTTGGAGATATTGTAGTTCAAAGTTGAAAATTTTTGCATAAAAAAAAAAATTTCATTTCCGAAATTCCATTTTCATAATTCCAAAAAAAAAAATTCCAAAAATCAAAATTTAATGACAAACTATTTTTTAAAAACAGTAATTTTTTACATGTATATTTCAACAAATAAAAATTGTTGAAAACCCCCGCTAAACAAATTATTGAAACCCTAAAATACCTACTAATTCAGAATCTCACGCATACATATGTATAAATATTCTGGAAAAAGCGTATAATCCTGATTTTGTAACAAACTCTAAAATTTTTGCTCGCTAAAGCTATGGAAATATTTTTTGGATTTTTTTTTGGAATTTATTTTTTTGGAATTTTTTTTTTTCTTTCTTTGGAATTTTGTAAATTTGGAATTTTTTTTTTAGAATTATGACACCATCCCAACAAAAAGGCAAAATAAATTTATGAGAAATAAAGTATAAAAATGTATTTTTTAATAAAATTGTTGTGTCAGTTTTTCATTCATGTTCTCTGGTGGGGCTATTTGTCAACATACACCATACTTATTATATACCGTTGGAAAGAGTGTCAAAAGACGTTTCTAACAGTATAATAAAAAATACAGGGTGTTTTTGAAAATTTCATAGTTACAGTGGTTTTTTTGAAAGCTCAAAATTTTTTTTTTTTTTGTTTTAAATTTCCACTTGAAATTACAATATCTCCAAAACGGCAGCACCTATCGTCATCAAATAAACGTTAAAATATTCTCCAGACCGTCATCTTAATTAATAGCTTTGAATGAATATATATATATTGAACAGATCGCTAGTTGTAACGGTTTTTGTAAAATATACTAAAATAACAAGGATACTTTTAAATGTCCTTTTCGTCCTTAAAGGATAATATGCGCCATTAAAGCTATATATTTTTATATATAGTCATTTGGTCCTACGCGGATACTAGTTAAACCTTAGAATAGCCTTTATTAAAATATATTGTATATTAAAAGATTCCCGAAACGTCGAATTAAAATAATAAATAAATAATTAATTAAATAAAATTTAATTAAATAAAAATCAATAAAATAAAAATTAAATGTTTTGTATTACATTTAATTTTTATTTTATTGATTATTTTTTACATGCATATTTCAACAAATAAAAATTTAAAAAGAGTGGGGGCTGCCGCAAAAAAATGTGTATCATTAAATTTAATTTCATAAAAAAACAAACAAAGACTGAAAACCCAAGAACAAACAAAAGCGAAACAATTAAAAGATTTATTAAATTGAAACATTAAAAAAATTGAATGTCAACTTTTGTTTATATACATTCATAAATGTTAATTGTATCCCTTGTGTTATTATACACATTATAAAGTACCTACTAATATGTGCCAAATATTTACTAAAAGAATATTAAAGAATAAAATTTTAGTTCTTAAAAATATTGTTTTTCTTACTAAAAACGGAAATTACTTAAAATTTATAATGGCACTTCCCTGGGAAATAATTTACTTTTATGTATTATGTAAAAACCAATTATAAGTTCTTTAATTAAAAAAAAATATGTCGTAAGATATCCGTAAACTTTAATTGAAATAATAGAGCAAAGAACAAAAGTCATATAAAACTTAAGTGTAATTCATATGTGTCAATATATTAATTGCATATTAGATATTATTATCTAAATCGAATGTTCATAATTAGTATTCTATCTAGGACAATTTTTAACACATTTTGGAAAAAATTTAGGAAAAATGTGCCTATATAGTTTCACTCTGTCTGTCCGTCCGTATGTTTACAAAACTTTTTCACTGTTTGGAATAGAGAGACGGGTAGGTATTTGTAACAATTTTTTGGCAGAACTTTTTTCTATGGCCCCACCCTTTACGGTCCTACAGTCCCCCAAAGTTGGAAAATATCCTAAGCTTAAATAGTTATAAGAAGAGTTTTATAAGATATGTTTTCAATCTGCACGATATAAGACAGCTGCGTTTATTAGCTTTGAAAATATTTTAAATGCAAAAGCAACGGGTTGCCATGCGATACTAAAATTTACCGTTATAGAAAATTCAATTTTTGCAAAATTTTTGACTCTCATATCTTCTGAACGCCTTAAGTTAGAAATATGAAATGTTGGTAGAAGTTAGTTCCTAGTAAGAAAAATTAGTAGGCGTCGTTTAAAGAAATTTTTTTTGCGACGCCCACTGTTTAGGGGCTGTAAGAAGTCGAAAAAAGAAATTTTGCTATTTGCATGCTATTTTTGCACCTGCAACTTAAATACTACTATACTAAATATGAAAGCTTATTAAAGGACTTTAATTTCCTGTTTTTATAAATCAGGTACTTAGTCACCAGTGTGTATATTTCCAAAATTAAGCGTTAAAATTAAAGCTCCAACCTTATATTTCGTGTAAGTGTGCATTTCAATATTATTTATAATTAATAATGAATTGATGAAATAACTAATTAATAATATTATGAATTTATATATTTATATAAAATATATTTTTACCCTAAATTCAGAAGGAACCACTAAATAATTTAAAAAAAGAGCTTATTTAAAAACCCTACATTTATTTTCATCATTTGTTTTTTACTCTAATGAATTGCTATTACATATTAGTACTATTAGATTTATAGGCCACAATGTTGAAATACATCTTTTTATTATCACTAATTATTTTATAACATAAAGTTTTAAAACATATTTGGGACATCGATTTAAAGACACAAATATGTAATATTTCTCTACCAAATGACATGTTTCATGATTTACCGAACCTTGATTTGCGTACATTCGTTTTTTAATTCAATGCGGTATTATAAGCATTAATGGAGGACGTTTTATGTAAATCTACTAGATATAAGATTAAACTTAATTGTTTTTTTTTTATTTATCTAATCTTTATATAGGACAAAGGAAAAATATCTAAGAGTCGTTCTAAATTTTAAAAAATTGTAACTTATGCCTCTTAAGTGACTTAAATCATTAACAAAATTTCCATATTTAGAAGATTTATTTTTAATACAGACCGTGACTCATTTTGAAAAGTTGAAATATTTAACGATTTTTGTTCATTTAAAATTCAAATGTTTCAATATAATATAAGCAGTATCAAGGTAATCTGTGAATTAGAAAAATTTTGTAAAACAAAACTTCTGAAAAAACAAAGTAATCCGTAATTTAAACAAAATTTTTATAATGTATTTTATTAGTGTCATTTGTCTTAATTAAATGAACTTCCGCTTCCCTTAAGAAATAGATATTTTCAGTTTTTTTTTTTAACCTTTAATAAAAAGTCAAATTGCACCATCTACAAAAAAAATTTATTCCATATAAAAGTGGCGCCATTTATGACGACGACTTTTGATTGTATTGAATGAAAATAAAAATTAAATTTTACAAGGTTATTATTTTGTAAAAAAAAATTACCAAAATTTAAATTTGTGGGTTGGGGTTTTTAACGAGGCATTGTCCAACCGCCAATTAGGCCAGGAGAAATCAACTGTTTGTTTCTTTTGTATGATACGTCCTTTAAAAAATCTTGAAGGCATTCATCTTTTAAAATGGCCTTGATTTGTTGCTGGTCAAAATAATATATATACATCGGCTTTTTAAAAGATTTTATTGGTAACTTTTAGATGCCAAGGCTTACAGTTGTTCACTAACTACATAATAATAACATTTTTTTTCTTTCGTACCTTACCGTAATCTGATATCTTTAACTGAGATTTTTATTTGACGACTGAGTGGCGCAATGGTAAAATTACTGACTTTTATTCTTAGTCTTAGCTACAATTTGCCATGGTTTAAAATAATGACATAAGGGACTAGAAGACAAGGTCATCCCAACATCACATGGCGCAGGAAAATTTACCAAGAAATGGCTAAATATAACATCTCCTGGGATAACATTAAAATATCAGTAGTCAAGCGGAAGTCCTATGCACCCAAGAGGAGTAAGAAAAAAAATATATAATAATATAAACAAATAATTTGATTGAATGATATAACTCGCAGATACAAAAATAGTCTACTATGTACAATAAAATTATTTCTAAGTATATATTGAAAATCTAAGACATTTTTACACGTTATCAACTTTATTTATCTATGGTATAGACCTACTCATTAGTCTTAACAGTTAGCACTTAAAAGACAGAGCAACAACTTCAACGCCTACATTACTTCGTAAACTATAAATGATTATATAGTCACTTTTTTTGCTTAAATTTTCATTTTTATGTTGTATAACTTGTTTTTGTTCTGTTATTTAACTGTAATTTAAAATAATTTTATGATTTGATCCTTTATTACCCTTAAATATTTATGAACTACTGTTTAGTTTCTTTTTTTTTTAATATTTAATAATTGTTTATTATATTTTTAACTATGTTTTTTGTTTCATTTTAATTTTATAATGGTAAATATATTGCGCCACATTGCACAAACCATTAATTAAAAAAAATAAAAAAATAAATATATAAATCCGGACAATAAGATATTTTATTCTTTTGAGAGTTACTAATTCGAATATCTGGGAAAAAATTTTGACTTATTTTTTGTTATTTTTAAACCAGTATGACTATAGGTCAAAGGATATAATAAATTTGCCATTACGTTTGTGACACAGAGAAGGAAGGGGGGTCGATATAGACTCAAGTGTATGGATCGGATTAGCATCGAAAAATAAATCGATTTGGCTATGTATGTCCGTCTGTCCGTCCGCATGATAACTTAAAAAATAAAAGAGCTACGGGTTTGAAATGTTTACAAATACGTTTTTATGCAATAGGCATCATCGCTATTAGACTCCACGGGTTCGAGAACATGTCATACAAATACCCTTTTTATACCTAATGAAGCTGGGTGTCTGAAATTTTGCGAAAAATAGTTTAGTAAAAAAAGTTTCTGTAAAATTTGGTTGGTTACCTGCAGCGGGTTCGAGTATCTGCAATACAACTCCTTCTTTTATATGAGTATTACACTACACCTAATAAAGCTGTATGTCTGAAGTTTTGCCAAAAGTAATAAACCGGATGATATAATGTTTATATTGCGGTTATCCGGATATCCCAGAGTTGACACAGTCTACTCTACCACACTCTTCCTCTTTTATTATATACTTATTTAAATACTTATACTTATAAAAGATATTTAATTTTGCAAACATATTTACTTTATATGTAAAATAAATGCAATAATGTTTTATTTTTTTGGCAAATCAAAATCATAAATTATTTTCAAAAACATTTGTATTAAGCTTAAAAATAATACAATATTAACTTCATATTAAATAAAAATCTAAAGAAATATTTTGTTTTTTAAATTTTGGATTGGAAAATTTTCATAAATATAAATAAATGTAAAATAAAGATTATTGGAATTTTGAGAAAATATTCAAAAGAATTTTTCAAAAAATGTATAAATTTTATAAAACACACTGAATTGGATTTATTCTTTTCCAGAATGTTCTTTTAAAAATTTTAAAGAAATAAGTGTACAAACACACTGATGTTATCATAAAATTTATATTTAACTTTTTGAAATTCTTCGGAATTGATGGTATAATCTCTACGTAATTCATGAAAGTTATTTTGATCAGGGGTCCTATATGAAAATATATTGGAGCAAATTTCAATATCCGATTTAATATTGAAATAAAGTTCCAGTCCTCGTATCTTGTAGAGCTATCCGACTTTAAGCTCTGCAAGATACGAGGGCTGGAACTTTATTTCATGTGATTAAAAAAACCTAGTCTTCGATTCTGTGGCAGATCCTAAAAAGGACCAAAAATTAACAAATGTCAGAATAAGTGACACTACAATTTTTGAGGGCTATTTGTTGGACAGCGTTTAAAAGTTTAACTTTTAATTTTTTATTTCTGTTTATAGATTCAACAAAATAAATCGGTGAATACCTTAATACGGTAAATAAATTATGTCGATCCAGCTACTGGGCCCGAGAAACGGAGAAATATAATTATTTATTTTTCAAAAAATTGAAAAAGTTGAAGCAATTTTGTTTTTTTCTTTCTTTGAATAAATTTTTCAAAAAAATGTTGTAAAAATATTAAATTTCTACTAATTAAGCTCTAGATAACGCACGGTATTGAATTCTAATTTTATTTTATTTTTTTTAGTATGTAATTAATTTCTAATTTCCTTTTTTAGTATGTAAATGTCCTGTCAAAATCTAAATATTGTTTAATATTCATTTAGTTGAGTTAAAAATAATAAATTTCATCTGGTCCAAATCAGAGAGGAAGGGCCATTAAATTTGTTAATAATATTTACTGTTATAAATAAAACCTTTCTAAAGCTAAATCTAAATTTTCTGAAATTTTTAAAAGTCCCAGAACAATATTTGCGGTTGAATATTTTTTATTCAAAAACTGAATATTGTTTCGAAACTTTTCATTTAATTCCGCTTATGTTACAAAATTATATTTACATTTGGAATTTCTTTAAATTCATTATTAATATTTCTCCATAAATTATTATTAATATTTCTCCAATTACTTTCTAACTAATTGCAATCTTGCTACGAAAATGAAAAGATCTAACAAATCATTTTGCAGAAAAAATTTCAAACATATTAGTTTTCATATGAGAAGATAGCCGCAAGTGAATGCAAAATTTAATGGTTAAATTTCTCGAAAAAAAATTGTTTACAAAATGGACTCTTGGAATTTAGTTTACAGAAAAACTTCCTAGAATTATATAAGTAAACATACCTTTGTAGAAGGCTAAAAATTTGATAGAAATCTGCATGACAAGGGAATAAAATATTGGCAACCTGGGTAGTTTAAAACCATCCTTCACCATCCATGGTAGTAAACGTTTTTTTATCAAAGAACATATCAATTGAGAGCATTCTTTAATCTATGTAAAGTTCAAATTGTAATGCTCTATGATTTTTTTTTAAAGACGCGAGGAAGAGTGTAGTAGAGTAGACTGTGTCAACTATAGGATATTTGCATGAACATAATATAGACATTATATTATCCGGTTAATTACTTTTAACAAAATTTCATGTGTTCACCAAGTCTATTTCGGCTGGACTTCATTTTCTTTAATCTTTATTATGAACTCGTTATATTCGCTTGATTACTCGACTGTAGCTATTGTATAAGATTATGAATACATAAATGTTAATTTTGTGCGTCATGCCATCTATTATCTAACACAAAAGTTATTTAAATATTTTCATTAAATCTTATTTCATTTTACGATTCGAAATTATTAAGATATTTTTTTTATTAGGTAAGATCTGACGGGGTTTTGTACCCGAGACCTACCACATGAAGGGACAAAAATTAAGCGTCTTGATCGAAGTAGCCATTGGTCAGACCCAACTTAATTTGTATATAAAGAAAAAGGTTTTATGGGAGCTACTTAAATCCGTTGAGGAAACTGGCTTGATTTCAAAAGCGATGCGATGACTCTTGCAAAAAAACGAATTTTGTGAAAATTTCAGAATGCTGTAGTTCCTTTATTTTTTGAGTTATCGTGCAGACGAACAGACACACATAGCTAGATCGATTGACTATTTGTTACCAGTCCTATCGAAACCTTTGAGCCTATATTAAACCCCTCCCTTCTCTGCATCACAAACGTAATGACAAATTTATTATACTCTTTGACCTACGTTCATACGGATATAAACATATACAATGAAAAATACAATGAACAATTTTCAGAAGAAAGAAATTTTACGAAAATAAATTAATATTTCCGTAAATGTGTTGGTATGTTTATTAAATAATATATAGTAACATATACGTAACATATATTTACAGTGCAACTACACATGTATCTTTCTAGTATAAACATTAACACTCATTTTTTTTAACGACTCTTTTTATAATTTTCGAAAGAGCCACATGCATAGAGTATTTTATCTGTTCTGGAACATATTATATTTTCTTTGAGTTAAAAATTTTGACATCAATTGTACTTTTTTATTAAATTTAAAAAGTTAAAGATACATTTACATCTTTTTAATTTATTCGAAACTTTAAAGATTTTTTTCCGGAAGAGCTTAACTACTTTCTTCCTTATAAAATACATAACAGATAAATAAATTTTAGAAGATTAATGTATGTGAATACAAATAATACTTGTAAGAAAATTAAATCTATTTTTTTTTTTTAAATTTAATTTTGTAACTTTGTCGCACAATATGTAAAGGAAATTGTTATATGTGCAATTTAATTTGCAATATCTTTATAAAATTTTAGAGAAATCTTAGAAAGAATCTTAGAAAAATTGTGTATGTATAAAAAAATTTGTCATAAGGATATTTAATTTAAAACTAAAATATAATAAAAGATTAATATAAAAAAAAACATAAAGAAAAACCCGTGGAATATATGAAAAAGGAAAATATTAGTATAAATTTCCAATAATGTCAACATGAGAAAATTAACTTGAAGGCTAGAATTACAAAGGAGCTGCAAAATATTAAAAGTGACTTATGGTCACTCTAAGAAACTTCACATAGTATACAACAATACTACCAATTATAAGATGTTCAATATATTGAACTAAATTAATTTCATTAAGCAACTCCCTTCTGTAGTCCCACGCATTAAGAAGCTACAGACCCCTACACTTCAAAAAAGTTCTAAATTATTATAACAGAAGTTCTAAATGGTATATCTATGATCTGGCCAAATAACAGCGTCCTCAGAATTTTCTTAATATTTAGAAACTTCAATGGCTTTCCAGATTTTTTTGAAGAAATATAAAAATATTAAAGCTTCAAACAAGATAACAACAAAAATATATGAGAGAAACTTTCATAGTGATCCCATACTATTAATGAATAATTTATAAATCGTCATTATTTAATTAAAAAAAAGAAAATGTTTTCACTTGTTTTTTTAATTTCTTCAATTAATTTAATAACAAAAATACTTAGAATTTATTTTGTTTTATGTTTGAGTTACTCAATGAATTTTTAATAAAATAAGTTTTGTTTTGAAGATTTATTTTCAAGTAATTTATATTTATTATATTTCTTAAAAAGATATGCCTTGTATTTCTTTGTGTAGGAATCAAATTAATTTGAAAATATTTTTTATTTTAATTTATTAGAAAAAATTAGTTTGAATAATTTTTTTGTTTTTTTTAAGGTTGATTGAACTTTTAATTTTTGTGAATGAACTCTCTCGATACTTTGCTCATTTCTGTTATAAATATCAATGGGATTGAATGGTGATCTGTTAGATGTCCCTTGGGGATTTTGGATTAGTCAAAAGGGCCTTGTCATTTTAGTCACACGTTGGAAAAATTATTAAAAAAACAATTTTGTTTGCAAATCCCCATGGTGACCAAATATAATTTAAAATATATAAATATATAATACTAGCTGTTGGCCCGTCAAAGAATGACGGAAGGTCAATTGAATTAAATTTTTCTAATTGAAAACTATTTCGTATTATATCAATGTCACTTTCCTAAATACCTTTTGTATACTTTGAATTTAATAAAATTTTGGGGTCGTTGGTTCATGGGGAAATTTTTATACCCGTATGACTTTATAGTCAAAGGGTATAATAAATTTGCCATTACGTTTGTGACGCAGAGAAGGAGGGGGGGTAGATATAGACTCAAGTGTATGGATCGGATCAGAATCGAAAAAAAAATCGATTTAGCTATGTATGTCCGTCCATCCGTCTGTCCGTCCGTCCGTCCGTCCGCACGATAACTCAAAAACTAAAGGAGCTAGGATCTTGAAATTTTCGCAAATTCGTTTTTTTGCAATAGCCGTCATCGCTATTTAAATCCAGCCATTTTGGTCCATGTGTTCGGGTGGCTGCCATACAACTTCTTTTTTTATATGAGTATTTCTCTGTACCTATTACAGCTACGTGTCTGAAATTTTGCCAAAAGTAGTTTAGTTTTATGGCCAAAGTTTCTGCAAAATTTGGTTGGTCTGTTGCAGTGGGTTCGAGTAGCTGCCATACAACTCCTTCTTTTATATGAGCATTACTCTATACCTGTTAAAGCTGGGTGTCTGAAATTTTTCCAAAAGTAGTTTAGTTTTATGGCCAAAGTTTCTGCAAAATTTGGTTGGTCTGTTGCAGTGGGTTCGAGTAGCTGCCATACAACTCTTTCTTTTATATGAGCATTACTCTATACCTGTTAAAGCTGGCTGTCTGAAATTTTGCCAAAAATAGTTTAGTGTAATGGCAAAAGTTACTGCAAAATTTGGTTGGTCTACTGCAGAGGGTTCGAGTAGCTGCCATACAACTCCTTCTTTTATATGAGCATTATATTTCACCTAATAAAGCTGGTGTATTTGTGAAATAATTTTGCCAAAAGCAATTAATGTTTATAATAATAATGATATAATGTTTATATAACGGTCATACGGGTATCCCAGAGTTGACACAGTCTACTCTACTACACTCTTCCTCGTTTTTTATAATTTTCTTTTTATTTGTTAATAAAAGAATTAATATTTTTTATAAGTTTATTTTGTTTCAATATTGATCTATTTCTTCGTCTATTAACTTTTTGTATACATATTTTTAAAAAATGTAGCTAAGCTATGTATACTGTTTTATAACCTTTGATTAGATTCAAATCGAAATACTTGTTTGTTGCCGACATTCTATTATGTATCTACTCAACATACTTAATTAAGGATGGAGGGAAACTTTGAAATTGCTTTGATTACATTACTTGGTTTAATTGCTTGAACTAATTCATAAACATTTAAAATAATTTAAATTCATAAAAAATATGTTGTTTTTTTTAAAAATAAATAAAAATTTTTTTGATCTGCTTATGCTAATTTTAGATATTTTATTTACTAAAATAAACCACATCCAACAAAACATTAATATTTTATTTTTTAAAATTGAACACATCTAACAAAAAACATTTAATTGAATGCGTTTGTTA
This sequence comes from Dolichopus griseipennis, assembly GCA_963082915.1. Taxonomy (NCBI): domain Eukaryota; kingdom Metazoa; phylum Arthropoda; class Insecta; order Diptera; family Dolichopodidae; genus Dolichopus; species Dolichopus griseipennis. The sequence continues at coordinate 121,329,960 of OY720442.1, read as the reverse complement.
CACCTCATTTCCAAATGACATGTTCCATTTCATGGACAAATATATTAATAATAATAATAACGAGGAAGAGTGTAGTAGAGTAGACTGTGTCAACTCTGGGATACCCGTATGACCGTTATATAAACATTATATCCTTATTATTATAAACATTAATTACTTTTGGCAAAATTTCAAACATACCAGCTTTATTAGGTGAAATAAAATGCTCATATAAAAGAAGGAGTTGTATGGCAGCTAGTCGAACCAATGGCAGTAGACCAACCAAATTTTGCAGTAACTTTGGCCATTACACTAAACTATTTTTGCCAAAATTTCAGACACCCAGCTTTAATAGGTATAGAGTAATGCTCATATAAAAGAAGGAGTTGTATGGCAGCTACTCGAACCCTTTGCAGTAGACCAACCAAATTTTGCAGTAACTTTGGCCATTACACTAAACTATTTTTGGCAAAAATTCAGACACCCAGCTTTAATATGTATAGAGTAATGCTCATATAAAAGAAGGAGTTGTATGGCAGCTATTCGAACTCACTGCAACAGACCAACCAAATTTTGCAAAAACTTTGGCCATAAAACTAAACTACTTTTGCCAAAATTTCAGACACGTAGCTGTAATAGGTACAGAGAAATACTCATATAAAAAAGAAGTTGTATGGCAGCCACCCGAACCCATGGACCAAAATGGCTGGATTTAAATAGCGATGACGGCTATTGCAAAAAAATGAATTTGCGAAAATTTCAAGATCCTAGCTCCTTTAGTTTTTGAGTTATCGTGCGGACGGACGGACGGACGGACAGACGGACAGACGGACAGACGGACGGACGGACGGACAGACGGACAGACGGACAGACGGACAGACGGACGGACGGACGGACGGACATACATAGCTAAATCGATTTTTTTTTCGATTCTGATCCGATCCATACACTTGAGTCTATATCTACCCCCCCTCCTTCTCTGCGTCACAAACGTAATGGCAAATTTATTATACCCTTTGACTATATAGTCATACGGGTATAAACAAAAAATAATATTACTTATAAATTGATAAATTAAATACTTTCTGAAAGTACGTACACTACTGTAACTGTATTATTTTATGGACTTTGACAGTTTAACTTTGCTTGAATATATATGTTACAAGTAGAATAATAAGAAGTGTGGTATTCAAATTTTTAGAAATTGGATTGATACTTAAAAATTAACAAAAAACGAGGAAGAGTGTAGTAGAGTAGACTGTGTCAACTCTGGGATACCCGTATGACCGTAACATATACATTATATCATCCGGTTAATTACTTTTGGCAAAATTTCAAACATACTTTATTAAGTTTAGTGTAATACTCATATAAAAGAAGGAGTTGTATGGCAGCTAGTCGAACCCTCTGCAATAGACCAACCAAATTTTGCTGTAACCTTGGCCAATACACTAAACTATTTTTGGCAAAATTTCAGACACCCAGCTTCATTAGGTGGAGAGTAATGCTTATATAAAGTAGGAAGTTGTATGGCAGCTGCACGAACCCACTGCAGGAGACCAACCAAATTTTGCAGAAACTTTGGCCATAAAACTAAACTACTTTTGGCAAAATTTTAGACAAGCAGCTGTAATAGGTACAGAGAAATACTCATATAAAAAAAGAAGTTGTATGGCAGCTACCCGAACCCATGGACCAAAATGGCTGGATTTAAATAGCGATGACGGCTATTGCATAAAAATGAATTTGCGAAAATTTCAAGATTCTAGCTCCTTTAGTTTTTGAGTTATCGTGCGGACGGACGGACAGACGGACGGACGGACATACATAGCTAAATCGATTTATTTTTCGATTCTGATCCGATCCATACACTTGAGTCAATATCTACCCCCCCTCCTTCTCTGCGTCACAAACGTAATGGCAAATTTATTATACCCTTTAACTATATAGTCATACGGGTATAAAAAGTGAATTGATTCATCATCAAAATAAAAATCCACTAAGTACCAGTTCTATAAGTATTTAAATTTTATTGAGTATTTTTCTAACACCGATACTGATATTGGTTAATTTTTTAAAATACCAAAATACTCCAGCTCTAGCACTTGGTAAATCTCTTAACTGTGTGCCAATATATTAAGACAAGCAATTATTATCAACTAACTGTGTGCCAGTACATAAGATATTTACTCAATCCTATACAACTTACAATGTGACAAGGGAGGACAGCGGTCCAAATATAGTTCCTACATTATCTTGTCTCTTGCTCAAACAAGTACCTATGAATTTTTACAGAAAGGTTTTATAACCTAAGAGTAGAATAATTAGCAATTAAAAAAAAAACTTTATTAACTTTATTTAATGCTGAATGCAATTCCAACTATTTGAAATTCATTTATAATTGTTTTCATACAAATACACTGTTGAATGTTACATTAAATATTTCTTGGAACCTTGTAATTTAAAAAAAAGAAAATATACAACTAAAGATTGGTTTAATTGGATTTTTTTAATGGAAATGTTACATTCATTTTTCCGCAATCTATTTTCCACGGTTAAATGAAAAACCATTCAAAACTTAAATTAATTTTCTTTTTTTTTAAATATTATGATTTAAAAAATTTCATTATTTTATTATATAATTTTAAAATAACATAAAAAGCGTTCATTAATTTTAAACAATTATTTAGAAGAAATTTATTTTCTTAACTTTTAATTAAATAATTTTCTTAACAATTTTCCACGAACTTTATTTTCATTTTTATTTTCATTTTATAAAAAAAAAGTCATAAAAAAGAAATTAATTACTCTTCAGCTCATCAGGAAAACATTCCAATCTATATAAATACACTTTAATTATTATATAAGATTAAGATATATATATTATATAAACTTGTTTCATTAATATATAATACATAATATTTGATTAAAAAAGTAGTTTTATTACATTAAGAGAATGCCATAGAAAGGAAGTTTACTATCATAAAAGTAAAATTAAATATTTTTTGTAGTGAAAATAGGAAACGGATTTGAAAAGAATTTAGCATTGATATAGAAAAAAATATATTCTGCATCCACCACAGAACCACCACCCGCTATTACAAGAAAATCATAATGTGCTAATTTAATAAGTATAAATTTTTTATGATACATAACTTTATTTAGCGCTATTGATTAAAGGTAAAGAAACTCGTTATTGTGTTAATATTTTCCAAGAAGATTTTTGCAAAACTTCCAATACAGACACACATTTCTTTATCTACCGTAAATTTTTTCCAGTGTAAATTTTGCAATGAGTCATCAACAAGATCAAATCCAAAAAATTTTAGTCATACAAATAATTTAAGAATACGTACTATAAAATTTGGACTGTGGACTGGAAGACTAATTAAGGAGACCCGTCGGATCAAAAAACTTTCCATGGTAAAAAACCTAAAAAATTGCTCTTAAGAAGTACTTCTCGGGTTTACCCAATTTTTATCAAAAGCTTATTAATTCAAGATATTACAACCTCATATTTGAAATTTAAAAACACTTCGCTCAGCCATTCAAACTGTACGCTTATGTATAAACGAAAAAAACTGATTTGAAAACGTGTAGACAAACGGACAGACATACAAATGAAACATCACAAAACATGCAAAATCAAAGGCAAAAGACAATAATCGGATTTGAAAATTGTGACAACCAAATTGTAATTTCAATGGGACTGTAAACATTTCAAATTTTTTTAGAATTTTTTGGAATCTCCAACTTTCAGCAAACCAAATTGAACTGCGAAATTGTTTAAACAAATGTAGTAATAAGTGTTGAAGTACTGGTACGTTAGTTAAGGTGATAAGAGATATGATTATAGAGTTTCCTCTTCAAACTTTTTAAGATCTTTAAGAATTTTTTGAGTAAATCTACTTTCCTTCTATTCTTGTTAAATAACTATAAAAGATTTTAATAAGAGTTGGAGAAAAAACTAGCTTTTAGAAATTTATATATAAATGAGTTATTAATTTTTAATTCGAATTCGACACAATTAGTTATAATTTATCGTTAATTCTGAAAAAAACTTTGTCATTAAATTGATTACGATTGTTCCGGGAAATGTAATTACGAAAATTTCCATTGAACTTTAATTTATATTTATCTATAGCCACAATATATTTTATTTCTTCGGAAGTCCGAATATATTAATAATATTTTCTTTTTAGTATTTTTATGCAAAATATAAAATTAAGAAATACCCCTTACTGTTTAATTGACACTAAATCAATTTTTAGGCAATTAAACATATTAAGTTTATAAATTGTAATATAATTCTAAATCTAAGTAAAGTAAAGTATAATCCCAAAAGTATAAAAATCTGCTTAAAATTTTTAAATTAATTAATTAATGAGTTGAAAAATTTAAAAACGTTAAAAAAATTTTAATTTGTTTCTTTAGGAAATTCACTCTAACGCTTGACGATAATGTTATAAAGTGCCATTGAAACTTATATTCAAATTATAACGATTTTACTTAAGTAATTTATTTTAAAATACATGTAATATATATATGTACTTGATTTGATAATTATAATTTTTTAAATTCCATAAAATCAACTAATTATTATCAGTTTATTATACTAACATAGTTCAAAATTTATAATTAATTTGATATATATTTGATGCTTTAAAGAAGAGGGAGATACAGAATCAAATGCAAGGATCGGATCAAAATTGCAAAGTAAGTCGAATTAGCTATGTGTGTATGTCAGTATCATCCGACTGGCTGTGTGTAAGCATGAAACTCAAATATCAAAAAAATTAGAATTTTAAAATTTACACAAAGGGAATTTTCAGACAATTTTTAGGTTTCGGACCAGGGCCTTAATAAGCTGCCATACAAATTTTTTGAATCAATATGAAGTTTTTCACAACTAACTATACTTGGAAAATTAAACATATTAAGTTACATAATAAGGCTAGAACTTCTATGAAGTTTCAAAATGTTAGGGCTCCATTTCCAGTGAGCTGCCATGTAAGCTTAAGAACCTTTTTTAAATATTTTCGGAATTATTTACACTACCAAACTTGAAATTAAAAGTATACAAGTAAAGTAATATGATTAGCAATTTATAGGATGCGGTCACACAAAGTTCACAATCTGATGACTGTGAATCTAATTTAGCTTTTTATACCCGTATGACTATTAGTCAAGTATGAGGATTAGCAAAGGATTCGAGTAGCTGCCATACAACTCTAAAAAAACTGTATTTTGAAATTTTGCCAAAAGTAATTAGTCGAATGGTTTATATTACGATCATACGGGTATCCCAGAGTTGACACAGTCTACTCTACTACAGTCTTTCTCATTTTTTATGGTTTTTGTAAATAAAATTTATGGAATGGACTATTTTTAAATATAATATCATGAAGGAATTAAATGGTTTATTTTACTTTAAACATCTTAGTGGGTTTGCACGGCCATCTAAAAGTTGACAAGGGCAACTATAATCTTCGGCATTTCTTAATATAAAAAATTAACTCTTTGCAAGTATTTTCTTTTTAGTTTAATGAAATTATAAGCTACGTAATATTTTTACATATGCAATTAAATATTTATGAAATTATTTTTTACACTCAATTAATTTTTTTAGTTTAAAAAATATCAAAAAAAATTCTTTATAATAAAATAATGAATAAAATTTAAAAAACAAAATTTATCTCTAAAATACAACATCAGCCTCATTAAATTCATATACGTGTAAATAAGTGTTTCAGTAATAAATTGTACTTTGAAAAGCGGAATTTTATTAAAAATTTTCTAAAAATAAAAAATAAGACACGAAACTTTCAAAATTCTTTGAATATTAATGAAAAATTAAATAAAAAAAACTAAAAATACAGAAATTATTATGTACGTTTTATTTTATAATACCTAGATGATTAAAACTTTAGATGCTTGAAAAAGTACTGCGAAATTTTCATAACAAATCAAATTATTCTTGTTGTTAAGATACTAAAATATTTTTTAGTGTTTTTCTAGAAAGATCCAGTAAATAATAACATCGTATCTTTTACATACCTACAACAGTTTTTGTGATATAAAACGTATTATATGAAATAAAATACATTCTCATTTTATTTTCTAGAAAATATGAAATTTTTAATACTATTTATCAATGTCGACTTTACAATAAGGGGGCGGAGAATAAAGTCGAAACAATGTAAATACAAGCTAATTAGTAATTCTATCTCCTATCCACAAAGATTGTTAAAAACTAAACATAAATGAAATAAACTCAATTAGGTTTTATTATCAAAAAAAAGTTAAATCGATTCCGAGAACTAAATATATATAATAAATAAGAATAACCCTTAAAATTCTTTTAAATAAATCCTGATTTTAAACTAAATTCTTATATTGTAAGCATATACAAATTTGTTAATATTCCGGAAAATGAGATAACCCAAATTTAATAACCAATTACGTAATCTTCAATTTCAAGTTTATGAATATTCTGCAAAACATTTTCCAGAAATTCTGTATTTTCAACTTTGTGTACAAAATCAGGGTATTCTCCTTTTCCTGAATATTTGTATACCTATCTGTTTTTGTGCTATTACAAGTTAGCAATAATCTTGAAGTTAAACTCAAGATTATTTCAAACTTGTAGGAACTCGGTACTTTCTTTTTTGAGAATATTTTTACGATAATTGTAATTAGGAGAGATATTTTTTTTGTCTTGGGGAAAAAATGGGGTAAAACCTTGGAAGGTGTAAATCATCGAAAGATACTACGCACAACCACACTTATGTGTGACTTTAACACACTAAATACATCCACCTTGTTTTAAAATATTAACATTAGTCTTCAAAATTAGATTGGCCATTAATTTTGCGATCTACTGTAATAACAGACCCCCGTTAAGGTTACCTAGTTCTTTTTAATTTTAAAAGAGAAGCCTAGTTCTTTTAAATTTTCTAACATTTGAATATTGTAGGAGTTTTCACGTTTCTAGGTCTATGTGACCTTCTAAGCGAGTCTTATGTTTTGTTGCATATTTTTCAATTTCATCGCTGACATTAGGAATCTCTAAATCTCTATGTAAGGCGGAATTTCGTACGTACCAGGAATCACTCACCATATTACGTAGCACTTTGTTTTGAAATATTTGAATTCTCTGAATATGTGTTTGTATGGCACAGCCCCAAAGTTGTATGCCGTACAATCAGATAGGCTTAATTATTTGGTTATATAACAAAATTTTGTACTCTATTGGCAAAGTGGATTTTCGACCTAGGACCCAATACATTTCTTTATGTTTGAGTTCTAATTCTATTTTTATCAAAGATATAAGATTCTTATTTAAAAACTGCTGCCACTTTTCAATTTAATTTTATTTTTTTGAACTATTTTTGTGAAATAGAATATCCTAGCGAGTTGGATTTTATTTCGTTTTTTTTAGGATTCGACTTTTCATATTTTGTTTTATAGTCAAATCGACTTTATTTCATATTTTTAATTAAACTTAAAAATATATCATTTTCAATGTGAGTATCTTTAAATACGTATTTGTTAAAGTAAAAATTTTAGAAAATTCCTTCATTTCATGTAAAAGTAGTATATAAAAATTAATTTTGAATATTTAAACAAACAAATGACATATAACTTGAAAAAACTTGGCTTTTCTCATATTAATAAAATTTTTAATTAAATTTAAAAGTTATTTTTAATTGTTTGTCATATCATTTAACATTATGTTTATCATATATTTTAATAAACAATTTATAACTATAATAAAATAAACGCCTTTTATTTTATTTCATTTTCAAACTATTTCCTATCTAAATATTGTGTAAATCCGTTATAAAAAGTTTTTATTTTAATTTATTCAAATATTTTCGAAAAATTAGAATTCAAATAAATACGCAAAAATTGCAATAACGGAACACTTGAAATATTGTTGTGTTAATGTGAAAATAATCAGACATGTGAACTTTTCGAAAATGAAAAAAAAATTTAAATGTTTTCAGTTTTATAACGGAATGCGCCAAAAAAGTGAAATGGGATTATGGTTCTCCTTTTCGGAATTGTTACAAAATAAATTTAGAATCTTTAAGTACATGAAATAACTTCTAAATATGATAAAGAACATTATCCATTATAAAGACAAAGTTATTTCTGATTTAAAAGTTTGTTAATGCTGATTTCATTGTGAACTAAGTTCGAAAGTTGAAAAAACAGGAAAGAGTTCTCAAGATTTTAACTTTCCAAAATATTTTTTTTTCTAGTAGTATTAGCATTTCATTCAGATTAATTTCTCTAGACCTTTTTAAATTAAAAAACAGTTATGTAAACAAACATCTTATTTTCATTACATTTCCAATAATTATCTTAACACTTATTCTTTTAATGTATATTAATATTCTTCTTATTGCACCTTTCTGATGCCTTAGGAAGTTGACTTCTTTCCATATTCTATTTGGAATGTATGAACTAATTTTCCAATTGTGCACAAATTAGTCCACTCCGCAATATGTGCCAGTCATTTTAGGTACGATTTACCTACTCCTCGTTTTCCTTCTATACCCTGCCTAGGACACTAAGCTGAAGTACTTCACTTATTATAGTATTTACTTATTAAAATTAAGTCTGTTTCTTTCTGTGGCATCTGTAAAACTTCCATATTGGGTACGTGACCTGTCATAAATATCTTTATCATGATTCTCATCTCAAATGCTTTCAATTTGTTTAACATTACTACTTTGAGTGTTCAGGCCTTTACACAATATAATTAAACTGATCAGCGGAAACGTTTAAGGAATTATAATCTGAAGTTATTGTTGTCATTCCGATTATTTTATATTTCCCTATACCTATAAAAGCAATTCTAGCTATTTTTATTCTTTATTTGATTTTCTTATCAGAACCCCAGTATTCATGTAACCAAAAACCAAGATATTTGAAATGGATTAGACTTTATATCGCACTGTTTATCTGCAGTGATTCATGCTACATTGCTTCTGCTGCAACATTAAGTTTCTACATTAGGCTTCAAAATAAATTGAAATTAAATATTTATCTATTGATTGTATTGAAATTAAATATTTATCTATTGATTGAATAATTGCCAATAAATCGATCAGATTTAATTAAATTACTATATATATATATATATATATAATCGCAAAATAATATATAATTTAATTGATTTTTTCATTCATTTGATATTTAAATAAATAGTTAAAAAAAAAACGCAATATCAACAAAATTGAAAATAAATACGATACTTTTTATTTAAATATCATCAAATTGAAATTTACACCTGATCCAAGTAGGTGCTATTAAAATTTTCTATTCTTTTTCTCTTTATTAGTTATATTTCCCTTTGTATATCTGTAATTTTTTTTAAAAAAAATATATTTTTCACTCATCATAAATTACTTTAAATTACACTTATTTACATTTACAACATTTTCCTATCTATTTAACCAAATACATATATTTAAAAAAAAAAATGTAATTGTTAGATATAAAGGTGTATATATAAATACTTTATTAAGTAAATACGGGTAGATAAAAGTAGGTGTAAATAGTATAAATAGCTTTAAATAAATTAGGTGTACTGTTATATACAAATGTAATTTAAACTCTATCTGAATGTTCCCTCATGTGTACAAAATTGTGTCAGATTAAATGAAAAGTTATGTAAAATAATTCGCCCCCTTTTTTTATTTTTTTGTTTTTTTTTTTCTATCCTTCATTCAATTCCCCATACAAATATAATAATATGAACTCTTTAAATTTACTTGTATAACAGTTTATTAATAAACAGTTTTAAAGATATATTTAAGGGTAAATGTTTTAAATATTTTAAATAGATCAAATTATATATATAATATATATAATTTTATATATATATATATATATTATATACTTTAAAGTATTTTAATAAATAAAATTTTTTTTTAAATTATACTTTTTAATAAACACTTAATTATGGTTTTAGACTTATTTAAAATTGTTTAACATTAAAATATATCTCATCAAAATGCATCTTTTCATTATATTTATCTTATAATGTGTAATAAAATTCTAAGGATAACGTAAATGTAATAGTGATATTTATTATATTTTTGTTTTTTTTTTATTTGTTTTTTTTTTATTATATTAAAACATATAAAAAACCGTTTATTATGTCCTTAAATGCTATCCTTCATATATATATATATATATATATTCTTTTTTTTTTTTAAATGCGATACTTTTAAATTTTATTTTATCTTAAAATTTTTTTATTAATGCACTTAATAATAAACATATATCACTCCTAAACTATTACTTATGTCATATGTGTAACCTTGTAATTTTTTTATTTTTTATTTAGTTTCACTAGTACTTTAATTATATACAGATATAAAATAATTTCCACTTGAATATCATAAAAATTATAGTGAAACTGTAAAAACTGTGAAAATTTTAGTAAAAAGTCGTGAAAAATAAAAACCTAAGCCCTAAGTGTACCCATAAGATTTGAAAACATATCCTTGAGATAATTGATATGTTTTTTTTCTTTTGTAATAAGTTAATTTTTCAAGGATAAGTGATTCTTTTGCTTCCTTTTAAATTAAAAATTACAAAAAAAAAAAAGTAGTCTAATTTTTATTTTTTTTAATTTGATTAATTTACATTTCGAGACATAAAAATTAGTGCGTTTTTATTTTGGAAACTAGTGGAGGTTTTTTTTCTAACTAAACTCTTCAACTTTTGGCACGTTAATATGGAAATTACGAAGTTTACCGGAATCTTCACTTTTGAAGAATTTTTTAATTTTGACACATCTGGGAGAATGGCATAGCGTTTTGCCTGGTCAGAAAAGAACATATCTAAAAAAAATTTTTAATCTATAATTTATATAGTAATAGTTTATATTATAATATAGAATAAATATACCAGCCAGACGTGATAAGCAAAGCTTGACTCATTCACTTGTCACATTGTATACGCTGGGAAATTGATATGTAAAAAATAAAAATAAAGCTGTGACGCTTTCGATGAGTTGATAATTTTGGCCGCAACTATTTATATCCGGAAATATAATATATTAAAAATAAAATAAAATAACAACTAGGAAGATTATAGTTGTCCCTGTCAACTTTTAGAAAACTCATTATTGTGTATAAAATTGACCTCGTAGCCTTTATAGACAGTAATCGAGTTGAGAACTTTGTATAGCAGCTTTCCAAAGAGGTGATTACATACGAATTTTAATTTTCAACATTCCAGTCAAGAGAAAACTCAAAATTTAATAACGAAGTTGCAATATTACTTTCTGTGCCTAGTATTAATTTCAACTTTACTTAAATAATGACAGCTATAGTTTTAAAATTAATCCCTTACATTTTGAAACTCAAAAAAACATGCTTCGTCTCTACTATAAGTTATCCAGTTTAATTTTCAACATCAATTTCAAAACTCTAGCTCTTAGTTTTTTGAGTAATCGTGCTGACTGACTTACGTAAGAACAGACGTACACTACTTAATCGGTTTTCTCTTTGGCGCTGATCGGATCTATTAACTTAAGTCAATGTGTATCATGACTCGATTGATTTGTTACAAACGGAGAACTAATTTTATTATACCCTTGACTATAGTCTGTACGCAAATTAAAATATCCCACTGTGAAGACTGATAATTTAATAAAAATGATTTTAGGTTTCGAATGTATTTTTGTCACCATAAACCACAAATAAAACAAGTGATTGTATGATGGTAATGTAAATGATGAGTGATTGTGTTTAACCTTATAATTGAATGATGTTGGGTGGATGGTTATAAATATAGTAATACATATTAAATTATTTCTAATATTTACCTAAAAATTTATAAAAAAAAAGTTGATTCAAACATGTGGGATTGGAATAGAAAATTAGAGGAATTGATGCGTAATGTCCCAATTGTAAATAAATTTACGAGCATGAATAAATTAGAAAATGTTGCTGACGAATGTTTTATGCAATAAAATAAAAAAAAAAATTTCAAAAAAAAAGTAATAACAAAAAAAAAAACCGTAAAAAAAGGATTTTGAAAACCGTAAATTTATATATATAAAGTTAAAAAAATAAATGTAAAATTTTTAGTATCCAAAAAATGGAAGTTTTAATGGAAGGAAATTTTATAGTTAATGAAAGTAGTATTAAAAATTTTTGTAGTATAAAATATGACCACTGATGGGCACACACAAAAATTTATTACAATCAAAATCTTTTAGGATTTCATACAAATATCTGAATTCATTATAAATAACGGAATTGTCAAGTTGTTCCCTTAAAAAAATTATATTAATATAATTATAATTATGTACTTTTTATAATTTGGACGACGGTTGCAGGCATTTGATCCCTTGACCTTTTATTTGTTTTAATTTTCTGGTATTCGTAGTATAAAGTATTGTAATCGTGAAGAATTATTTATTTTTGAAACTTGGCCGTATTTGATTTTGACACAGAGATAAGCATATCTTGAGTGGGATACTAATCTTTGTTTGGGATATTTCCCCGTTAAAACAGTTCTCAGTAGAAATGATTTTAATGAATCTAGAGTCCAAATTCTCATGGTTGTTTAATCAAGTAAGAAGATTCTAAGCGAATTTATAGAATCATCTGAAAAAGAACTGTTAAATGCCGTCTTCACAATTCATATGCAAGTTGAAGAGTTGTAATTGGGATGGATGACAGATTAAGTGGTTTTCTTATCAGCTGTTATCACTTGCCAGTTTGCGAATTTGAAAATATCTTCCTAAAATCTAAATACTCGAAATAGGTTTTAGCTAAGTTTGTTTTCACAAGTATCATATGTAATTGCAATGCATTACATTATTCCAAAATCCCAATTGTTTCAAAAAAGCTACTTGTAATAAAACAAACTTTAATTTTTTTTTTGCTCTTGCATACAGTAATACGAAAAAGTCTTATGGAAGACATGTCTAATTTGCAGTGATGAAATTAAAAAAAATTATTTTGTCGCTATTTTAACATTTTAATTGGAAATGTCGCATTAAAAGGACAATAACTTTGAAAATATTCAAATAAAGGGATCGCATATTAATTAGGTAAAATTAAAAAATAAAATTTTAAGGTTATTTATATGTATACAACGTATTTTGCAAATAACCTTTCATATAACTGGTGGATATTTTAGATGTTAGGAGGGTGAAAACAGGATGTTTCATATCATATATATATAAAATCCGTCAAAAATAAAAAAAAATTAGTTCACAAAATACTTTGCTTTGATAATTTTTTAATTAATTTAAATGTAAAAAAGTAACTGTAAAAAAAAAATACAAATTACAAAAAAATGAACTCCTAATTAAAAGGTTCATCATACACTGCAATTAAATTAAAAATGTACAATTTTTGTAAAATTAAATAAAATTGTATAACTGGAAAAAAAGTATATAATTAAATTTAAAAATTAGAGTTTAATTTTGTATTTTATAAAACTGTTAGGCTAATTCTTTCTATAACATAGGTACTGTTTATTCCATAAGTACATGTTAGAACAAAAGGCCATATTATACTTTTATTTTTTGAGTTGAAATTAATGAATTTTACAAACAATTTAAACCTGATATAGTACTAGACCTTATAACATGTAAAGAACGCCTTAGATTTTTAATAGATAAAATATTAAAAATAAACGTTTTTTTTCTTTAATTAATATTATACAATAACTTAGTCATCAGTTCATGTTGAAAGACCCGGGTTCGAATTCTAGTGAAAGTGAAAAAACTTTTTTGGTTTTCGACTCGACTCAGCTACCATTCGCCATTGGGTTTAAATTAATGGATAATCAATAATTAATAATTATATATTTTTAATAAAAAATACTTTAATATAACAATATAAACAAATGCAAAATATAAACAAATAATTTAATTGAATAATATAACTCGCAGATATAGAATACCATATAACTCAAATACAAAATATTACAATATAAACAAAAAACTTTTACTCTTTCTATCTATAAACCAATATCTTAAGGCCATGTGATAACTTTCCTAAGAAACCTCTTAATATTGACAAATGGCAAATAACTTTCTCTTTTTTTAAATACTGACATGTGTTACAAAACTGGACCATGTAACCCAATTATAAATTGTGTAATAAATAGTATTCTAATTATAATATTGTTTGAAACTACTTGTGCAACATCGATACCTGGAACTCATTTTCTTAAAATACTTTTAAACTTAATTAAAAATTTTGATGATTAAAAATAAAGGTCTCTTCACGAACACTTATTAAATTTTAATATACTAACTTATTATTTTTGACAGTTTTCATTCCGTTCGTTTATTCTACTGTGTAGCATTCTCAACTAATCAGAGAACTGCAAAAACAACATTCCTATGTAAAAAGTTAATATAAAGTGTAGCAAACTTATATAAACAAACGGATTAAAAATAATACGTTTATTAAAAGATAATAAGCCAAGACTAGTATTTTATTAACTTATTGAAAAATACTAAGTTATTTTCATTTGACAACTGTCAAAAATAAAAAGTATTTTATTTTATTAATATATTTGTCTAGAATGAGGTGTAACAAACGCATTCAATTAAATGTGTTTTGTTGGATGTGTTCAATTATAAAATCTCCTAAAAATATGCAAAAAAATTATCAAAATTATTTTGATAGAAAAATTTTTTGAACAAAAAAAAAAACACAATAATAAAAATTCTGTGGAACACGAATGAAAGAAATTTATGTAGATTGCATAATCCTACCCACATTGCATACTTTTAGGATGTGTTTTATTTTCTCATAATCAATATAAAAAATTAAATCAAAATCTGTAGGTAATAAATTTTAATTATTTTATTGACCTTTCTATTAATTTTATTTTTATTTTAAATTTTCTTAAATAACCATTTTTTTTTCTAAAAAATTTATAAAATTTTATTGATTTAAAGTTTCTTTTTGAAAATCCTTTTGGAAATTTTTAATTTTTTTTTTTTCCAACTTTCCTAGAAAAACTGTATTGGTACCACCTGGCTTTATTGTAAATATTTTGAAAGTTATGATCTAAACTTTATTTATATTTTCATTCATTTATTCATTCAGATAATTTTAAGCATCTAAATTTTCCACCACCATTTTTCCAATAAAATGTATATTTCTTTTGATTATTGGATATTATAAATTTGAACTTTCATTTATTATTTAGTTATTTTTAGAAAATTCAACATTTCCTTTAATTGTGTCTATTTAGTACAAGTGGAATTTGGGTTTTATACAATTCGACCACACCATAAAGTAGGGCGCTTCCCACCCCTTAAAGCTAAAGTTATTTTATTTAAAACATTAAACTTCTTAATTAAACAACTTCGACATTAGATATGAGTATTATTATTATTATTATTATTATTATTATTATTATTATTTATTATTATTATTATTATTATTATTATTAATATATTTGTCTAGAATGAGGTGTAACAAACGCATTCAATTAAATGTGTTTTGTTGGATGTGTTCAATTATAAAAAAATAAAATATTGACGTTTTGTTGGATGTGTTTTATTTTAGAAAATAAAATATCATAAATTATCATAAGCAGGCCAAAAAATATTTTATTTATTTTTAATAAAAAAAAAAAAATTTTTTTTTGAAATAAAATTTACTTATTAGTTTATGAAAAATTTCATTTCAGTTTTAAAAATCACAGAAGATTTTCTGGAAATTTTAAATATATAGTAAGACATTTTGTCAATAAAAATTAAGAAGACAATGCTTCACAGGAACATTTGTGTAGTTGGTCTTAATAATTTTCAGTAAATATCTGAAATAAGGGCGAAAGCCCAATGTATGCTTTGATGCATTGCTTGGTTTGCTTAAGCAAATAAACCAAGAAATGTATTAAAGTAATTTCAAAGTTTCCCCTCATCTCGCTCTCAACTCTACCTCATCTATCTCTCATCCCTTCCTTCATAACTTTTTAATTATTTATCTATTTAAAAGTTAAAATGGAAAAAAATTATGTAACAACTGACAGTTGGGAAAGTGGGTTCAGGTATACAATACCTCTGAGTTCAATGCACCATAAAAACCAGACAAAATAGATTTTAATTTTAGTTAGGGTTAGGTATATTAAAAAAATTTCAAATAAAATTTATAATTTGCATTTGATAATGCAAAACTCAATTCAAAAATCAACATTTATTTAATACAATTTCACGTACATATAAATAGATACATTATTTAGCATGTTGAATAAGTACATTATAGAACGGTTAGCCTTCAAACAAGTATTTTGATTTGAATCTAAACAAAGGAAACAATATAGAATGTATAACAACATTTTTTAAAAATGTATATACAAAACATTAATAGTTGGAGAAATAAATCATTATTGAAACAAAATAAATCTATTTCACATCTCTTATTAACACAAATTTATCGAACTTAATTTTAAAAAGTACGTAATTGAATAAAAAAAAAAATATTAATTGAAATTAAAAAAACATTTCACCAAGAAGGGATTTGAACTAACAGCCCCAAAATTTTATCAAATTCAAAACATAAAAAAGGTAGACTAAATAAATTATTCATCTTCAAATTTTTAGATACAACAACATATAAGTTTTTGTTTTTTTTGTACATAACTAGAATTGAAGCATAGTCTGTATTACGTAGAATGCAACGGTTACCATTTTATTTAAGAAAATGGTATTGATATATAATATATGTTTATGTAATATATGTAATTAAATTAGAAATAGTTCTTAATTAGAAAAAGTTCTTCTTTCAACTGACCTTCCGTCATTCTGTGACGGGCCAACAGCTAGTTAGTAATATTTGTCAAATTATCAAATAATAATTTTTTTTGCAAAAAACACGTTGACGAGACAAGTCTTATTATAATTTAATATATTACAATTTAATAAAACCTTTTAAATATTTTTTTTTAATTTTAAACGTTTTTAAACAATCAGCAAATTGTTTGATTTTTTCATTCTAATATTAAACAATTGTTTACAAACTTTTTCTCCAATGCTTTTTAAAATATTTTATAAAAAGCTTAATAATGTTTATAAACAAACCAATTATATTTTTGCTTTGTTTATAAACATTATTAAGTTTTTTATAAAATTTTTTAAGATTTTTTAACATATCTATTATTAATTTTCAAATTATTTTGTTGTTTACTTTAAATTTAAAAATAAAGAAATTAATTACAACAAAATCTCGAAAAACCCACCTTTTTGAAAATAAATTGAATTATAATATTTCATTCAAAATTTGTTTATTTGATCTAATTTTAGATATATGTATACTAGATACTAGCACATAGTTACCACATTTCGTATTTTATTTATTGATTAGATACAAAGAAAGCCTTGATTTTTACAAAAAAAAAATTTTTAAATAATTAAATATTTTGTAAATACATACATATATTACAAATTTAACCTAACGTATATAATTATAAGAATTTGGTTATAAGCTAATGTAAAGTAAACTTTTTAATAACACTGAAGATTGCTGAATTTAAAGATTGTTAGAAAATTTTGATAAATAAAAAAAACCCCATTTATTTATTAACTGTAAATTATTTAAGTTTCATGGCGCCTTTTATATTATATATATAAATAAATATTATATTGTTTTAATATTAAATATTTTAGTTTATTAATTTATAAGTCCCCGGGGAACTTCTGACTCACTCATCAGAGTTATAATCTTGCCTGAGGACTTTTGTCTAATATTTTGAGTCATACTTCCCTGGGGAACTTTTGTCATATCGCTTTAATAATGAGTCAGTGCTAAGAATATATTTTCCTAATTAAATTTATTTGATCATAAATAGTTTTTTAAATTTTTCTTTTTGTATTATTAAAATAAACTTTTCATTAACCTAAATTTTGTTTCATTCAATTAATTTAACATTAAATTACCTTAATTCTATTAATATCAATAAAATTAAAATCAATAATTACAAAATTATACATACAAATGTATTACGAATATTAACATTGAATATCTATGTAAACAAAATACTAAATTCAAGTACTTTTTTGATAAATATATTTGTTTTATATTTGAAGAGTAAAATTGTGTATAATTGGAATTATTTCCTAATATAAACACATAAATCAATAGCAACAACCTTTTTAACTTTTGAAAACAAATTTAAGAGAATAATTTTAAAGAGACGTCAATGGATAGTATTTACAAATAGAAATCTTTAAGTATTTTATATAAAATGATGAAGTTTTTACAAAAATATTAAATTATATAAATAATTAATTATTAATATGCGTTTTTAGATATAGAATTGATAGGATGAAAATTTAACATTAATATTTTTTATTTTTATTTTATTTTATTTTACAAACCAAACAAGTTCGTTACAAAATAATTTTTTAAATTATACAATACAAAGACTTAAGCTAAGCAAAACGACGAAAAATACATTCTTAAAAAAAAAAAATTAATTTGAAATATAAATATTATTAATTTTGTTCAGCATTTACATTCATAAAAATAAAATTTTAACATTTAAAAATGTTTAGAAAACCTTTGAGTAACTAGTTTACTCTATACAAAACAGCCGCACTGTTTTTATGTTATATGCCATAAAACAGGATTGTAAAAGATCGTACTCAAAAGCATAGCTCAACATAAATTTAACTCATATATTAAGCTATACATAAAAGCTTACATGTTGAGTTGACTCAAACTAGAATGATTCAAACCAATTATCTGACTTGAAATCTATTTATGCAGTAATTATACAATTTCTTAATAAATATTTTTCATTTATTTTTTTTTTAATTTCTTTTCCACTCCTTTTAAGGAGTATAGGACATTCACCAAGTTTTATTTTAAACTAGGCTTCAGTTTCTTTAATCATAATATTCACGAAGCCGTTAATTACTCGGCTGTAGCTATTGTATAAGGTTATGAAATATGAATGCACAAATGTTAACTTTGTGCTCCATCTATAATCTTATTAACTATTACGATATAGTTATACAATCTTAAGATATTTTTTTATTAGATATGATCTGACCGGGGTTTGATCCCGAGACCTTCCAGATGAAAGGCGGCGTCCTTACCACTACGCCATTGGTCAGATATTTTTCATATATTATACCAATATAATGAATTTTAAAGTTTAAGCACTTCCAAATTCCATATTTATTTTTCTAATCCAGCTGTACGAATACTATTGTGAATATTGAATTTTTTGATTACGATTTTGAATACTGAACTTAAATTAACTGTCAAAAGGTATAAGAATTTGACTTAAAATAAAAGAAAATCTTGATGGAATAATAAAAAATTTATTATTGACATTATTAAATGATGACATAAATCTGACACTTTATTAAAAAAAAAAAAAAAATTTTGGGAATTATAAAGATAATATAATACAAAGTAAAGCTATTTATACAAAACCATTTTCTTAAAAATAATCACAATAACGAAAATTATATTTGTAGTACTTTTCTTTGAATTATATTTTTCTTAAATTTACAATAAATGTAGAGTCACAGACCCGAAACAGCAACAGTATTTTAAAAAAAAGGTACGGGGAAAAATTATTTAATTCCAATAAGTTATATATAGATTTTACTTTGTAATCATAGATAAAAGTTCAAAATTAGGATGACTTATCCAGGTACTAGAAAAAAGATGAATTCTTTATATTTTTTTTCAATTTAAAGATAAATCAAAAGGGAATCACTTATTTCTGTAAGATCATAATAGTTTAATAGTCAATTTTCACCTACGTTATTATTAACGAGGAAGAGTGTAGTAGAGTAGACTGTGTCAACTCTGGGATACCCGTATGACCGTAACATATACATTATATCATCCGGTTAATTACTTTTGGCAAAATTTCAAACATTCAGCTTTATTAGGTGTAGAGTAATGCTCATATAAAAGAAGGAGTTGTATGGCAGCTACTCGAACCCTTTGCAGTAGACCAACCAAATTTTGCAGTAACTTTGGCCATTACACTAAACTATTTTTGGCAAAATTTCAGACACCCAGCTTCATTTGGTGTAGTGTAATCCTCATATAAAAGAAGGAGTTGTATGGCAGCTACTCGAACCCTCAGCAGTAGACCAACTAAATTTTGCAGTAACTTTGGCCATTACACTAAACTATTTTTTGCAAAATTTCAGACACCTAGTTTCATCAGGTGTAGTGTAAAGCTCATATAAAAGAAGGAGTTGTATGGCAGCTACTCGAAACCTCTGCATTAGACCAACCAAATTTTGCAGTAACTTTGGCCATTGTACTAAACTACTTTTGGCAAAATTTCAGACACGCAGCTTCCATAGGTATAGAGTAATGCTCATATAAAATTAGAAGTTGTATGGCAGGTACTCGAACCCGTGGATCAAAATGGCTGAATTTCAAACTCGATTCCGTTTTTTGCATAAAAACGAATTTGTGAAAATTTCATAGTCCTAGCTCCTTTACTTTTTGAGTTATCGTGATGACGGACGGACGGACAGACGGACGGACGGACGGACGGACGGACGGACGGACGGACGGACGGACGGACATACATAGCTAAATCGAATTATTTTTCGATCCTGATCCGATCCATACACTTGAGTCTATATCTACCCCCCCTCCTTCTCTGCGTCACAAACGTAATGGCAAATTTATTATACCCTTCGACTATATAGTCATACGGGTATAAAAATATTTCTTAATGTAAATTTATAAATAAATTCTAAAATTAGGTATTATTTTTATTTCGAAATATAAAATTTGATATTTTTTAAAAAATTTCCAGTAATTTGTTAAATTTCATCAGTATATAAATTCGGAATTTAAGTCAACATTTTAAGTACTCAATAAGCTCTTTACTTAATAAAACTAAAATATAGTCAATTATATTTAATTTATTTTCTGTAAAAACGAGGAAAAATGTTGTACAGTAGACAATGTCAACCCTGGGATATCCCTATGAATGTAATATAGATATTATATCAAATTATTTTTGACAAAATTTTAAATGCAAAATTTATTAAACTTTGAATTATGTATAAAAGAAAATATAAGTTGTATGGCAGCTCTTCAATCCTCTTTGACAACACCAATTATATTTTATTCAGAAGTTGGCCATTAAAGTTAACTATACTATTAACAAATTTAGATACCCAGCTTCGTAATTATAAGTTATTTTTATATTAATAAAAGAAGCTGTACAGCGGCTCCTAGAGCCCGGATAAACTAGAAAAACCAAAGTTTTAACAAGCTTTGGTCATAAAACTAGTTATTTTGTATTAAAACGAATTTGTGAAAATTTCGCATTCCCAGCTTCTACATATATTTTGTGTTATCGTGCAGACGATTTACTTTTCCATTTCGATCTGATCCTCCCGTTACTCGTGCTTCACCGTGTCATAAACGTAATATCAAATTTATTATAACCTTTGACCTACAGTCATACGGGTATAAAAAACAATTTACAAGAAAAAGTCTAAAAAAAATTTCATTATTATTAATTGACTCTTTATTTCTCAATTCTTATTAATGCTTAATTCTACATTTTCAATTAAATTGATGTATTTTAATTTGACCTTCTCTAGGTCTATAAAAGCCATCATTTAATGATATATTTTTAAAGTCTATTTTATGCCTACACAGTATATACACAAAAAATTTCCTAAATAAAATCGTATTGTCCTAGAAAATTTAAGTATGCATGTGTTTTTTTTTTTTGGATAATTTAAACGCATTAATGCTTTTACATCATTATGAAGACCTAATCAAAATGGTTACTTTTATTTATTGTCAGATTTCCAGTAATTCTACTTAAAAATTTAAAAATTTATTATATTGAAGGTTATTCAAATTAAAAAGTTAAAATTTAAAAAACAAACAGGAAAATGAAATTATATAAAAAAAAATGATTTACAAATAAAAAGTTTATTTTTTTAAATCATTAATTTATTATTTAGAAGTTCTTTGCAAATGATAAAAATAATATAAATTTAATATCTAGATTTAAAGTAACGAATTGTAAAGAATTCAACCCTGAATTTCAGAATTTTTGCAAATATTAACCCACTTAACTTTTAAGCTGCTTTGAAAATAAAATTTTTCTTAATGCTGGGCTGGGCTGTGCGATATTACAAAAAGTTTATTTTTAGTTCAGAAAATATATGGGCGTAATATTTGAAATTTTATTTCAAATTTAGTTCAAATTAAAAATAAGATCCTAATTTGTTTGGTTAATGTATGCATATTTATTTTTAATTGCGATGTTGGTAAGATAATTAGCTACCAGGGTTCTTATAGGTTCCTTTGTACTTTTCAAATAAAAATCTTTTCAATTTTAAACTTGTAATCAGTGATGTGTTCAAGCCCACACATTCTCTGCTAATAGGCTATTTGGCTTTATGTATTACGTATTTATTTATCTAGATTATTTTTAATATTATAAATGATACTGCAATATTTTAAAATCATCGATTACTGAGATCAATATCGGGTTGGATCAGATTTGTAAAGTATTAATTGAAAGAGTACTTACTTTGTAAGTACCATTACATTTTTGTAATGATACTTTGAAATTTCAATTACCAGTAAAAACAATTAAGTATTTTTGATAATCCTTTTGAAATTTGGATTTCAATTAGTTTTGTAAATATTTTCGATATTTATATTATTTTTGTAATTACTTTCGATAATTAATTGCTTATATAAAAATACAAAATTATTATAAGAATTACAAGTATATTTAAAGAAATTTAAAATAATACTAAAAATATCAATCAAAAATAATATAAATTTTACAGATTTTTCAAAAATACTTTTAAATCTTAATTACTTTACTGATAATTAAGTACTTTTTTGTATTAAATTATTTTAAAGTAATTAATTATTAAAAATAGTCACAATAGTATTATAAGTAATCAAATTTATTTAAATTCTAAAAATAATTGAACTAAATTTAATTACATTCTAGAAATTTTCAAGTAAATATTCTTTTTACTGGTGATTGAATTTTCAAAGTATCATTACAAAGAGGTTTCAATATAAATTAGCAAGTAATGATTACTGGTTATTGTAATAGTATTAGAATTTTAACTGTCAGGTTTGCATACTATTATTAAATTATATCAATAGTACTTTATATACATTTATTTAATTTTCTTTTACTATTATTATTTTGGGAAAAACTTATGATCTATGCAACGATTAAACCCGTATCCTTTGCCATGATACGTCAAGTTCTTAATCCTTACGCCCTCAGCAAATAAATGCATATTTTAAATTGAACTTTAGTCGAAGGCCTCTAATGCCATTGCTTGTAATTAAACGTATAATAAGTAATTAATTTTAGTTATTATGTATATAATTTATTTATTTATTTATTTATTCAAATATTACGCATTAAAATAACTAGGCAATATTGGTAAAGCCCGCGACTGCCCGGGCCTTTGTGGGCTGTATATAATTTAATAATTTCATCCTAATAATTGAACTTTGCTCATTGCATACTTTTAGGAGATAAAATTTTATAGTTAATTTCACACGATAATACATATTGCTTATTGTAATTGTTTGATGTTATAAAGCTTGTTAGAACTAATTTGTTCAAAATATTTAAATAAATGCATATTTTACTAAAATTGTCTTTTATTCATTATCGCAAATCAACATAATTATAGTGACCAATATGTATTCTTTAAAATGTTTAAATGTTTAATAATTTTTTTCCCTGAATTGCTAACGCTCAAAATGTTCTAGCAACCTCTAGATTTACAGTATTATAAATTTAATTACAGTATTTTTTTGAGACTAATAGTCCCATCTTCTCAACAACTTTAATATTTTTAAAAACTTCAATGTTTTAGTAATTTTCATACACCTTAACATCCTGCAAACCATTCCCTAAGTAATTCAATATAATTTTCTAGAAACATTTAGAAGAAATTGATTGAATAATCTACAAAAATCTTAACTTGAGAGTATCTTTACTAATATTTATTTCCTTTTTTGTACTGTAGTACCGAAACTTGAAAAAAAACGAATCTGTCCAGCCATTAGAAACCAAATTCAAAGAATCAATTTATAGTTTTATTTTTTCATCTTTTATTTAGATTTAAATCAAATCTAGCAAAAGTTCGAAATTGGTTTTTTTAATAAATTTACTATAATAAATAATAAAAAATATTCTGAATTGTGATATTCCATTTGTCTTTGGTTTTGTTTTTGTCTTTTCAATGATTTTCAAAATTAATTTTTTTATCTATTTGTCTTTTCAATTTTAGCATTAATTTAAATTTTTTTATGATCTACTGAGATATTTTTAAATAAATTAAAAATATTTTTTTGTTTTAATTAAGTTTAAAATAAAAACAAAATACCATGCTTTTATCTTATCCAAATGTTACTACATTAATTTTATAGAAGGTTTCTTTTTAGTACTCAATCCGTCTATCAAACTGTCTCCAAAAATTTTATGCAGTTCGAATCGAATTAAAGAAACCATTAACCTACGAAAAGGTATTGCAAAATTGGGGTTATAACCATTTTTAGAGTCCCGACCCGTTAAAGAGTTGCAATTCAAGTACTGCAGTCCTCAATATATTAATTGTTATTACATAAGTGTTATAATGCATTTTCAATCTGGAAAATCCAAATATCAGATGCTTTAATAAGATTTATACAAAATTTAAAGTATTTCAATTTACCGCTTTTTAAAACTAAGTTTTTGTAAAATTTCAACTCCTTATATTTTTCAGACGGTTCATGTTAAAAACTTTAAGGTTTGAGAAGGGTAACATAATTTGAAAATAACTGTATTATAGGTTAATTTATTATTTGCTATATTTAAACCCTTTTATTTGAATTTTTTTAAAACTTTATCACAAAAGCTCACTGTATTAATGTGGTTTTAACCCATTGCGGCACAATAAAGTTTTTGAAATTTTTGCTGTTCTGTTTTAAAAACCGTTCATTAACGAATAATTCAGTTGAAAGTTCAAGCAATAATTGCTCCTCTGTATTTCAAAAGATTATTCCAAAAGATCATTAAAATTATTAGTTTACGATTTATTAACCCGTTTGGATGCGAGGCCTGAATAAAGTATTTTTAATTTTTTTTTATTATTCAACTCCAATTGTTTCATAAATTGAATTGAAAATTTTTGAAGTGTTGTCTTTTTATGTAAAATTTCATTTAGCTAGTTTGGTTACCGCTATATTAACCCCCATTTGAGCGCAACGCCCAAATGACTCATTCTTAATTTTGTTGTTGTCTTTTTTAAGCAGTTAATTCAATTTAATTGTAAATGTGTTTTCGTCTAGTACAGAAGCTCAATTGAATGAACTTTAAAGTTAATTTTCTATTTTCAATGTGGCATGATAATTATAAACAGTTACCTTAAAGTTTAAAAAGTTTGTTTTGATTTTTAATCAATATAATTTTTAATAAAACTGGTTATTGAACATTGATTCATTTTGGGAATTGTGCTTTTTTAAAAACCTTTTTTTTGTTTTTCATTACTTGTAAAATAATTCTTTAATGCAACCCGCATAATTCTAAAGTATATAAAAAATCACTGTTGAATCAAAAACCAATTGGGTTAATAATAAATGAATGTAATTTTAAAAGGGTTTAAGCATTGAATTCTATATTTAAAAAAAAAAGAGTTTTGTGTTTCATATTGATGCTTTTCAGAAATAAATACAAAAAAAAAAAACAAATGACAAAAAGATGATAAATAAATTTCCTTTCAGTGTTATTTATGCTTCATGAAGTAAAAATCTTAACGAATAAAAGTTTTCTACTTAGTTTGCTCGAAAAGAAAAGTTTGCTATTGAATGTGTTTAAGTATATATTTTTTTTATAGAATATAGTATAATATTTATTTTTTTTATTTTATTTTGTAAATCAGCGAACCAAAAACTACATATAAAATTCATTTTGACCGTTTGTTATGGTTTTATACATTTGCTTGTATATAATAAAGAGGAAAGTAAAAAAAATTGTCAAATATCCGTTTCGCTTTTTATATATTTTTCATTTCTGATTGTGATCGATTAGTTTTCATAGTTATAGTTGATAGAATGTTTGAAACTTTATTCTAATACTGAAAGAAAACCAAGGTCATAATATTTATTTTTATGAAAAATACGAAGAATAGTATAGTAGAGTAGACTGTGTCAACTCTGGGATACCAGTATGACCATAACATATACATTATATCATCCGGTTAATTACTTTTGGCAAAATTTCAAACATACAGCTTTATTAAGTGTAGTGGAATACTCATATAAAAGAAGGAGTTGTATGGCAGCTACTCGAACCCTCTGCAGTACATCAAACAAATTTTACTGTAACTTTGGCCATTACACTAAACTATTTTTGACAAAATTTCAGACACACAGCTTAAATAGGTACAGAGTAATACTACAGAGTTTCGATTCTGATCCGATCCATACACTTGAGTCTATATCTACCCCCCCCTCCTTTTCTGCGTCACAAACGTAATGGCGAATTGATTATACCCTTTGACTATATAGTCATACGGGTATAATAAATGTTCATCACATAAAAGTGTCTATATGGTCAAATTGGTCATATGTATTTATGAAAGATGTTTCAATTTTATTTTTCAAAGTTTTCTTTTAATGGTGCATGAGACCAAATGGGTAATTGAAAAAGGAATACCATAAAAAGAAATATTTAATTAAATCTTGAATATACAGATAAAGACCATATACCATAAATATACATAATACATTTTTGTTTATTATTTATAAACATATTTATTAAATAATATTATAAAAAAAGAGTTAAAGTGTATTATTTATAACACCCTCAGCTGGTAAGGTGGCATAACTTTAAGACACTGAAAAATATCAGCTGCTAAGTCTATCCAACGCATGGTCAAAAAAAAATAATGATTTGTCTAAAGTTTATGAATTGCCACAAAAAGTAAAGTCTTATGGTCAAAGATATAAATTCTGGCATTCCGAATTTGGACGGTTTTAGTATAATATAAATACATTAAAGATAGAAATCTATGGTGAATTCAAAAGTATATACATTAGAACATGTCTTATCCCATAAATGGGAAATAGAATACATACTTTGCCAAAAATATAAAAGCAGCATAGTAATTTATGATCTGACAAACATCTCAAATTTGTTATGAGCTATAAAATCCGTGAGCAAAGTTTTCTTAATATACTCCTAATTGTAGTTAAATATATTTGATATTAAACTATTTTCTGGTGTTTTTATTGCTTTATCATAATTGCTTCTGTTCAACTTTATCATAAAATTATCTATTCTCATGACTATTGCTTCCATACAACTATTTGTAGAAATAAAAATGCTTGTATTCGGATTCAGGCTTTCTATGTATGTTGATACAAATTCTTATGCACTTTCTTTCGAATTTACGTATTTTTTCTATTAAGCTTGCACAAATGTTGTGCAATACTGATACACCATACACAAAATATTATTTTAACTCTATTGTTAATATTTTTGTTATAAATTAACATTTTATCACTTCTAAAGAACGATTACATATTTTGTTTGTTACATTTTGTATATTGCATACTTTTGGGGGATGTAAGTTGTTTAATGACATTCAAATTGTAAAATGACATGAAAAAACAAATAGTTTGACCTAAAAAAGTTTAGAAACTAAGTATATTCCAATATAAGTGCAACATTTTACAATCTTACCTTTAAAAGTAACATTACGTAAGAAAGATAGTTCTTAGAAAATAATGCAATTTGAAAATCTATATTTTACAACTTAAGATTTTTATGATAATGTAATAAGATGTTCGTATGTATAAAAGATATATAATCTTCTATTGATTTTAGTTCTCACTAATATTCTGTTATCCATTTTTTATAATAATAATTTTTGAAGTAAGTGAAAAGCATGTTAAATAATAGTTCTTAAGAATAACTAAATTTTAAGAAGCTTTACCGGTAAAATGAAACCCACCATATTTTAAAAATACTCTTTATTTACCTATAATCTTCTAAGAAGTATGTATTAAATTTAAACGGGTTCTGTTTTTTTTTTTATAATTCACTAAAATATTTCAACAATATGTTTCAATTTTGTTTTTATAAAATAATTGTGAAAAAAACTGATATAATCTTTAAAAATAAAACTCAATTAGTATTATAAAATAAACAATAATATATATGTATATGGAAAAATTATATATATTTAGAATTTTTTTTTAATAAACTTTTTTTTATTATTAAAAAAATTTTTTAAATATTTATTTTTTTTTTTTTTTTCAAAAATTTTTTTTTTAAATTATTCTTTCAATTGAATATCTATATTAAATTAAATTTGTTTAATTATTATATTTTAAGATATTATTTATACAAATCAAATGTGAAAAAAAGCATATCATAAAAAATAACTTTGAAATTTTTTTTAAAAACATTTGTTTACATTTATTTATTAATTAATTGATAATTTTGAATTTTATTTTCAGGTATGGGATTTAATTGCAATATTAAAATATAATATTATTTAAAAAGCAAGTATTAAATTATAAATTTTTATAAAAATTACATAGAATAACACTAAAATTTTATCAAATCAAGCAATTAAAAGAATTAAAAGTATTAGTATAAAAGTATAAGTAATAGTAAGTATTAGTAAGTATGTTTTTTTTTAATCGGTTCATGATCGAGATTGTTTGCTTTATAGCACTTTATAACAACATAACCCATATATTTATGTGTGTGATCTGTATAAAAAACTTTACAAATAATTGCAAGAGATGGCACAGATATAGTTTTGCTTACAAATAAAATAAAATATATATTAATAAAATAAAAATTTTACTATTTTAATGAACAAAACCTTTCATTTGCAAATAGAAAATTTTGATATCACATTTAACACTTCACATTTGACACTTCACATTTGGCATTTGATATTGAATTTTTTAAACTAAGGTTGCCAAAATATCAAATCAAAATCTTTTTTATTTGAGTTACCCATATCGTGTTTTTAAACCTTAATACTAACCCTGATGAAAAAACACAACTATTAATTAATTAATTTTTAATGATTTAAATTCGTTTTTGATGCACCTTCGAAAAAATTTTATATATAATATATATATATTATAAAAAGGAAAAAACTAAGTTTACAGAAATCTCTCCTAAAAGTATGCAAAAGTTTATATAAAAGAATTATTATGATTTTTGAATATTTTTAAAAGTATTAAATAAATAACAGTAAATGCTTCTTATACTTGTGAAATTTTATTTAAAATTGTGAAATTTTATTTTAAATTGTAATTTTGTTTTAAACAGTTATGTGTCAGGAGCCTTAAGTTTAAAAGTTCCTTAAAGACTTGTGACTCAATTTCGGACTTCTGACAATTCACCGTTTGAAATACTTAATTTATTTTTATTAAATTTTTTTACTGTATTTAAATGATTTAATTTTTAATCTTACCATCAAAGTCTGTTTTCTTTCTGTTATCATCTTCTGTTTAAAAGCGATAGCCACTTGTTCGCATAAATTAAAAGTATTAATTTTACTTTCTATATTCATTACAGCAGAGTTTTTAATTTCTATAGTTATTTTATTACTGTCTTTTATTAGATTTTTTTTAATAGTAATGTAAGAGGCTAATGTAATTTAGAGAATAAAAATTATAAAATAATAGGTATAAATCAATATATCTTATTTTATGTAATTATGTTCTATATAAAAAATAAATTTAATAACGTCCCTGCCATCTAGAAAGATCAGAAACTAAAGATTTTAAAGGTTTTAACGTTTTTATTCAATGAAAAACTGTTTTGAATAAAGTAGACTAGAGGGCTGTGCGAATCTACAAAGCCCGAAATGACTTAAAAAACAATAAAATTAAAAAATTTCCCAAAATTATACTATATATAATATTACTAAAAGGTACATATTCTAAGAAGAGGCTTTAGCTTTGTTTTTGAAGTCAACTTTAGATTCAAGGTTACCATTAGCGACTAATGACGCTTTTTGGATTAAATTGAAACTCTAGCTTTCTAGTAATGAAAGAACCGAGGAGATTGCTTATAGTCGAGATCGAACAATGGGTTCGTATTCTAAAAGCTTTTGATCGAGTTAAAGTCATAATTCATAGCTTTTCCAAATTATAAATAAATATGCTGGAAAAAGTGAAACCATATTGTAATTACATTGTAATTTTCTGATTTTCTAAGTTCATTAAGAATTTAGTTAGAAAAATTATAAAATGAGTTCTAACGCAATTTATATTTGTTTTCTAACTTAATTCATAGCGCCTCTCAAGACCAATGACTTCTGATGAAACTCATTGGATTTATAAGTTATGACTAACAAACGCCTGCCGTTGCGCGACGACAAATGGCAACCGACAAGCAACAGACACAATATGCATACGCGCGACATAAATATGGCGGCCACCGTGCTAATAAAATATTGTGACTGGAGCGGGGCTAATCGTATTTTAACTTTAATTATTCAAGAAAGAAGAGATACCATTATTTTAGATCTGTGATCTGGTAAAAAAAGTAGATACAAAAAAAAAAATCATAAATAAGATTATAAAAAAGAAGATGTCTGAATGAATATTTATTATAGACATAATGATTGTTTGAAAAGACGCATAATGTCAATATTGGAAAAAATTAAAATTCAATTGACATTATACGGTTTTTTGCGTGTTTGAACATTGTACGATCCCCCTTCAAGAAGTATCAAAGTATTATATCGAAGAAGGATTTTTGTCAAATTTTGTCAAGCCTGTCCTAAATATTTATATTTAGTTTAAAATTTTATGAATGTTATATTTGGACTTAAAATTGAAGAAATATTGTTTGTTTCGTTAAATATTTTTCTTCAAAGGTAACTCTGCCTCACAATCTTACTCTTAAAGCAACTAATCTTATTCTTTTTATTTTGCCTTCTGATTGTAAAAAAAATATGCAGTACGAAATTTAAGTGATAAGACATTTTATTTAAGCTTTAAGTGTTATCTTTATATTTACCTTTTACACTGAAATGGTAGACCTTAAGTGTATAAAGAAAATGAAAGATCTAAAGCAAAAATGAATATATTATTATTTTTCTTCCTCTTACTATTTCGTATTTATTTAAGATGATTTTATATTTTAATGTCTTTGGACATTAAGTATTTTTAAGATCACCATTTTATTATCATCATAACATGAACTTGAAATTTTTAAGAAAAAAAAAATTAAAAATGAATAAAAATGTTAATAGTTTTAAAATTTCTTAACATTAAAGACAACTGGACAGTTCCTATACAAATGAATTATATTTTATTTTATAGATATTAAATATAAAGATATATAAATATAATTTAGTATCTTTAAATATTTTAATATCATAATAAAAATTATTATTTTTATAATTTTTTTTAACAACTTTTAAACAACATACAAAAATATTGTAATTAAAAATTATTTTTTTCATATGAAAATAATTTTTAAATTAATTAAAAAGCATTTTTTACTCAAATATTATTTTTAAATTAAATCTAGGAAATCGAAAAAAATATTTAGAATAATTAGTTTATATTATTTTAAAAAAAAATTTAAAAAAAAAAATAAAATTATTAAACTGAAAAAATATAATGAAATATAAAATAATTGAATTGATATTTTTTACTTAATTGAAAAGTTTTTATTTTAAATTTTTCTATCTAGATATTAAACTTACTGTTGGTGCTGTGAGATTATGTCATATGTGATAAAGCCAAAATTGCTTTATGATTCAAACGATTGAAATTTTTTAATATGAATTTAAAGAACATTTGAACTTGAGTCATAAAGCCTAATTATGTTCTAAAAATTTTGAAATATAATATCATGTAATTAAATTGGAATGATTGAGTTAAAATTGCACAGTTATCATTATTATCGTACCCTATTTTTTGTTCTCTTACTTCATTTTTGGCTATTTTAAAACTGTTTAAATCTCTGTGTCTGTCTTTTTATCAACGGATTCATGTTATGCCAGAAATGTTATACGGTAACTGAAAATATGTTCAAAATTTATGCATAAATTTTACTTATTTATTTATTTATTTATGTAAAGTTCCCTAGAATGATCTTGCCTTTCCTTTTCAGGTATGGCAGTTAAATTTATTTTATTTTATGATTATACTATTCTGTCGTCCTAAGCAAGAAAGTCGTTTCTACATTTTCTTGGTTTTTGATAATTTAACTTTCAGTGTTTTATATTCGTGGAAATGCTTTTGGATTTTTAAAAAACAAATATTTTAAATAAAGAAAAACAATTTTTTTGAACTTACTAGAGATAAGATAGTATTAAGTGTTCATAGTTTATGTGGAAATACCACTTTTTTGCTAAGTAATACTAGATTTATTAAATTATTAAAGCTTAGACATAGATGCGACTTAGAGTTAGTTGCGACATATTTGTTATTAGTTTTAAATGAATTTGCAACGAGATGTGTGACATTTTTTCTTAGTACAAAGTTGTGAGACATTTATCTGATGTCAAATATTCCATTATCCCGAAAATTCGCTTTTGGCGCTTACGATTTATTTCCTTAGCATGGCAGAATTACGATTTGATTATTTGAGTCTGAGTATTTTGAAATTGCGCGTTTTCCCTACCTGCAGTTGGCGGAGTCGCATTCGAGACGATTGGCCAAATCCCGATCATATTTAACAGCTGGGTGGCACAGTGGTTGAGTGTCGACCTTTCATGCGGAAGAGCCCGGGTTCGAATTCTAGTGAAAGTGAAAAAACTTTTGAGGTTTTCGACTCGACTTAGCTACCATTCGCCATTGGGTTCAAATTAATGGCATAATCAATAATTAATAATTATAAATCTTTAATAAAAAATACTTTAATATAAAAATATAAACAAATACAAAATATAAACAAATAATTTATTAAATAATATAACTCGCAGATATAGAATACCATATAAGTAAAATATAAAATATTACAATATAAACAAAAAATAGAATTGTAAATATTGAAAAGCTAAGACGTTTCTACATGTTATAAGGCCTAGTACTATCTCATGTTTAAATTGTATGTGGAATTCAATAAGACCAATTCTAATAACACGAATATAATATGACCCCCTGTTCCAACATGTACCTATGGTATAGACAGGCTTATTGGCCTAACAGTTGAACAGTTAGCGCTTAAAAAAAAAAAAAAAAAAAAATATCAGAGTTATACGCCATCTACACCATAATATTGTATACATTTATGTTTATATACATTATTCCGAATTGAGAGGGATTTTAGAGTTGTTCTCAAAATAAGGTATTCTCTTTATACAAATAAAAACTGAGTTTTTTATTTCATTTATTTTATATTAAAAAAAAGAAAGAAAAATCTTACTATCAGTACTACCATTAAATATACATAGAATCAATCCAGATCTATTTTATCTAAAGCTGTTCTAATAATACTACACTATTATTATAAATTAATTTATTTAATTGATACTAATTCAGAAGATAACATGGTTCTCCTAATGTGATTCAAAAATTCTCATCAGTTAATTAGAATGCCCTTGATATCTTAACTTGTTGTTTTGTTTTCGTTTAAATTGGTTTTTCTTAATTTTTTATTAAATATATACATATATATATATATAAGATATTTTTTCAGGCTATTAAATTTTTCTAATAAACCCATCATCCAAAATTAAATTTTTTTTAGAAAAAAAAAAAAAATTTTTAATAACCGTAAATTATAACTTTTTTTTAAAACAGTATAAATACTAAAAATAGATATTTAATTAATTTTCAATTAGGATTTTTTTTATTGGAAAATTAATTAAAAAAAATATAATAAAGTATAAAAAGTATCTAATTTTATGTGGTTCTTACTATTAAAAGCTCAGTGAGAACCACAAAAAATTAGGTTTGAAAATTTTCCATAAATAATTTAATTAAAAATAGCACGTGTTATAAAACCAGAGGATAGTCTAGACTTAGATTTGGATTAAATTAAATGAACAACATGAGACAAAACTAATAAATGGTTTCTAATTCATTTAAAAATTTATGTTGTGACAATTAGTTGTTCAGATAAAAATATAACTTCCGGTTGGAAAAAATAACTTTTCCGTTTTTTAAATCACCATAAATATTAACATTTAAAAATCAATATTGTGGTAATAATTTAAATAAAATTAATACAATTCCTAATATTTTCCATAAATAAATCGGAAAAGTTAAATGTGAAACCGAACTTGAAACAATTACTTCCACATAAAATGTAGCATATTTTCTTGTCAAATTTAGGTATTTACTAAATAAGTTCCGGTATTTTTAAAACATATTAAGTTATTAAAATATATTCAGGTATTTACTAAAGAAATTCAAATTTTTATTTTTAAGATTCAGATTTTTAAAAAAAAAAAAATTTTCAGGCTTTTTCTTTTAAAAATCAGAATTTTTCTAAAATAGTTCAGATATATTTTTTTCCAAATTCAGATTATTAAAGACTAATTGTTACTAAAGAAATTCAGATTTTAAATTTAAAGATTCAGATTTGTGCTAATTATTTTCAGGTTTTTTCTTTTGAAATTCAGAATTTTGCTGAATAAATTTAGATATTTTTTTTTAAAATAGAAATTATTCAACATTATATGGGAAAATTTTATTAGAATTTAAAAAAAATATATCTGAATTTATTTAACAAAATTCTGAATTTCAAAAGAAAAAACCTGAAACTATTTAGAAGAAATCTGAATCTTAAATAAATATCTGAATTTCTTTAGTAAATACTTGAATATATTTAGTAAAAACTGAATAAATATAATAAATACCGAAATATATTTAGTAAATACCTGAATTTTACCAAAATGCTTTATAATAATTATATCCACCTGTTGTAAAGATCTAACAAAATGATGTAAGGAAATAAAAATAAATGGAATTTATTAAATAATATTAAAAAATGTATATATATATATATTTATATACATTGTTTTAAATCAAAAAAAAAGGTGAAATAACAATTTTATCCCTATAATAAAATATCACACCTGTAAATTAAAGAATGCATGAAGAAATTTTATTTAAAACAAAAAAATATAAATTAAAAAAGTCAAGGTTTTCTTTGTAAAAATAAAAAAGAAAAAAAATATTTGACGTTTATTTAATAATTTTTGATTACCTACGTAAAATTTAAAAAAAAAACATTATCATTACCCATAAAATTTTTCATCAAAAATAAAAACAGAATCATTAAGTTATAAATATTGTTTCTAAAAAACTTATTAGATTTAAGACAATACCAAACATCCCACAACTATTCTTTTTTTAAATTTTTCTTAAATACTTTATTTATACACTTTATATCTCTGAAAGTTCTCAAAGAAATTCTTTGTTTATTTTAAATTTAGGTTTTTTTTTTAAGAAATTTTGTATACCAACATTATTACCACCCAATGTTCTCTTCTTGAATTGTTTAATGATAAAATGAAATTTTTTTAAGTTTTCCAAAAAAAACTATAAACTAAGAAATAAAATATTAAAATGTAATAAATGTTTCCCTTAAGAATTGTTTAGCATAATTTAAAAATCAAAAACAAATTTAAAAATGTTTTTAGAATTTCATTTTGTCTTTTCTACTTGTCATATTGGTATCAAAGATTGTTACTTGACGTTTATATACTGACGCTATTGCCAATTTTAAATGTCAATTTATTGTCTGAGAATTAAATTGGGTTCGAATAATGTCATGGCACGTTATTTAAAAAAGTGAAGGAGAAAGGAAAGAAGTACATTAGAGATATTTTATTATTTAAAGTCATTGAAGATTTAGAAAAAAAACAACAACAAAATAAAAAAGAATTAAGAGATTTTTTAATTAATATGATGGTTTAACTCATTTATAGCTGGAAAAAGTACCTTTGATATTGAAACTAATCTTTTAACAGAAAAAACGCTTCTTCTTAAAAAAAAAAACAGATTTCTGCTTTTGTTTATTTTTTGATTTGTTTGACATTAATAATATGATTTAACACAACGCTTTCTGGACTTCAAGCGCTGTTTGGGCCTCAAGCACTGTGTAAGATTTTTCTTTCTCAAAGGTGATATTATAGTGCTATGTGTAAACAAGCACTACCAGATATTGCTGTTTAATATTAGATAGGGACAGTGAATAGTACCAGTTAGCATTTAAATGCCAGATAAAAAGTTCCGTAGCCTCACGTGTTACCAATCCTAAAATTAATAAGAGTTTTATATTTACAAGATTGAAATTTAAGTTTAATGAACAAATTGATTCTCCAAAAAACATTGAATAAAAGGACACGACTAAAGTAATGTATTATTACAGATTGTATGGGGATTTGGTAACCCGAATCTCTACTCAAATTTATCTCATCTTTTAGGGACATGAAAACATGACAGAATACCCTTGTACTAATTTGAAAGAGAGACATATATGATTGACTTACAAGAATTACCTCTTTAACAATAATTCACCAGGGTTGAGTTGTAAAAAGTTAAAATTTAAAATTACACTCATTTCAAATTTTCATTTCGTTCTAATATTGAATCTTCTTACAGTTTGAAAAATGGCCATATTCTCCCAAGTAAAATGGACTAAATATTTGAACATAGTTAA
This sequence comes from Dolichopus griseipennis, assembly GCA_963082915.1. Lineage (NCBI taxonomy): Eukaryota > Metazoa > Arthropoda > Insecta > Diptera > Dolichopodidae > Dolichopus > Dolichopus griseipennis. The sequence continues at coordinate 121,293,333 of OY720442.1, read as the reverse complement.
TGTGTTTAGTTAGTCGTTGGAGTCCACAGTCATTAACAACTTTTTAATTGAAACGCTTGAATCATTACTCCTTAATTAAATTCTTTTCATAATCCCTTAAGCAAAGAGATGCACAAAAGTTTTCATGTTATTTGATTTTTTCAGAAACAAATATAATAAAAATATTTATTAAACAAATATATGTTAAATTAATCAAGTATATTTAGTATTTAATATTAAAATCGACTTTGAAGCACTTTTTTGTTTACAAATTAATTTAAAAAAGAAAAAATTTAAACAAAAAATTGCAGATAAAGTAATCAATGCAAGCAATGGACCCTCATTTCCAATTTCCAATTAAAATTAATTTTTGTTGATTAAAGCTTAAAAAATCATTGAAATTACTGCAATTTGTTTATTTTGAAAATTGAAAATTCTTCAAAAATTTTTTAATTCTTTTTTGATAACTTTTAAAAAGTAATTAAAAAAATAAGTACATACCACCCACATGTTTATTGAAGAATCAAATTATTTTAGAAGCAGATGAGTCAAAATAAAACTAATGTAAACAAAGGTATTTAAATTCATTATTTTTTGTTTAAAAATACAAATTTAAACAGAAAATTTCATTACTAATTGAATTAAATTGCTATATGTATATATTTTATACTTTCTTAAAAAAGTGTTGTCGTTTATTTATAAAATTTTTTAATTTAGAAAGTTTTTGAGTACTTTGTAAACAAAAATCAATAAAGTCTAGAATAACTTCGAAATTACTTTTAGTAATCTAAAATAATATCAGATGTAAGAATGCACACAATTCTATAGTGTTTTATCATAAAAATGTCGAATAAAACCAAAAGTATGCTATTAAAAAAAAAAACCAATATAAAGTAAAACGCACCAAATGAACAGAAGGACATGTAATCAATTCTTCAGGATTCAACAAAAAAAAAGTTATAAATCTTAAAAAAATTAAATAAAATCGAAGTGATAGGGCGTATAAAATCGTTGTTTTTTAATTGATCTTCAATTAAGAACAAAAACATATTTTTTAATTCAATGTCTTTTAATTTTATTTATATAACCTAAAAAAATAAGAATGTATATTTTGTTTAAAAACTTCCATTTAAAGTAGGAATAAATAAAACCATTTATTTATATACGATTACTTATTAATTACGCATCAAGCTAATTTAAAGTAATAAGTAAATTTTTTATTTATTCGTAAATATTTTTAAGTAATTACTTTAAAGTTTGATATATATGTATATGATATTATTTAAGAATTCAATATTATTGGTTTCAATTTGTAAAAAGAGTTCAAGGAAGGTCTTGGGGGATAATATTTATTCTACTGTAATAGTTAACGAAAGTCCCTTAAAACCAAAATTGAATTGAAAGTTACAAACATTCTACAAAACCTACGATTTTTAAAAGTATGTATATTTCTAGACAAAATTCTAGTATTCACAAAATTGTGATTATTTTTATTATAAAATTTGTAATTCTTTCTTTGAATTTATTTTTAAAACAAATGTTATGAAAAGCCTTAAAAGTAATCATCTCATATATGCAAGATTTTATCCAGATGCCCACTCCAGATGTTCTAAATAATCAAATTTTAAATTTTTGAACTATGTTGAATAGATAAAGATCAAAAAAAATTTCTTTTTAAAACTAACTTATAGTTACTTATAAATTCTTAGAAATTTGCTCATTCTTAAAATTTTACACGAAATCGTTTAGGTCTTAAGAGATCCAGGAAGTCAGAAGTTTTCCTAAATTTACATTTTTTTAGAAATCCGTTTATTCCAAAAAATTTACAATTTTACACTTAATCATTTAGGTCTTAGGAGAACCAGGAAGTCAAAAATTTTACTAAATTTAGATTTCTTAGAAATCCGCTCTTTTCTTCCCTAATTTTTTGTGGGAGAACTTAAAAATAACGTAAAATAATTTATTTACAAAAAAACCATTAGAAATTGAGGCACATTAAACATAAAACTATTAAATTAATTTAAAATTTCTATAGGTTAAAAACAAAAAATTTAAATTTCGAAATTACTACTAGTATTATTACTATATGCTAATTGAAAATTTTTTTTCTAAGAAAATTTATTACAACACGTGACTCTTATAACCATTTAGATTTTAGAATAAAAATATCGAAAAATTTTTTTAAGGACTATAAATAAATTAATTGAAGTTTTCATTTTTCTAAACATCCAAGTAATATATTGGTATGCCGACTCATTTAGCATAAAGTTTTTTTTAAAAATTTTAAATTTTTAATTAATTTTAATTATAAAAGGTAATTTAGACATTCAAAAAAAAAATTAAAAAATTCCCAAAAAAGGCAAAAGCTAGTTAATTAAAAAAATAAAACAATTAATTGAAAAATTAAAAATATTTATTAACGCTTTTTTTGTTTAAAATTTAATTTAACTTTATTAATTCCTCCACGTTTTCAATTAACATGCACGTGTACTTAATTTGCAAAAAAAGAAGCAGAGCCTTTTTAATATATCCGTGCATACAAATAAGGGCGCGAGTATATTAAAATTACTCCTCCGTTTGTAACGCATAGATCTAGACGAGCTATATATAGTGTCAAAGGTGCATCAAAATGTAAATCGATCTAACTGTGTGTGTCCGTTTTTGAAAATCTGACCAAAACATTTAAGTTAAACAATCGCTGTACATCGCTGTCAGTGGAAGATTCTATAGTATGAAGCATATAAGGTGGAATACAAAATTAAAGTTGTCTTTTTTTACCCAGAGTATTTATGAATTCGAGTATGCAATATTTGAATTAGAAGTGAGTTTTAAGGTGATTACTAAATTTGCATTTTGGAATAAGGGAATATTCCCGATTTTCAATATAAACTTAATCTAAAATTTATTAAATGTAAACATATATATATATTAAAAATACATAAAGGTAAATATATATAACATTCAATCATACATAAATGTTAACACTAAAATATTTACAATTGATATCATTTTAGGTGGGAGTCGAGGAAATATAGAAAACTTCAAGAAGGTGTAAGATGGTTCAAGATGGTTTAAATCTTTGATCATTAAATCTTACTAAAATCCTTTGCAGTTTTGTTTTTCAAAATTTGTGTTTTGGGGTGGGTTCATGCTTTTTAGGACTTCGTTCAAAATTATTTTGAGAAAACCCCATGTACTCTCGTTTAAAAATAAATACGAAGAACCGCAAAGGTGTAACTATGGCAAGAGTATTAAGGAGAACTTCGTTTTTTCCACCATTATAGAGCAAATTTGGAATAGAATTGATAGAAATAGAAATTTTTGGAATATATTTTTATATTTTTGATTATTTTCTGAGAAAAAATATTTCCTTTTTTAAAATTGATTGTTTCAAAATCTATTTTTACACCAATTTATTTTTACTACACAAAGCCTTTGTATTGTGATTGGGAAATGTTTACGTTCTAAAATAAATAATTTTCTATATTGTCAATTCTTACATTTTGTTTAAATTATATATCTTTGGTAACTCTTTAGTATATAGTATATCTGTGTGAACTACAGTCATGGGTATATTTAAATTGCTCCCGAATTTGTAATGCGTCGATCTAGATATGATATAGACTCGAAGGCTTGGATTGGACCAGAATCGAAAAGTAAATCGATCTAGCTGTGTATGCACGTCCGCCCGTCCGAACGATAAATCAAGAAATTAAGGAACTAGAATTTTGAAATTTTCCTTTTTATGCAATAGCTGTCATCGCTGTTGAAATCCAGCCAGTCCGCTCCACGGGCTCATGTTCTTACCATATAAATACTTTTTTTTATAAGCATTACTATATATTTATTGCAAATGAGTATCTGAAATTAAGGATTTTGAAATTTTCCTTTTTATGCAATAGCTGCCATCGCTATTGAAATCCAGCCAGTCTGCTCCACGGGCTCAAATTCTTACCACATAATTTCTTTTTTTTATAAGCATTACTATATATTTATTGCAAATGAGTATTTGAAATTGTTCCCTTATGGCCACAGTTTGTGCAAAATTGTGCAAAATTTGGTTGGTCTACTGTAGTGGGTTCAAGTAGTTGCCATACACCTTATATGAATTTCTAACCTAATAATATCGATATTACGGTCATACGTGTATCCCAAAGTTCACGCAGTTCTACCTTACTACGCTTTGTTTTTTAGTTTTATGTATATTAATTTGATGATAAAACAAACTGATAATTAAATTTATAAGATTCGTAAATTTCCTATTTAAAATTTTGTCAACGAGATATTGAGGTCACTTAAAAAAAAATTTATCGCAGCTTGAAACTTAAAATCATTAACTTTTTACAAACAAAATATCATTTAAAGTTTTTTATTCAAAAAATAAAGGTACACTACTCCAATTTCTTTCTACTACATTTTGAGCACAATATCATTTATGCAGACCAAAAATTATAAATACTATAGAAAATTCTTTACCATCAATTTCTATTTTATGAGATAAGAGAAGGAACTTTTTTAATTAAAAATTTTAAAAAAGAAATTGATTAAAAGTTTTAAAATAGAAATTAATTAAAAAAAGTATTTTCCACTATAATTGTATGACAAAATGCCAGATATGCAATTTTTAATGAAATAAATTTGAATTTTAAGATGCCATTATTATACAAGTACTTATTATACAAATATTATTGACACACATATGGTTCGGAGCCTTTCCTTTGTTAACAATCAAAATATGTTGCAAATTGCTTATTTTGTAAATTCGTCATTTATTCGGTTTTAATTAAAGTTTCACATTTTTTTTTATTATTTGCTAAAGGTAAAATTAGTTTTATGCATTGAAGTATGTAAATTTAATAATGGCATTATCAATCAATATTAGACATTGTTAAGTCCATTAATAAAAAATTCAAAAAACTAAATTTTTAATTAAAATTTGAAAATAGATTACAGATAGATTAATAGATTTGAAAATAGGTATTTGATATTACCTCATTATTAACAGATGACAACAATTACAGTTAGTAAATATACTTTAATATATTTAAAACGAGGAAGAGTGTAGTGGAGTAGACTGTTCTGGGATACCCATATATAAATTATATTGTCCGGTTTATTTCTTTCGGCAAAATTTCAAACATTCAGCTTTATTATGTATAATGTAGTACTCATGTACGATGACGGCTATTGCATAAAAACGAATTTGTGAAAATTTCGAAACCTTAGCTCCTTTATTTTTTCGAGTTATCGTGCGGAAAGACGGACGAACATACATAGCTAAATCGATTTATTTTTCGGTTATAATCCGATCCATATACTTAAGTCTATATCTACCTCTTCTCCGTCTCTGTGTCACAAACGTAATGGCAAATATATTATATCCTTTGACCTATAGTCATACGGGTATAACTAGCTAATATTGGGTGCGCGTTGCTGCAAGTTAACTCAAAAATTACACCTGGTGTAAATGTTAATTTTAAAATGTACTAACGCAATTTTTTTAAAACGTTTTTTCTATGATTATTATAGCTATTTTTCAACAAATTTATCAAATTTCACTTGAAATTTTTCATAATTATTAATAATGTGCAAAAATATTAATTGAGTTAACACTATTCGCCAGAAACCCACCATCCTGTACTCAATCGTCAACGAGCACTACATATAGGAAAATTAAAGATAATCGTTCAAACTGTATTAGAATAAAAAATTTTTAAGTTTTTGTTTCGCAATCGATATTACCCAATTATCAAGTATTACGAAGCACTAAGCCTGTTAAAAGAGCCAACTCCATTTTCAAGGTGCTTCACTTATACGAAATTTGAGGTCAATCGGTCAAACCTATGCTAATTTAGAGTAAAATAACAAAAAAACCTATAAAAAGAACAGAACAAACAAAATAAAAATTTTCTTGAGACTTTCTTTCAAAAAATGTACTGTTTCGAGTTAAAAAGAAGATTTACAGGTAAATTTTTGAAATAACAGTTTTTTTAATAACCATGATGTAATACATAAGTTGTTACTTATTAAATTCTTTTAATACACCTACTTACATACGTTAAATTGAATCTGAACGAACATAATCATTAAATAAATACATAAAAATTCTTAATTTTCAACTTAAAGTTCAAATTTTAATATTGAAGTACGCTAAATAAAGATCCACCTACACTTTTATTATTTCGAAATTAATATTTATATTTATAAATTCATACATTCGAGTACTTAGAAAATTAAATTTCTGTAAATATTCGTATACTGGGGAGTGCTTAATTTTTATTATGTACCAATAACTCTAATTTTATATGTAGTTTTTATAATAACGACAAAGCTTCAAATAAAATTTATATTCAACATTGAAAGCTGTTTACCGTTTTTAGCACATTTTCAAAAAATTTTGTAAAAATGTGCCTATATAGCTTCACTCTGTCCGTCCGTCCGTCCGTCCGTCCGTCCGTATGTTTACAAAAACTTTTACACCGTTTGAAATAGAGAAAAGAAATTTTAACCATGGGTAGTTTTTGCAAAAAAAATAATTTCGTAGAAGAATTTTTTTCTGTAGCCCCACCTGTTACGGGGCTACAGCCCCCCAAAGTTGGAAAAAGCCCTATATTTAAATTGTTATAACAAGAGTTCTGTTACACATATTTTCAATCTGAAAACGGCAAATGATAGCTGGTTTCATAAACTTTATAAATTTTTAAAAGACAAATGTTTAGGGTTGCCATACGGTACTAAAATTTAACATTACGCAAAACTCAATTTTCGCAAAATTTTTGGCCACACATATCTTCTGAACGGTTCAAGCTAGGGTCTTGAAATTTTGGGAGAAGTTAGATATTCAGAAATTAGTAGGAGTCGGTTAACAAAATTTTTTTGTCAAGCCCCCTATTTAGGAGCTATAAGGGCTCGAAAATTGAAATTTTGCTATTTTTAAACACCTGTAACTTGAATACCTGTCCAAATTTTTTTTTAGTGATAGACAAAATTCAAAGCCCTATAACTATATTTCAACATGTGTCAAAGGTTTTTCTTAATTTTGAAGGGTGACGAAGTTACAGCCCCTGAAATTTCCAAAAAAGCCCTATATTTAAATTGATATAACAAGGGTTCTGTTAGGTTTATTTTCAATCGAAAAACGGTATTAGAGAGCTGCTTTTATAAACTTTACAAAAATATGTTGCCTAAATGTATAGGGTTACCATACGGTACTAAAATTTACCATTATATAAAACTCAATTTTTGCAAAATTTTTGGCCCCACATATCTTCTAAACGGTTCAAGGGAGAAGTTAGATCCTAAAAAAATAGTGGGAGTCAGTTAACAAAATTTTTTTGTCAAGCCCCCTGTTAAGGAGCTATAAGGAACCGAAAAGCACCTGTAACTTGAATACCTGTCCAATTTTTAGCACATTTTCAAAAAATTTTGTAAAAATGTGCCTATATAGCTTCACTCTGTCCGTCCGTCCGTCCGTCCGTCCCTTTTTACCTACGATTGACAAAAAAATATCAGGAATGGATAGGTATTGCAATAAAAATAATTTAATGTTAAAACTTTTTTTTGTAGCCCCCCCCGTTACGGAGCTACAGCCCCACAAAGTTGAAAAAATCCCCATATTTAAACAGTTATAATTAGAGTTCTATAAGGTGTATCTCCAACCTGAAAACGGTAACAGACAGCTGCTTTTATAAGCTTTACAAGTTTTTAAAAGCCAATAGTATAGGGTTACCATACGGTACTAAAATTTACCGTTATTCAAAACTAAGTTTTACAAAATTTTTGGTTCCTCATAACTTCGGAACGGCTAAATCTAGAAACTTAAAATTTTGGGAGAAGTTAGATCCTTAGAAATAAGTAAGAGTCAGTTAACAAAATTTTTTTGTCACGCCCCCTCTTTAGGAGCTGTAAGGGGTCGAAAATTGAAATTTTGCTAAAAATTTAGCTTTTAAACACCTATAACTTGAATACCTGTCAAAATTTTTTTTTATTTGTGTACAAAATTGAAAGCTCAAAAACGAATGTTTCAATTAGTGTCAAAGGTTTTTCTTAATTTTGACTTTGTCCGTCCGTCCGTCCGTCCGTCCGTCCGTATGTTTACAAAACTTTTACACCGTTTGAAATAGAGTAAAGAAATTTTAACCACGGGTAGATATTACAAAAAAATTAATTTCGTAGAAGAATTTTTTTCTGTAGCCCCACCCGTTATGGAGCTACAGCCCCCCAAAGTTGGAAAAAGCCCTATTTTTAAATTATTATAACAAGAGTTTTGTTAAGTGTATTTTCAATCTGAAAACGGCAAAAGATAGCTGGTTTTATAAGCTTCACAAAAATATAAAGCTAAAATGTATAGGGTTACCATACGGTACTAAAATTTACCATTTAGCTAAACTCAACTTTTGCAAAATTTTTGGCCCCATATATCTTCTAAACGGTTCAACCTAGGCCCTTGATATTTTGGGAGAAGTTAGGTCCTCCAAAATTAATAGGAGTCGGTTAACAAAATTTTTTTGTCACGCCCCCTGTTTAGGAGCTATAAGGGCTCGAAAATTGAAATTTTGCTATTTTCAACCACCTGTAACTTTAACACCTGTTCAAATTTTTTTTTACAAATATGCAAAATTTACAGCTGCAGCATTATATTTCAACATACGTTAAAGGTTTTTCTTAAATTTGAAAGGGTCTCTTTAAATTGAAGAAATTGTTTCTTAGTAATATTATCTAACCATTTTTGGTTAGATAATAATATTCTACGTAAAATTCCAAATTTTGTTGGAGTTCCAAATTGATTTCCTAGAACCGGAAAAAAATGGTAGGGTGAACACAGGAGGGGGGTGAGCAGATCCATCATAAGTTTGCTAAGCAAAAATTTGGGAACCTTCCCCATTGAAGGACTACTAGGTCTTCAAAATTAAAACTTTTATGTTCTTATAAAACAGTAACTTATTCACCAGTGTAAATTTTTCCAAAATTAAACGTTAACATTGAAGCTCCAACATTATATTTTGCACTTATTAACAGGTTTTCTTGAATGCATTGGGGTTGTATTCTAAGTATTTCACTATTACTCATATAATTAATTATTAATGAAATAACAAAATTATAATATTATCATAATCTATATTTTTATAAAAATAAATGATAAAATACTCAGTAAGAAACCGTATATAATTTTGAAAATGTGCTTTTTAAAAACCCTTGGTTTTTTTCCCTCACTTGTTTTTTTATTAATATACAAAATTTAAAGGTCCAACATTATATTTTAACATATGTTAAAGGTTTTTCTTAAATTTAAAAGGGGTTCCTTAAATTGAAGAAAGTGTCTCTCAGTTTTACCCATTTTTGCTTAGATAATAAAATTCTAAGTAAAATTCCAAATTTTTGTGTAATTCCCTAAAAAATTAGAGGATGAGGGGGGGGGGGGGGGAGTTGAAGTTAGGTTCTTGAGAAATTTGGCAATCTTCCCCATTGAAGGGCTATTAGAACTTTAAAATAAAAAATTTACTGTTACCAGTAAATTTTAAAAGTAAGCAGTAACTTAGTCACCACGGTAAATATTTCCAAAGTTAAACTCAGTATGTAATACAATATAATTTTGGAAATGTGCTTTTTTAAAAACCCTCGGTTTTTTTCATCACTTGTTTTTTATTAGAGTTAAATTTTGAAGGAAATGTCAACACGTGCAATGGTTTTTTTTTTAATGTCAACTTGATTATCCTACTTTGTTTTTGACATTTTTGTTTTATGTTCAATAATTGAATAATAAAAAGGCAGGAAATAAATAAAAAATAAAATTTTCTGTGTAAACGTGCGAACATAGTTTTCTTTTAATATTAATTTTATTTTATTTTTTGTCCCTGTTTAAATAATTTTAAAGGTGTTTCCACTGTCTTTGTATCGTTTCTATAGTTTAATGTACATTACTAACACTACTAACAAATTTTGAAATTAAAAAAAAAAAAAGAAATAATAACAAACTAATTTCGGATTGTCTAAAAGTTTGTCAATTCTGACAATTTATACAAAGCAGGTTCTTATTAAATGAATAATTTAGATGAACAAGCGTTTGACAGTGGTATTCCCAGGGTAGGGGTTAATCAATTGAAACAAGGGCTGACTGTCTTACCATCAAATAAAAGCGGTTGAACACGTTCTCAACATTGCATAGATAATCAAAAAAATTTAAAGGAAAAGGGCAAACAAATATTTTGCATTAACTATACCTAGATATTTTTATAAATTTATAAATATTTTTTGTCAATAGAAAGGAGTTTTTTAAAAATTTTTGACTTTTTGTAGAATAAATTTGTAAAGCTTTTGATTTCTAAGTGCTGAAAATTCTTTAAAAATATTAGAAAATGTTAAAAGTTATTTTAAAATTTATTAAAATCCACCTTTATGACCGATTTATTCCCGATTAAAGTACAAATACTTTAGAAAATTGTTGAGAAGCAAACATAGACAAACTATTTTAATACTTATTTTAGAATTGAGCTATGAAATGTGAAATGTATACTATGAAATAAATGAAAAACCGGGTAGTTTCTCTTTAATTTTACTAAATTTATTTATTTTCGCAAATACAATTATTTTCTCTATGACATGCAGACTTCTTCAAACTAAATCTAGGGTAAATGTAGATATGGCTTATTATTATTTATTCCTATAATTCTATGTTATATATTCAGTTTTCAAATTTATTTTAACCTTCGGATTTCACATATTTTTAATAATGACTTATCAGTCAATAATAATTTATCCAATTTTATCTTAATTGTAATATTATTTCTTCTGCAATCTAAAGGCAGTATGTTCAGATCAATTATATTAACGACTGTTTCTGGTTTAAACTTAAAGTCTTGTTTTGACATTCAGAAAAAAGTTAAAATATAAACAAGTATAAAAACATAAAGATCAGATCTTCTAAAATCATCATTAGTTTGTTTTGTAAAGATTTGGGAACCTTCCCCATCGAAGGGCTATTAGAATTTAAAATTTAAAACTTTCATATTTTTATAAATCAGTAACTTATTCACCAGTGTATATTTTTCCAAAATTATATTTCGCACTTGTTAACAGGTTTCGTTGAGTGAATTTTTGATTATATTCTAAGTATTAATTTCACTATTATTCATAATTAATAATGTATTGATGAAATAACTAAATTATAATATTATCATTTATTTTTATAAGTATGAAACACTATAACATTTTGAAAATGCGTTTTTTTAAAAACCTTTGGTTTTTTTCATCACTTGTTTATTTAACAACAACAATAACATTATACTTAATTTTTTTCTGTCAAATAAAATTTAAATTTCCAATATGTCAAATGTCATTTTTATAAATGAAACAACAGGGATAATACGACCACACATGATATATCAGTACCTGTAATAAAAAGTCTGTTAATAATAATGTCAACAATGTCAACATAATACCGACTAATTCCGATCAAAACTAATATTTTTAAAAACGAAACAAACGATCCCGAAATTCTTAGAAAAAAAAATAGTATTCCTCGGAAATTTAAAGTTGAAAATATATTTCCAACTAAAATTGACTTAACTGTCATAGTGCAATTTTACACAATCTTCAAACAAATAATAACTGTAACTTGCTTTAATTAACAGTCAAATTTAGGTTAACATTTACAATTTTTAAAAAAAATTCCGAATATACTTGGAATTATTCCTTTTATAATTAATGTAGAAGTTAAAAAAAATTCATTTTCACCTGAAATTTGACGTGTTCATTTACTAGAAAAAAAAATTTTGAAAAATTTTTTAAATTTCTTTCTAAATTTATTGAGCTGAACAAATATAATTGTCTCTTGTTAAACTTTTCAAAAGAAAATGTTTCAACAAATTATAAGTGAAAAAACACACAATATCAATTTAATTTCAATGTTTCAAATAACTTGAGGAATTTTGGAAATAACAACCCAAAATGAAACCTTTGATGTCTTTTTTTTTTTACTCTAAAACCATTTTAACTCAATTTTGTCTTCTTTTGGTGAAAAACAAGTTTACGAGTAAAAGAATTTCCTGGAATTTAAAATAATCAGCCAGAACAATATTTTATTATACTCATGTTCTTTTAACTTTGAAATGAATTTCTTTGTAAATCATAAAAATTCTTCTCTTTATTTTCAAGTGATTTGCTTTTAATATAAGAAAAACAATTTTTTCTTTCTTTTGTTGCTTAGCAACTTTGTTTTTTTCAAAATTTTCCTTAGAATTAAAAAAACATTTTTTTTAAATTCATTTACAATAAAACTTTGATAGTATTATAAAAAGAAAAATTTCTACAAATATTATCGAATATATTCAAGTTAGTGTAGGAAAAATGTTTTAAAAAAATGTTTATAAACAAAAAACTGTTGCGCAACATTTAAAAAATATATCCGATTAAAAGAAAAAATTAATTCAATTTGTACAATAACAGTTTTTTTGAAAAAATAAATTTATTTAGAATTAAAACAAACGTCATTTTAAGATAAAATTAAGGTCTTGTTATTCTGTTTGAAAGTTATGAAAACACTAAGCATCAAACCTTTTTTATATCAATACTTTTCCTGATCAAATAGAAAAAAATGCATATTCCAAAACGAGGCATCATATGTCAAAAGCAAACTAAGTACATCAAGGGCAGCATTCATCAAAATTGTATTCTGTATACAAATGGATGAAAAAAATTTCAAAAATATTTTACAAATTTGAAATCTTATTGACATCATTCATCACCTTTTCATCATTTACGGAAGAAGAATAGTAGAAAAACGAGGAAGAGTGTAATAGAGTAGACTGTGTCAACTCTGGGATACCCGTATGACCGTTATATAAACATTATATCATTATTATTATAACCATTAATTACTTTTGGAAAAATTTCAAACATACCAGCTTTATTAGGTGAAATAAAATGCTCATATAAAAGTAGAAGTTGTATGGCAGCTACTCGAACCCTCTGCAGTAGACCAACCAAGTTATGCAGTAACTTTGGCCATTACACTAAACTATTTTTGGCAAAATTTCAGACACCCAACTTCAATAGGTATAGAGTAATGCTCATATAAAATAAGAAGTTGTATGGCAGCTACTCGAACCCTTTGCAAGACCAACCTAATTTTGCTGTAACTTTGGCCATTACACTAAACTATTTTTGGCAAAATTTCAGACACCCAGATTTAATAGGTAATTTAATAGGTAATGCTCATATACAAGAAGGAGTTGTATGGCAGCTACTCGAACCCATGGACCAAAATGGCTGGATTTAAATAGCGATGACGGCTATTGCAAAAAAAACGAATTTGTAAAAAATTTCAAGATCCTAGCTCCTTTAGTTTTTGAGTTATCGTGTGGACGGACGGACGGACATACATAGCTAAATCGATTTTTTTTTCGATTCTGATCCGATCCATACACTTGAGTCTATATCTACCACCCCTCCTTCTCTGCGTTACAAACGTAATGGCAAATTTATTATACCCTTTGACTATATAGTCACGGGTATAAAGATGAATTCATACCAATAGAATGCGATTGGTCATACGCTGAGAAAAAACTTCAATAAAATAACCCACGTGGAATTGGAGTGGAAATCCCATCATAATCACAAAAATTACACGACCAAAAGCTTTGGGAATTAGGATGTCCATCCATACTATATAGAGAGGTAAATATAGTGGAAGAACAATAGATCAAAAAAAATATATATTCTCAAAAATAAGAAAATCTGTTATTTATTTATTACAAATAGTTCTAAAATATCATTTGTATGGTTCCACATTTGCAATAAAATTTTTAATTAAAAACTATTGGTGATTGAAAAATTGTTGGAAAAGAAAATTATTGATCTCCACAACCAAAAAATTTTCAATATTATTTTCTGATAAATTTGGAATTTGAAATTTTTATAAGTTCTCTAATCCACAATATTGTGTAACAAAGAAATTCGTTTGTCGGGTTTCCAGACTGGATAATTACATGAAGCACCGCTCCAATTACTTTCAAATTCAGGAACATAAAGGAAACAGAACAGAACATCCTTGAATCAAATTTCAAGTTTCTATTTTATTAATTTCAAAGATATGCATATTAGATATTTGGAGGTGTGCAGGAGGTACCCTTGAATTCACCATAAATTAGAGACCTGATGGACATAGAAATTGAAGCATATTGTACAAAACTTCATTGTTTTTTTTTTTATTTATTTCGGAGATATTGTTTTTGTCTTTGGCGTGATCAAAAACTTCCAAAATCCAAAGCCGTGGTCCGATATCAGCTTATTTCATTCTCAGCCTTACCTTTGTCATTAGTAATCTATAGTTTAAATTTCATTGAGGTAGCTTAATTATTTCTTCAGTTATAGTGTGAATAGACGAACGGACGCATATCCCTAAATCAACATAGGAAATGACCCTGATCCAAATAATACATACGTATACACATTTCCATATCTAGTTTTCTTCCTTTTTGGTGTTTACAAATTCCATACCAAAGTTAATATACATTAAAACCCTTATTTAACAGCTGGGTGGCACAGTGGTTGAGTGCCGACCTTTCATGCGGAAGGGCCCGGAATCGAATTCTAGTGAAAGTGAAAAAACTTTTCTGGTTTTCGACTCGACTCAGCTACCATTCGCCATTGGGTTCAAATTAATGGCATAAACAATAATTAATAATTATAAATCTTTAATAAAAAATACTTTAATATAAAAAATATAAACAAATAATTAAATTAAATAATATAACTCGCTGATATAGAATACCATATAAGTAAAATATAAAATATTACAATATAAACAAAAAATAGAATTGTAAATATTGAAAATCTAAGACGTTTCTACATGTTATAAGGCCTAGTACTATCTCATGTTTAAATTGTATGTGGAATTCAATAAGACCAATTCTAATAATACGAATATAATATGACCCCCTGTTCCAACATGTACCTATGGTATAGACAGCCTAACAGTTGAACAGCCTTATTAGCCTAACAGTTGAACAGTTAGCGCTTAAAAAAAAAAAAAAAAAAAAAAACTAACTTCAGAAACAATTTTAATTAATATATTTAAAATTAGCATCCAATACCTAATGTTCAAGTATTATTATTAACATTTTAGAATTTCATGTATGACCTTAATAATTTGCGAATTTGCAAAAAGAAAATATATTTAGATATATTATAAATAGGTTAATAAATATTTCAACAAATATTAAAATGTAACCTCAAAAACATATAGCATAACAATCAAATATCATAAGGTCAACTCAAATAAGAAGTACACGAAATTCTTAGAATAGTTTTGTTTGATTACCTTGAAATTAAACTAATATAAAATATGTATTATTTAAAATATAATATATATGTAAAATAATTTGAATATTAATATTTTAAAATCAAAATTTCTAATTAACAAATTATAAAATAATTAAAATATATTTGGTATCCTTCAATTCTATATTGTTTCTTTTGATAACAGGTATTAATATTCATAAAAGTGAAACTTAAAACAAACATTTTAGTTAAATTATAATTAAAAAGTTAAGGTTACTGAATATGTAATAGATTCTCTTACACTATATAAAATTCAGTATCTTTAAGTACTTTAGAAGTATCAACTTTAACACATTTGAAGCTCAAAGTAATTTTAAAATGTGTTTTAAAAATCAACGAATTTAAAATCAGTGATAAAAAAACCAAACCTCATTTTCAAAATTATATTGTGTTTCATACTGAGTATTTTATCGAAATATAATGGAAATATATACAGTGGTGACTAAATTACTGCTTTCTTATAAAAACAGTAAATTTTTAATTTTTAAGTCTTAATCCCCTCAATGCCCCTCAATGCCCCTCGATGAGAAAGGTTGCCAAGTTTCTCGAGGATCTAACCACACTTCACCCCCCCCCCCCCTTTCTTTTTTTAAGTTCTAAGAATTAAATTGTGAATCCCACAAAAATTTAGAATTTTACTATGTAAGCAAAAGTGGTTAAAACTGAAAGACACTTTCTTCAATTTTAAAGTGCCGCACTTTTGACATATATTAAAATATAATAATGGACCTTTAAACTTGTTATATTTTAAAAAAAAACTTTGAACAATATTCAAGTTACAAGTGTTTAAAAATAACAAAATTTCAATTTTAACTCCTTACAGCTTCAAAACCGAGGGTGCCCCAAAAACATTTTCTTAAATAGCTCATACTACTTTCTAATGATCTAACTTCTCACAATTTCAAGTTTCTAGCTTAAGCAAAAATTTAGTTTTGCATAATGGTTAATTTTAGTACCGTATAGCAACACTATAAATGAGCGTCTTTTTCCATTTTGAGATTTAAAATACACCTTATAGAACTCTTGTTCTTACCTTATAGAATTTTATTTGCATAAATAGTTCTAATTTTATCTCAAAGAATGCACGATTATTGCGAATCTAATACTTTTTCACAAGAATTTTTTCTAAGAAACTTAATAGAATTCTTTGGACCTTGATACATTCTATTTCTTTTAATTTATTGAATATCTGTTTTAATTAGTTTCAAAATAAATTCAATTTTAAAAATAAATTTATTAAATAGAAGCTATAATATTATGCCAAAAATGATGCTAAATTATTAAATTATTTGTTTTGGGTTTCCCAAGGTTATTTACCAAAATAGAATGGAATTTTACTAAAAATTAACACTTCAAAAATCCAAATACACTTTGCATAAATGTTTCTTAAAGGAGAATAAAATTTTATTTTGCCCTTCAAGCTTTTAGCCCTTCAAGCTTTTAGTAACATGTTTAAAATTAAATCATCTGTACTAATTAAATCTACTGCTAAAATTTAAATTTAAGTTATTTCAATTATTTTTATACCCGTATGACTATAGGTCCATATGGTATACTAAATTTGCCATTACGTTTGTGACGTAGAGAAGGAGGGGGGGGAGAGGAGGGCAGGGGAATAAATATAGACTCAAAGATATGGATCGGATAAGAACCGAAAATAAAATCGATTTAGCTATGTATGTCCATCCGTCCGTCCCTACGATAACCCAAAAAAAAATAAAGGAGCTGGGATTTTAAAATTTCCACAAATTCGTTTTAAAAAGTAGTTTAGTTTTATCATAAATGTTCTATAGCCAAATTTTGTGCAAAATTTAGTTGGTTTACTGCAGCGGCTTCGACTAGCTGCCATACAACTCCTTCTTTTATATGAGCATTATTCTACACTTAATCAAGTTGGGAGACCGAAATTTTGCCAAAACTAGTTTATCAGTTAGTTCGAGTATCTGCCAACTTCTTCCCTTATATGAATCTTAATTTATACCTATTGAAGCTGGGTTTCTGAAATTTTTCCAGAAATAGTTTAGTGTTGTGACCAAAGTTTCTGCAAAATTTAGTTGGTCTACCGCACTGGGTTCGAGTAGTTGCCATACGACTTCATATTTCACATAAGTATTACACTACACCTAATATAGCTGTATGTTTGAAGTTATGCCAGAAGTAATTAACCAGATGATATAATGTTTATAATATAGTTATACGGGTATCCCAGAGTTGACACAGTCTACTCTACTACACTCTTCCTCGTTTACACTTAAATTACTATTAAAATAATTTTGATAATTAATTACTTTCAAATAATTAAATACCAAAAAATATTTACTAAATTATCATAAGAATTATAGGTATTTTTGAAAAATCAAATTAAATGATTTTGATTAATTGATTTATCCAGTTTTATTTTAAATTGCTTCATTTTTCAAAAATTCTATTTTCAAATTTAATATTTAACAACTTTTGTTCCTGGAAAATTAGTTTTATTTTAACATTAGGCACAGGGAAAGTTTTAATTGAATAAACAAGGAATTGAATAACTAATTTAATTTTAATGCTAATCCAATAATATCTAACTGTTCTGCACACAAATCGATTAAAAAATTTTATTAAAAGTTTTAGAAAAGTTTGTTCTTTCTGAACTCTTTTAAGCAGCTTATTAAATTCACAAAATCGTTCATTAATGAAGTATCAGTGGTTTTTCTAAATAACAACTCTACGTAATTGTATTTTATCGGAATTACATGATTTTACCAAGGATTTGAAATAACCAAATAAATGAAGATACACTATTTCATTAATATAACAATACAGAGACTTATTCGATTATTTCTATTGTAATAACAATGTATATGGAGTTAATTTGCTTTTGGTATTAAAAATTAACTTGTATAAAAGCTTAACTCATGCATAATAGTTTGAATAGTCACATACATGTGTTTAATTACTAATTAGCCATTGATTATAATCCGCTATAACTAATGTACACCTAATTCCCATTTTATGCGAATTTTTTTTACACGCGTTTGAAATAATGCGATTTGAAAAACATGATTAAATCAGATTTAAAACGATTTGATATTCCAAAAGAATTTGGTGTGCATAAGTTTTTTTTCTAGTTATTTATCTTCTTGCTTTAACATCAAATTGTGGTAAAAGAAATCTGCACTAAACACGTGTGCGATCAATGTTTTACAAGAATTATTTATTCTAAAAAGCAGACTGCAATGTTTAATAATTTTTAAAAACAAATTTTATTTTATTTGAAAATATAGAGACTTTTTGATTGACCAGACAACAAATACCAATCTGCCATTATACAATTTAATTTACTTGTTTTTAATTAAAGCATAATTTCTACATTTGATTACAAAAAAACAACTAAGCCATAAACTTTTAATTGTTTATATGAAATGAAATTGTAAATTAATCAATTAATTTTACGTCTATCTATATCAAAATTACCCGTCAGACGGTGGCGCGAAATAAAGCCATACGAAATAAAGCCATAAAATGACATTATGGCTTTATTTCGCATTCAAATGCGAAATAAAGCCATATCGCCAATTTTTTCGCGTATGGCTTTATTTCGCATTTGAATGCGAAATAAAGCCATATCATTTTCTAAAATTTTACGAAATAAAGCCATATAGTAAAATTGATACAAATTCTAGTTTAATAGTAAACAAAGTAAAAAAAAAAATAGAAATTGATAATTAAGTGCAGTTATAAATGATAAATACAGGGTGTTTCGCTAATAACCTGCCATAGAACTAGGGGTTATTCTAGGGTTCAAAACCATTATTAATCATTACCCCCCCGCTAACTGAATTATTGAAGCTAGATTTTGAATCCAACACTAAAATTAAAAGAATGGTATAAGAATTCGGATACCTAATTCATTCAAAAAATTAATAAGTTCCTAATTTTTTTTAATACACTGTAATAAAACATGTTAAATAATATTATATTTTCATTACGGGGGCTGCCGCCCCCGAACCCCCGCTAACTCAATTATTGAAGCTAGATTTTGAATCCAACACTATAATGAAAAGAATTCGGCATAGCTATTTCATACAAAAAATAATCAACCCTAATTAATAAATATAAATATTCTGGAAAAGGGGGCAATCCTGCTTTTGAATCCAACTCCAAAATCCCTCCTAATTGAAAATCCCACATATACACGTATATATAAATATTCTGGAAAAAGCGTAAAGCCCTGCTTTTGAATCCAACTAACAATCCCACATATACACGTATATATAAATATTCTGGAAAAAGCGTAAAACCCTGCTTTTGAAACCAACTCTAAAACTCCTTCCTAACTATTTAAATAAAAAAGTTTGGAAAATTAAATTGCTTCTATTTTCACAAATAAAATTACATTTTTAAATGCTAAATAAAGCCATATGGCTTTATTTCGCAATTGAATGCGAATTAAAGCCATACGCGAAAAAATTGGCGATATGGCTTTATTTCGCATTTGAATGCGAAATAAAGCCATAATGTCATTTTATGGCTTTATTTCGTATGGCTTTATTTCACGGCGCCCGTCAGACAATGTCGACGCCGTTTGAACACCGTAAATGTCAAACAAAGTTAAATGAAAATTATAAATTTTTTTTAGACTTTTTCGCCGTTGAACGGCGTAGATTGTCAAACTTGTGTTGTAAAAAAGTAAATATGTTTTAGTAGTATTGAATAAATCAGGGGTATATGACAATTTACTTTATAAAAATCGCGAACATTATAAAATCTCGAAAAAAAAAATCTTGAATTAAAATTATTTGTTTTTGAAATTATCAAAATTTAGCCGCTGAATTAGAAATATTATCTTTATTTTAATCTGCTGGTCACTGGTAATTTTTTGCGTGATAAACAGTTTTACATTAAAATAACTCCAAATCTAAGATCCCACCTCTTTATTTAACAATACACAATAAATTTAATATTCTAGGTTATGAATGGTATAAGGCAGCTCATCTTTTTGTTATCCATTTTTGAATGACGTTGACGTTGTCAACAAAAAATTATTTTTATTTTTGCTGTGAAAATTCACAGATGACGCGCTAGAAAGGCGCGAACATTATTTCAGGCTTTAAAAATAAAAATATAATTGAAAATAATTTTCCATATAAATATAAAAAAAAACACAATGTTTCAATTAAGTTTTTATTTATATAACCATTAATAAACTATAAAAATATTTAATTTTTGTGTTCAATAGCATTTTATTACCGCTCCAATAAAACTTTTTATTTATAATTTACCGACTTTAATTAAAAGATAATTTCATGTAATTAAATATAAATATAAAAATAATATTATATGCGTGCAAATTCCTTGGTAAAGGGTGTTTCAGAAAATTTTTGTGCCAAAAATTTTTTCTCTTCTTTATTATACCCGTATGACTATATAGTCCAAGGGTATAATAAATTTGCCATTACGTTTGTGACGCAGAGAAGGATCGGGGGTAGATATAGACTCAAGTGTATGGATCGGATCAGAATCGAAAAAAAAATCGATTTAGCTATGTATGTCCGTCCGTCTGTCCGTCTGTCCGTCTGTCCGTCTGTCCGTCTGTCCGTCTGTCCGTCTGTCCGTCTGTCCGTCTGTCCGTCTGTCCGTCCGTCCGCACGATAACTCAAAAACTAAAGAAGCTAGGATCTTGAAATGTTCGCAAATTCGTTTTTTTGCAATAGCCGTCATCGCTATTTAAATCCAGCCCTTTTGGTCCATGGGTTCGGGTAGCTGCCATACAACTTCCTTTTTTATATGAGTATTTCTCTGTACCTATTACAGCTACGTGTCTGAAATTTTGGCAAAAGTAGTTTAGTTTTATGGCCAAAGTTTCTGCAAAATTTGGTTGGTCTACTGCAAAGGGTTCGAGTAGCTGCCATACAACTTCTTATTTTATATGAGCATTACTCTATACCTATTGAAGTTGGGTGTCTGAAATTTTGCCAAAAATAGTTTAGTGTAATGGCCAAAGTTACTGCAAAATTTGGTTGCTCTACTGCCAAGAGTTCGAGTAGCTGCCATACAACTCCTTCTTTTATAAGAGCATTACACTACACCTAATAAATCTGATATGTTTGAAATTTTGCCAAAAGTAATTAATGTTTATAATAATAATGATATAATGTTTATATAACGATCATACGGGTATCCAAGAGTTGACACAGTCTACTCTACTACACTCTTCCTCGTTTTTATCTTGACAATACCCAAATTTTTTTTTATTTAAAGTAAACCTTAATTTTGTTGGATGTTTTGTATAATTATAGTAATTATCTAAAGTATTTAACTAGGGTTAACAAAACTGATTCTAAAACGAGGAAGATTATAGTTGCCCTTGTCAACTTTTAGATACCCGTGCATACCCACTATGGTGTATAAAATAAACCGTAATTTACTTCTCTTATACATTTAACTCATTACCCCATAATTTTGACGTAAAAAAAAAAAAAAA
Organism: Dolichopus griseipennis; assembly: GCA_963082915.1. Lineage (NCBI taxonomy): Eukaryota > Metazoa > Arthropoda > Insecta > Diptera > Dolichopodidae > Dolichopus > Dolichopus griseipennis. The sequence continues at coordinate 121,271,549 of OY720442.1, read as the reverse complement.
ATTAACAAAAAAAAAAAAAAAAATTAACAAAAAAAAAAAAAAAAATTAACAAAAAAAAAAAAAAAGTCACAAAACAAAAAACAAAATTTTCATTCATTGTCCCATAACTTTAGCTTAAAAAAAAAAAAAAAAATTAACAAAAAAAAAAAAAAAATCACAAAAAAAAAAAAAAAAGTTTTCATTCATTGTCCCATAACTTAAGCTTAAAAAAAATAAAAAAAAAATAAAAAAAAAAAAAAACAAAGAAAAAAAAAAACAAAAAAAAAAAATTGGCCCACCCTAAAAGTCCGATGGTCCGAGTGATGTCCAACTTTGCCAAGTAACTTGCCCTATTAATTTACCTGCCCAATTTTAATTTTAACCTTGTAGCTTTATTAGATTCACAGTTATTGAATCGAAAACTTTGTATGGCAGCCCTCCGAAAATGGGGCTCTAACATTTTGAAACTTCATATAAGTGCTCGATTCATTATATAACTAACCGTGTGTAGTTTTCAGCCTCGTAGTATAATTAGTTTTGAAGAAATTCATATTGGTGCAAAGAAGTTGTATGGCAGCCCCCCATAAATGGGGCCCTAACATTTTGAAACTTCATATAAGTGCTCGATTCATTATATAACTAACCGTGTGTAATTTTCATCCGCGTAGTATAATTAGTTTTGAAGAAATTCATATTGGTGCAAGGAAGTTGTATGGCAGCCCCCCGAAAATGGGGCCCTAACATTTTGAAACTTCATATAAGTGCCGGAGTCAATATAAAACTAACCGTGTGTAATTTTCATCCCCGTAGTATAAATAGTTTTGAAGAAATTCATATTGGTGCAAAAAAGTTGTATGGCAGCTCCCCGAAGCCTTGGTCCGATTTTAACCAAAAACAATAGGGAACCTAGAAATTGTCTAAAAATGACTTTGTGTGAATTTCAAGACTCTAGCCCTTTTAGTTTTTGAGTTATCGTGATGACACACGGACGGACGGACGGACGGACAGACACACATAGCTAGATCGACTAATTTTTCGATTCTGAGCAGATACGTACCCTTGACACTATATCTAGCTCGTCTAGATCGATGCGTTACAAACGGAGGAGCAAATCTAATATACCCGATGTTCATATATATATGCACGGGTATAAAGAAGAAGTATAGAAGAGAATTACTGAATAAAAACAGATATGGAATCCATAATTATCTTACATATATCAAAAAGGTTAATTCTTTTTATAAAAACTCCATCCTATTATATTTCTATATTCTATACATATCTAAAATTAACAATTAACTTTATGGAGTCGTGAAATAATGCCCCTGGAAATAAAGTCCCCAGCTTATTATTTCTCATTGGTATACAGTTGTATTTCATATTGAATGGGTGATATTAAAGATCCGGGGTGGTTATTTCACATTACATGAGTTTCCATTCGTAGGAACTTTAGATCAATTGTATTTGAAAACAACGTATGGATTTCCCAGTTGTATTCCCTTTATGCATTGCATATTTATATGCATGTGTGTAGGTTTGACTTAGAGTTAGGCAGAATTTCAGATTTGGCTTAAAAATTCTGGAAAAGGGATCGACACTGATTATAATCCAAACTCCAAGATCACTTACATATACACTTAAATATTTTGCAAAAAGGAAATACCCTGCTTTTATAATCATATCTAATAATTCTCCTAATTCAATCATATTAATAAAGGAATTACTCTCCAAGGCTTTATTTATCAAAGAATCGAAAGTTTAATTAAAACAGAAATACCACCTAGAGTTTTATATCTCATATTTTGCGGACATATTTTTTAATTACACATATGAGAAATAAGAAGCCAGGATATTGGTATATCTGGTATTGGTATATTGTGTATTTCAAGTTCAGTTCTACAGGATGGCGCAAAACGACCGATATGGTTTGAATGTACTTTTATTATTTTTTTGTTAAATATATTAAAGGGGAATATTTTTAGCTTAAGTAGAAAAATTATATCCCGCAAGTGGTATCCATTTTCGGCTTCCAGTACATTTTCCATAACTATTCGTAGTTTTTGATCGCAGTTCTGTTGTGTACTGTTCCATTTCCAATTCCCCAAGTTTTCTTCACAAAATTCTGAAATAAAAATGAAAAATATTAATAAATTTAAAAAGTTATTAAACATTCAAACCATATCGGTCGTTTTGCGTCACCCTGAATAACATGTAGAAACGTCTTAGATTTTTTATATTTTTCATAACTTTTCGTAATTTTTGATCGCTGTTCTCTTGTGTACTGTTCCATTTCCAATTCCCCAAGTTTTCTCCACAAAATTCTGAAATAAAAATAAAAAAAAAATATAAATAAATTTAAAAAGTTATTAAACATTCAAACCATATCGGTCGTTTTGCGCCATCCTGTACATACAAAACGTTTTCGAACTAACTGAAAGTGTATATTAGACATAATCAATTGCTAATTTAAGTTCAGGTCTATAAAAATTATTTTCAAGCTGAGATTAGGAGTGTTTTCAAGATTTACCGTCAATGTTTGAATTCAGTTATTTTTAGTCTGTACTAATACTTCAGTCTTTAGTTTAATATTTATCAATTTTGTATCGTTGGCTCATCATAAAATCTTTAAATAAGTTAAAAGAAAAGTTCAAACCAACCTTGTATATGTCAATTTTGTTCCCATGCTATAACGGTATATGCTGTATGCCAAATCAAAAAATTGGTAATAAATAAAAAAAGTATAAAGTATTTGTCCGTAAATATTACTTTTCATTTCAATAATACACAAATTCCAATAGAAAAAAAATAGAAGAAAAATTTTTTAAAGTTTCAAAACTTTTTATTTAACTGAACTTTTATATTGTTTTATTCATAGTTCATGGAGTAACAGCAGCAAATTTATTCGTCTAACTAATTACCCAACTTTTTGTTTTTCTACTTTGATGCGATAAATCAAATATTTAATATACGAATTTGATTCGAATCATTAAACAATGTTAAATTTTTAAAAAAAATTCAATTTTAAATTACTTATTTATACAAACTTTGAAATTTAAAATGAAAAATTATTTAAACATCGACACAAAAAACAACGTCTACTTAAAATATGGATTTTATTGCTACAAAAAATATCTTAAGTTCTTCTAAAAATAAAAAAAAAAACAAACAAATATTTTAATTGTTTTAATTATTAATGTTGTGTATAATTGTTATATTTAACTTTTCAGCTCATAAAAAACGTAAATATTTTGCAGGAAATTAAATAACCCCTTTTTCATAAAAATTTTTGAACTTTTTATTTGTATTATTTTAAAATAAAGTGAAAAACTAACAATTCATGTGTCAGTTAACAGGAAAAAATTTTTAAAATATCTGTAAAAAAATTTTCATCCAAATTTAAAACAAATGAACAACTTTCCCCCATTTTACTCACATCCTTTTAACTTTTTATTTAATTGAAAAAAAAAAAAATTATTAGAAAAGAAAATCTGAATGTATTATAAATTTTTATAATAAACGGTTTTTATCATATTTTTGATTTATTAAAAATGCTTTGAAAAACAAATATGCCTTATTAGTTTATCTGTTAGTCTTTTTTACTTTTTGGAGTCGTGAAATAAGGCCCTTCAAAATAAATCTTTTGGTTATTTCATATCAAATAATTCGTTTTCAAAGTTTCAAAAACCCGCAGGGCGGCAGCGCTGGGTAATATTACATTGTAACGCGTTCATATGTATTGCGCTTCAGCATGCTGTTTTAAGATATCTTGTAAGAATATAACTAATGTCTTCGGAGGACAACAAATGCCCATCCCGACACAGATGAACTATCCAGATGCATATGTAACAATATCTTATTAAATGTGTTCCCTAAAGTTTGGAATACATATGTGTATGATTTAGAAAAATTTTATAACAACCTTGACATCTTTCTTCTAAATATCCCATTTAATTTTCCTCCTCCACCATAATCTAAGAATCCTATGTTATCCAAAACCCGATTCCCAAAAGTTCTTTAACATCCTCATTTTCGCAAACAAGCTGTACATTTCTATTACATGGGACTTTATTTTACAATGCCTTATTTCACTGCTCCATATTTTTTTTATATTTTATAATATCAATAATATATTTGTTGATAGATTTGGTATATTAAAGTAGCACAGAATATTTCTTAAATTGGCTTATTTTTATTTAACGATTTTTAAAACTACTACGAAATTGCAAAAGTAGTTACAGAAAAAATCGATTTCTTTGTAGAAAGACCTTTTGTCAAAATTTTCTACCAATTGTTGAAAATTTGAGAATAATCAACAAAACATTAAGTAGAAAAACTATTTAAAAAAGTATTTACTTTAAAATTTCTTAAACAAGTCATCAAGAAAAAGCCCTCAAGTTTAACTTTACTTTATTTTACTTTAACAAAATTTTTAGTTATTATTTCTGGATATTTTAGTCAAAATAATTGGCCTCCCCTGCTTCATATAAAATTGCAGTAAAAAGCTTAATACAATATCTTCAACATTTAAAAATTTCCTTTGCATATTTTATTAGTCAGTTTGCCTCATAATTTTGCAGTAACAGTTTTTCATCAAAACTACTTAAAATAGATTTAGTATACAATACAACAAATTCTTAAAAATCGGGATTTCTAACTAATAATACTCTTAATAATATTCAAGAGATTGAATTTTCATGATATAAGGACCAAATCTATGGTTCAAATTTAATAATGTATACTTGAATCTTATAATTGACATTTCTTCCCCAGGATATGATGAACTTAGGTTTATGCGTACCTAGTAATGAAAAATTACAATATTATGGCCTTGACCCTCACCTAACTTTCCTTATGACTTCCATATTCAAAAATTAAAGTCCTCATACGGGTTACTACGGCAAGCTTATATTTTTGCCCTGCATTATCATTTTAATGTATTTTTATTTGCCCATACACTTATACATTTACATTTTCTAAGAAAAGCGTATAATTAAAATTTTGTAATCAACTATAACATTTCTCCAGGCAAATAAAATACAGGCAAATGAAAATACAAGGAAAGGAAAATACATGCAAATGAAAATACAAGCAAATGAAATGTAGGCAAGTGAAATACAGGCAAATGAAATACAGACATATGACACTTTCCTTCCTCATACAAGCCTCCAAAGATACTCTTAAAACTACACATCATTAGTATATTTTAACCCTGGACATTATATTGGCTAGATATTTCGAAAGAAGCCTTTAAACTTCCACTACTAAAACACTTACAAATTTTAAAATTATACAATTAAAAAGTGATTAAAAATTTTATATATTTACGGAATAACATGGTCAAAAGTTTTTTAAAAGTTTTTTTTTTACAAAATTTTAACCAGACACTTTTTGTTAACGACCAAGGTTTCATTTAATAATTTATTTAAAAACTTTTCCTTTTTTTTAAAGCAAACAAAGAACTGACAACATATTTAAATTAATTAAAACAATGTTTTATTTTTTTTTAAATAATTTCTAAGAAAAAGTTTTAATGTAATGAAACTTATTAGAGCATACATTTTCATTTATTTTTGGTTTTGGTGTTTGTTTTTTTTGCCGAGGTTAAGTAGGGGTTAATTTTAAAATAATAGCAAAGTAAAATACATATACATATTAGGGTTTAATGCGCTTTGTGTTGCATTACATTTATACAAATGTTTTAAGTTAACAAGTTTTTTTTCTGTTATTTTATATTTTTATAAAAATATAAAAGTAGTAAATTGTAAAAAAATTACCTTCATTAATTTACTACAAATACAACATAAAAACATTGTATTTTTTTTTAAATATTAATAAGTATTTTCACTTGAAATGCTAAAAAGTGCAACGTTTTCAACAAGAGTTTTTAAAAAGATGTTTTTTTTTACTGAAGCTTATACCCCATGTTTTTATTTCAAAATTTCTCCAAAGATTTTATTAAATTTTATGCAAAATAATCACTTTAATTTATTTTTTAAAAATATTTTTTATAAAAAGTAAAAGATTTTTGATGAAGGCTCGACTTCAACATAGGTCCTACCCACACTCTATAAACTGCTTTGCAACATAACCGAAAATCTATTCGAAACATTCAATGAAGAGTCAATAAAGAACTTGGGCTATATGTGCGAGGTTCGTTTATCCACATTCCAAAACTCCTTTGCAACATGACCGAGATTTGAACATCTACTGCCTAAAGGTGTGTTTATGTTGGCGCTGCGATAAATGATAAGCGCGTCAATGAGAGCATGGCATAGAAAATTTTATCGATAATGAAAACGGTGTTCCAATATAAACACCTCTATTAAAATCATGTATATAGGTTTCTGCGCTATACTCCTATCGACGCTCTTATCACTTATCGCAGCTCCAACATAAACGCACCCTTGGTTTATAAATCAGTGCTTGACCTACTTTTATACCGACGGTCATTCTCTTTTAATTAACTGATCAAAGTAATAATTAACAAATAGTTACAACATCAATTCATGTGCATTTTAAAGATTATAAACACTTCTTCCCCTTACATGCGTTTATCATTTTTCTTATCAAAAACTTTTGAAAAATAGTAAAAATTTTTTGTCAATATTATTTTTTCAATTTAAACAAGGTCACGTCCAATTGAGTTATAAAACTATACAACTTAACAACAACATACTAAGGAGATAACAAAAATTTTATCTCCAAATGGCGTTAGAGATTACAGTCTGTCCGTCCGTAAGTCGCATTTCCCAAAAAATTGTGAAGCTGTCTTGAAGAAATTTATACTGAAAGGAAGTGATGGCAAAATGACCGGAGGATTTACAAAAGGCTGGAATTTGACTGACTGCGTTCGATTCCGTGAAGCTTTTGGCCCAACGCAAATATCTTCGAATTAATAAAGACAGAAATTTAAACTTTCGAACAAGGTAATTCCGTTAGATTTTCTTAATTTTGCTGAAATTTGAGATGAATTTGTTACTTCAACCCGGCTCATTTAATTTTCTCCTATTAAAATCAACTTACAGATTTAAACTTAAAATATTTTTCCAAGTGTAGTGTAGGGTTTCATTACTTGTGGCGTGATATGTTTTTAAATACTTCTTGAATGTGACAATGAGTCTGTCTTTAATATCAAAAATTTAAATACTAAGATTTTCAATAAAATTCAAAACTGTGTTATCAAGTGTGTCGATCTACTTAACTATAATACAAAAATATTCAAAGTGTTTCTTCTAGGGATTCGTTTTGGAGCATGGACCATTTTTGGTTCTCTATAATATTTGTTGGACAATGACAACAAATGTTATAGACAACCAAAACTATTAAAGAACAATGTTTTTATTATTCTTGTTTTTTCCTCGTATATTTGTGAAACCTTCGTTAAAGTGTTTTTTCTAAATTGAGAGTAAAAGAGAAAGAGTATACACTTATAAAAAAAAACAAAACTTTTTAATCCCTTCTGTTCATCTTTTGTTATACATATATTAAAATATACTTCTTCAGCAAGTATTTAATTGTACCTGAAATTTATTCATGTACATGAATATGTATATATATATAAATATTTATATATATATACATATATATATATTTTATGTAAATGGCTGGAAACTGAAGATAAATATTTTAAAAAAAACTGTATGTACAGGTAGCTAAAAAGTGATAAAATGAATAATCACAAGTAGTTATTTTACGTGATGTAAACAAGTGATGTAAAAAACCTAGGGTTTTTTAAAAAGCACATTTCCAAAACTACACATGTTTTACATATAACAAGTCCTCTTTCCCTCTGGTTCAATTTGGCTCATATACGAAGCCGTTATTTTTTTTTGGCAAAAAAGTATCATATCAAAAATTCGTTGACAATTTGATGAATTATAAGAATTTGACGTTCCCGAAACTCTTGGAATTTATGGACCCAATGATGCTAGATAAAGTTTATGAAAACTACTCTTCATGGGTACACACCAAGAGTCGACGTACCAAATTGGTACTTATTTCGGCGGTAAAAACTGGAGCCTCCCGATCCCGTGGTTCGATGTGGCCCATCTAAGAACTTAATCTTACTATTGACAAAAAAAGCATTCATACCAAGTTTCATCGAAATCAGTTGAAATTTACGTGAAGTGTAGTGTTCACATACATACACAAACACAAATACATAAAAAAAATTCCTGATTTAGACGTTTCCAACAAAATGAAACAACTTATATTAGAACGGAAAAAACTCTATTTTTAAAATTTTACCGTATGGCGTTCCATATTTGTTTTAAATATTTTTATAAAGCTTGTGTAAAAGCAACTATCTTTTACCGTTTTTAGGTTGAAATATACCTTATAGAAACTTTTATATCTGTTTAAATAAAGAGCTTTTACGGACTTTTGGAGATCCTAGGTTCGTAGTGGGTGGGGCTACAAAAAAATACATCTTACATTAACTTATCTATTCGAAGTTAACATTTCATTTCTTCATTTCAAAGGGTGTTAAAGTTTTTGTTAACATACGGACGGACAGAGTTTTTTTTTAATCCTTTGAAAATGTGCGGACAGTTGAAATTGAAGAGTTAGATACTTACATTTTTTTCCTTGTAAAATTTCAATTCTTTCTAAGTTCTAGTCAAACATTTTTAACTTTACATAAAGTTAACATATAACATAACATGAAACCGACTAAAATATTTACATTGTTGAAATATTTTCAGTTCTTACTCCTTCCATAAAGATCATAAAATAAAAAAAAACAAGGAAGTTCTTGAAATATTATTAAAATTTTTTTTTTATTTTAAATTACTTAATACCTTAAATGTGTCACATGAATAATTAAAAAGGTATAGGAATTTTTATACATATACATTATAACATTTGCTCTTTGTACATAAAAACATAGTATGTACTTAAAGTAAAATCTTTTGAATCGTTTTAAATTATTAAAATTATTAAATAAATATGCAAAAATAAATAATTAAAATTATAATAATTATTCATACAATTAAAACAATATATTTTTGGATATTTTTCCATTTTATTTTGCAATTTAAAACTGCTACAGTTCTATATATACAGTACAATTCTACATAACTTTTGGAAATATAATCTCGAATTGTACAAAATCCTTAAAAATTAAGAACTATATTTCAATCATTGGTGGGTGATTCACGGAATGAAATGATTAATGAAACAACCAACTGTATTCAGGATGCTAATGTAGGCTGAAAGGGAATGAGAAAAACTATAAATGGCTTTTGGATGATACATGATTTTAAAATTTTCATTGATAACTTGGTATTTGTGAGATTGTTTAATTTTTAGCACATTTTCAAAAAATTTTGAAAAAAATGTCCCAATTAGTTTACAAGAACTTTGTGGTATTCCAAAAAGAAGAATTTCATAGAAGAACTTTTTTCTATACCATTACGTTTCGGAGCCCCACCCGTTACGGAGCTACAGCCCTCCAAAGTTTGAAAAAGCCCTATATTTAAATTGTTATTACAAGAGTTCCATTAGGTATATTTTCAATGTGAAAACGATGAAAGACAACTGTTTTTATAAGTTTTATAAGTTATATAGAGTTGCCAAATATATAGGGTTGCCACACGGTACAAAAATTTACCATTATGTAAAACTCAATTTTTGCAAAATGTTTAGCCTCACAGATCCTTGAAAATCATCATAAGTTTGCTTAATAAAAATTTGGGGAACCTTCCCCATTGAAGGGCTATAGGACTTTCAAATTATTTTTTAAAATTAAACGTTGACAATAAAGATCGTTTAACATTTTATTTCTCACTTGTTAATAGGTTTTTTTGAATGCATTGGGATTATATTCTAAGTATTGATTTCATGATGAAAAAACTAAATTATATAAGGCTTTTTAATTACTTCATATTCGTACATTTCATTCAAACACTCAATAACAGATTAAATATTCACAATAAGAAAAATAAAATTGACAGTTAGAATGATGAAGCAAGTAAAATGACAAAACAAAAGTTTTCCTACTTCTTTAGAATTCTACTTTGTTCTTTTGGTAGTTAAATCTAGTTGAAAACTAAACTTTGTTCTAGATGTTTATAACAATTCTCCTATATTTCTCTTTATCCAATAAAATTCAAATTTGCCAAAATGGAATTTTTTATACAATTATATACAATTTTTGTTTTTGAATCTCTATCCCCAGATAATAGATTAATTCATTCATTTGAATCAAATCATCATATATATCCCCAAAAAATAGAAACAATTCATTTATATTAAGAGACTAATAATTTGAGTTTGATTTTGTGGTTATGATTAAAGTTAAAATTACTTAAAGTCCAATACTACAAGAAGAAACCTACATGGTACAGTTATTCTCGTTATTATTTTCTATATTTTCCATCTACCCTTTCAAAAAAAACCCTTAATGTCAGAACTTTAAATTCACAGAATTTAATTAAAATTTTCTTAAAAGACTTAATATTAAATGAAAAATAATATTTTTTATTTTCAAAATTTCCACTCACACTTTTCACACCTAATAAATTTTAAGATAACAATTTTTAAAACTTAAAAAGCAAATTAAGTCGAAAAATTTCGCTTCTCTTGTCCAAAAATAGAAATATTTAATTGGGATAATATTTTTTAAAATAAATAATCTCATTAAAAACCAAAAAAAAATCAACGAGTTCCTAGAAATGTAAGGTACATCTATTGTATCTAAAAATGTATCTTACCTTATAAAAAATTTCATAAAAAAGGATTAAACAGTGGATAAATTTAATTAAAGTGTTATTTTTTTTATAGTTACAAAATTTAATGAACTTTATTAATAATATTTTTTTTTCTATATTTTAGTAAAGTTCCTTAAAATATTTAAAAACGAGGAAGAGTAGACTGTAGTAGAGTAGACTGTGTCAAATCTGGGATACCCGTATGACCGTAATATAAACATTATATCATCCGGTTAATTACTTTTGGCAAAATTTCAAACATTCACGTTTATTATGTATAAAGAAATACTCATGTGAAATATGAAGTTGAAAGGCAACTTCTCGCAGTAGACCAATGAAATTTTGCAGAAACTGTGGTCATAAAACTAAACTATTTTTGCCAAATTTCAGATACCCAACTTCATTAGGTGTAGAACAATGATCATATAACAGAAGAAGTTGTATGGCGGGTACTCGAACCCGTGGACCAAAAATAAATGGTTTTCAATAGCGATGACGGCTATTGCATAAAACGAATTTGTGAAAATTACAAAACCCTAGCTCCTTTATTTTTGAGTTATCGCGAGGACGGACGGACATACTTAGCTAAATCGATTTATTTTTCGATTCTGATCCGATCCATACCTTTGAGTATATATCTACTCCCTCTCCTTCTCTGTGTTACAAACGTAATGGTAAATTTAGTATATTTTGACTTATAGTCATACGGGTAAAATAAATAGAATAAATCTCTTTTCATACCTAACTTTTAAGGGAAACTTTTCAGGGATTCAAGTAGAAATTGTTGTAAAAAAAGTTCAGTTTTAAGTTATTTAATCAATTTGTTTTAATTTAAAACTTTTAAAAATTCTATACAGTTAATTTATAAGAACAATAAATGGTTGTGTAGAACAAATTTATAAAGTCAGTTCAGAATCGGAATAGTTAGACAAATAGTCTTGAAAAGAGGAGAGTGCTCATCCAAATGAGCCGATTACCAGTTGTAGTAAAAAAAACTGTGGCGGGATTTTTATTTTTAATTTCAACGAGCAAAATTTTCACTTTGAACTTATTAAGTAATTTGAGTGCTTTAAAAAAACATATTTCAAAAACATCTTATGGAATTCGAAATATTTTCGAAACATACTTATTGTATCCATTAGAATTATTAATTGTTTAACAATGAATATCACCTCACAAATCCCTACTAAGACACTTTATATTAATGAAACTAATTCTGTACGTAACATTAGTACTTAAATAAACTAAAACTGTAGGGGGCGTGGGCTCTTCTCTTTAGTAAAAGATGATATTACTTATACTTTCCAGACAGTATGTCTGGTATAAACACTATACCCTAACTTACCATATCAATGAAAAGAATTCTGTACCAAACATAAGTATTGAAAGCTGACTAAAACTGCACGCACTGGGTAAGTGGGCGTGGGTTCTTTTCTTAAAAAAAAATGAGAAATTACTTATAGTTTCCAGACATTATATCTGGTATGCGTTGTCCAAAAATGTCAAACTCTCTTCTAGTGCAATGGTTTATCAATCATTTTAAGTACTAACCATTTTTAATCAAACTTATTTTTTTTTTTAATTTTATACATAATTAAATTTAAAAATTTGATTCTTATTAAACATGGTAAAGTATAATATAACTGAAATAAAAGATAATGTAAGTAGGATTTAATGAAATTAAAAAACAAACTTAATATGGCTTCAAAAATTTTAAATTTCTTATTAGATTCTATGAATTAATTATTTTGTTTTTTAAATAAATTTTTTTGGTTTCTTATAAATATTTACCAGATCCAATTTTTTTCAATTAAGACAAATATTTAAAAAAAAATATATTTTATCATAACATATTTATACTCGTATGAGTATGGTATGAGTATAAGTCATAAGGGTATACTAAATTTGCCATTACGTTTGTGACGCAGAGAAGGAGGAGGAATAGATATAGACTCAAGGGTATGGATCGGATCAGAATCGAAAATAGATCGATTTAGTTATGTACATACGTCCGTCACCACGATAACTCAAAAATTAAAAGAGCTAGGATTATGAAATTTATTCAAATTCGTTTTTATCAATTAAATTCAGCTATTTTGGTCCACGGGTTTGAGTAGTTTCCATACAACTCCGTTTTTTATATGAGCATTACTCTATACCTATTGAAGCTGGGTGTCTGAAATTTTGCGAAAGTAATTAACTGGATGATATAATGTTTATATTACGGTCATACGGATATCCCAGAGTTGACACAGTCTTCTGTATTATACTCTTCCTCGTTTTTTTTATATTTCTAAAAAAAATCACAATCTTGAAAACCTATCTCTGCAGGTAAACTCTGTAATATCTACACTCCTGGGAATTTTTCCTAAATTTCATATACTTTATTTTTAAATGCTCAACTATTTTGTACTAATTCACTATAATTTAAGATATTTAAGTTAAGAGAACCCATTACAGAGCAGGATCCATATACAAATTTCCAACCCCCGTAACTGGAAGAATACAATTTTTATTATAAATTTTATAATTTTACGTTTATTTTGTTAAAATGTTCGTCTTATAACTTCAAAGGTATTATAGAGCATAACAATGTAGGTGGTTTATAAAATTAATCTAATTTTAGATTTAGAGAGACTTAGGTTTACTAAGAATTATCTAACCAGAACCCACATTTAAAGTTTACTAAATTTAAAATTATATTTGATTGAAATATAAAAAAATTTTCACAATTTCAAAAAAACTGTCAAATTTTCTACACACTGTCGTACGCAAAATGAATGTTTTATATAATACTAGCTAATACCCGGTGCGCGTTGCATCGCCTCTCAATGGATGTTAGTTAAAGTAATTTTTATTGAAAAAAATTATTAGAAAAATTAATGATAAAATATGCCGCAAAAGGTTAACAGAATTCGACAAAAATCTTTTTGAGACACTTTTTTGAGTCGAAGCAGCATACTTCATAAAATTGAATGAAATTTACTTCCAAAATTTGTTTTTTTCAATTGTTGTGTCGATATGGATTAACAAAATTCCAAGTCTGTCTATCAACACCTGCAAGCAACACGTTTACAAAATTTGAAGTCAATCTCCAGGACTACTCCCCTTAAACTTTAATATACAAATTTCCATAATAATGGGCTGAGCAGCTAAGAAGTCTATTTTCTACAAACAAACATTCGCTTTTATATATACACATATTGAATATAAATTTTTTTTATACTTATTATGCAATTTTATCATTTGCATCAACTCTTTTTCTCTATTTCATAATAAAGGACTGTAATAACACATTGCGTATTCTCAAATACAAGGATTTAGCTCAATAAATTGTCAATTTCATATTTTATTTCAATAATAATATTTTAAATTAAACATTAAAAATGACTTTAACAGTTTAATATACTATTTTAATATAAAAAGTACTTTGATATTAAGTTTGTGAAAAATCCTTTTACATAATGTCCTTTATAAAAAGGAAAATTTTACAACATAAATTTTTTATTTTCAAAAGTATCTTTTATACAGCTTTTTTTTTTTTTTTTAATTTATCCAAATATACATATACTATATAATTTCAATATTTATGTAAATACATATTTATACAACAGTTACTTTAAAAGTATAAAGAAATATATAAACAAATATTGAAAAGAAACAATAATGTCTCCTTAGTAAAAGGAAATTATTTTGTTGCAGGACAAAATATCCTTTTTAAAACTAATAGAATAAATTCTTTTGTTTTTTATTTTGCTGTTTTTGTTTTTGCTTTAGCTTTAAATAAGTTAAAGGTGGCGGGAAATATTCTCAAAGAAATTAATAGGAAATGGTTGTTTTAAGTGGAAAGTTTGATCGGCCTTAACTGTAAGCCTTAGTAACTGTTTTGTTGCCTGTTAAGGTTATTAAATTTTAATTTAAAATCCATTTTTCCGCATTCAGATCTTCATTGCCTTACTACTTTTTTTGCTTGAATCATTGAACTCCCGATTACCTTTAGCTATTCATTTGATCTTAGTCAGCGTTATGAGCATTTTAGGTTAAATGTATAATTTTTTTTTTCATTATGTTACCACCATCATCGTCGCAGATTGATTAAATAGGACATCTAATCTTGTCGCATGATTTTCCATTAACCAGTTTTCTGTGAACCCTTCCATTACTGTCCAAGCCATATTTCGCGGTAAGATAACTTCAGAAGGTTGTCTGATCTTTTTCAATCATCAATATTTGTGCTCCCAAGGTGCAATCCTTAGTTTTTTCACCAGCGATTCCCAAAGAATAAACAATGAAATATTTCTTTTAACGCTGCTTAGTAGTGAGTCCACCTCCTTTGCCTAATTTATTGGCATGCTCACACCGTGAGATGTTATTAAAATCTCGGAACCAGTAATGGCCTAACTTATGTTGATTACTTATTCTCTTGAGTTCTTCCAGAGCATTTTCTGACAAGCTTAGATTTTATAGCGATTTTAGAGTTGATTGTCACGATTGCCGCTTGGATGCTCGTAACTAAGGCTGTACTTTACATTTAGATATATATATTTACGAATATTTAGAATACATCTAAATTTTATTTTTGTGGATTTATTTCCTAACACCATTTTATGTCTCTGTTCTTGTATTATTACAAAATGTTCATTATCAAAGGAGAACTGATAATAATGGATACTATGTTAAGAAGATATACTCATAATTTAAAAAAAGCAAAGCTATTTTTTAATCTTTTTTTTGCAATCCTCAAAAAACAAAAGGCAAAAAGGGAAAATATTTTTTAATTCAGTGGGGAGCTTAAATATAAAAATATCTTTTTTTGCAGCAAGGAACACAATAGAATCGGAATTCTTTAAATCTTTCTTAAAACTAAATATGTATTTAGTGGAATTCCGAAATAAAAATTTTTAAAAGCAAAGTGAGAAATTGAAAAATTAAAATTATTGTATATTTTTTTAAAATGTATAAAGTTAACTGGAAATGTATCCACAGTCAACAGGAGGAGCATTATCTAGAATCTATATATAAGAGAATATCACACTTTGAAAACCAGAAGTTTGGAAAAAAAACAAAGTTTTATTGGGAATTTTGCCAACCAATTTTATATGAACTGGTATAATAAAATACCCAATAACAGTAAATAGATACAATGGTCAAATAGAATAATATGTCAAATTGTCAAACAAATTAATTTGGTCAATATTAGAACCGATCGTTGAAGCATACTTATACGTAAAAAATTCCCATTTTTTTTTAAAAACATCTCCAAAATCGCCAAGTGGAAAACTTCCGAAGCCATTTATTAGAAGTATACGCGATTCTTAACTAGTATGTGACTTTAACAAAGTAAAACCATCACCCTTTTTGAACCAAACTTTAGGGGAAAATCTGTGATATAAGTCTACAGTTTTGTTTCAATAATAGGGAGGGATGTAAAAGGATTTTTGGGAATCGAATTAAAGAAATTTAATATTTTAAGATTATGGAGAATGAGGGGAAATTGGATGGGGATAATTAGCAGAAAGATGTTAATGTTTTTCTTAAATTTATCAAAATCCTTCACATATGCATTCCCAACTTGAGGAAACACATTTGATGGAATATCGTTTCAAATCTGCGATGAACGTATGACAAACGAATTGCCATAAGATGTGCTGTCCAAACTTGATAGTTCGACTGTGTAAGTAATAGCATCTGCTGCCCTTCTTGTTTCTCGTTGGAAAACTTTGAATGGATGCATTAATTATTTAATTTCTGTAAAACAAATGTTAGTCTCTACAAGATATCTTTAAAAGAGGGTCAGTAAACCAATAATACATGGATAACTAAATGGTGTGAGTGTTGAAGTGGCATTAGCATCATTAAAAAGATATAACTAGCGTTTTTAACTACTTTTGAAAAATTGTTTTCTTGTATTTAAAAAGAAAATGTTAAGTTGAATAAACCATTCCATGTTCACAAAAATATTGCAGACGTTATTTTTATCCTCATCACTGTAGTTTTATTTTAAAACGTCAATTTCCGGTATCTAAATTTTATATTTAAAAAAATTTTCTCTTGACATTATTAATAATTTTAAATTTTTATACTAACTTGGAACCAAGAGTCTAGTTAAACATAAAAAAAAGTTAATATTAAAAAACGAAAACAAAGAGATGGAAAACAAAAACCTCAAATAAAATATTAAAAGGTTTTCCACAATAGACAACAAGCAAATTAATAATTTTGGAACAAGTAAACAAAAGAATTTAAAAACTTTATTAAGTAAAGGTTTTTTTAAAAAAAGAAAACCAACTTGGCAATGAACTTTATAAACATATATAGGCTTTAGACAAAAAATAGTTTTATTGTATTTGTGTAAACAAGCTTTAACCTTTGAAATTCTAAAATTATATACTGAATCAATATTTATTTCATTGAAAACTTGAGACTTTTTCAAAGAATTCCCATATGAAAACTTTAATTTCTTTAAATATTGGTATAATACAACTGAAACAAAAGAATCTTCCAGCCTATTCTTAATATAAAATTAAAAATTTTTTAATTAAAATTAAGAGATTAAAATACATTAGATACAAGAGAATACCATTTAATCCCACGATAAATTTTTCAGAACCTTTATGTGGTTTTCAGAATATTAAAATTTTATTCTAAGACTAAGAAAAGAATTTGTTTTCTTAACCAAAATCGATTTTCTTAACCTTACTTTAAAATCCTAAATAAAATAATCCCTTATTTTGTGTAAGTGTATATGTATATGATAAAAAACTTTTCAAGGTTAAATTTATCAATAAACTTAAAATTATTAATAACCAGATAGGTTTAATGGTCAGAATAAATAGCCCAATTTCATTGTTAAAATTAAGCTCTCCAATTGTAGGCAGGTTGTGATTGGTTTTAAAAATAGAGTGGGTTTACATGTCTGGTGGATTTTTTTTTAATTATTTTACAGCCAGATGTCGTTACTGAGAGGATTAGGTACCGTGAATGCAAATTGTTGCTAAATAAACTTAAGTTTTGGGAAAATATATCATATCTGACATAATTCAGCAAATGCCTCTTAAACTACCGATTGGAATAATGGAAGTTAAATCTTAAATGCAAGGCGGCGCAAAACGACCGATATGGTTTGAATGTTTAATACCTTTTTTATTTAATGGTTAATTATTATTTTTATTTTTTTTGCTATGGGGAAATTTTTAGTCCCATTTTTTAATGGGGAATGTTTTTAGCTTAAGTATGAAAAATTGTATCCCGCAAGTGGTGACCATTTTCGGCTTCGCACATTCATGCTCTTTCCAGTACAATCTCCACAACATTTTTGTAAAATTTCCGGTGTTTTGGCTTGAATTTCATTTGGAATGTTTTTGTTTAGCTCTGGTATGGTCGCTGGCTTGTTTACGTATCACCCCAAAGAAAACATTTTGGCGCTGTTAAATCCAGTGAAAGTGGGGACCAATTGAAATCGCTTCTGAGCGAAATAATGCGTTCGCCAAAGAGGTCCCGTAACAGAGCCCTTGCAGTGTAGGCTGTGGCTCCATCTTGTTCTAACCACAACTGCGGATGTGTTTCTACAGCTGGCCTCAAAAAATTGTCCAGCATCAGTAATCGTAACTGAGGCGCCATGTGCTTCTTCAAAGAAATATGGACCATAGATCCTTTTAGACCATACACCGCACCAAATAGTACACTTAAGTGGGTGTAATTGTCGCTGATGAACTGTTCTTGGATTCTCTGTAGCCCAAATCCTGCAATTTTTCTTGTTTACGAAACCATTCAATTGGAAATGGGCTTCATCGTTCATTAAATTCAACATTAGATTTTCAAAATAAAATTCAACAATTGTTGATCGCTGTTCTGTTGTGTACTGTTCCATTTCCAATTCCACAAGAATTATCTCCACAAAAATCTTCAAATCTTCACAAAATTCTGAAATAAAAATAAGAAATATAAATAAATTTAAAAAGTTATTAAATATTCAAACCATATCGATCGTTTTGCGTCACCCTGTATAATATACCCTTTATAATATAGTGTGAGATTCACACTCTCAAGAAAAACCTCACCCGATATAATGAGAAAATCACCCAACCAGATTGCATATTATAATGGTTAAAGAGTAACGATGAGGCATGAACGTCTATCAAGAGTTGAATAAGAAACCTAGAAGAAGTTGACTTCTTTCTTGAATTTATCTGAATCATAAGTATTGGAAAACACATATGGAGGGTAATGTATTCCACAATTTGGAGAAGCAGCTTTTGATAGTTCCTATATTTTAAAATTGTAGTTCGAGAAAGTTCTTCGGTATTTGAATGTTATATATTTAATTTCTCCAGAAATATTGCCTTGAAGATATTTAAAGAACTGACCTTAGATGTAGAATCGCTTCGTTCATTTGATCTCAAACAATATTAGGTTTTTGAAGCATTAAAACCTATTGTGTTCAGGCTTCCCCACTCCTGAATTATTGAAAGGTCATTTTAAAAATAAGTTTTTGTGAGTTATCGTTTACGAATGAATTTTGATAAATCACAAATTTTTCTACATTTAAGTATTTTTTACTGAAAAAAAAGCAATTAAAGAAATAATTAAATTTTTATAGTATCAAAATTAATTAAATTATAACTATTACTATTTTAGTTTTACAAATTTAATTTAAATTATATTTGCCAAATTACAAAAACGAAATATATATGTATATGCATCATTTAGGTATAGTTGAACATTTTAATATCATCAGTTATAATTCAAAATTACATCATAAAAATTGCATTAAAAAAAAATTCATTAAACGAAATGAAAATAAAATTCATTAAAAGTTCAAAAAGAAAAGTCATTAAAAATTAATTGTTTTCTGATATAAACAATTTTTCAAAATAAAGGTCAAGTAATTAATTTCATTTTTTTTTTTTATTTGATTGTTAAATTTTATTTCCATATAATTCCTGAAATTTTAATTATGATTGGATAATTCAGATCAAAAGTATTTAATGGTCAGGTGCGTGTTACACCTGGCCGATATTTTTATATCACCTACAAATAAGTTTTTTATTAAATTTCAACATAATTTCTAATAAAAAACGTAAATTCTGCCCTCCTACGTTATTTTTTATAATAAAGCAATTTGGTAAGTTTTAAATCTCCAATCTCGTTTATTTAATTCCATTATTGCTATTGTTGTGTCTTAAATCCCTAGTCTCTATTATATTTCCATAATTGAGTGGGAACCGTTATTTAAAAAATTTATTTTCAAATTAAAAAAAATAGTCCAGTTGAAAATAGAAAACTGTACAGCCCATTTGAAGTGAATTGAAATATAATTAAAGCTGTTCATTAAAACAAATAATTCTAAAATCTGAAATTGGATATGCAATATAAAATTCAAGTATGGGTTTAAACAAATTGTGTACAAAAACCAGCCAAAGACCTAACATCATCCAATTTACTTAATTTATTTGTCAATTCAGTAAATTATTTATTTAAAAAAAAATATTGTGCTTTTTTAAAATTTTCAAACTTTTAAATTCAATTAACAAAGGTATATTTTTAACTTATGACGGTCAAATCTGATCCGTCCAAGGATCTATACCATTTTAGTTTCAAAATGAGAATAGTAAACTTCAAAGTGGAATAGTAAACTTCAATATGAGAATAGTAAACTTCAATACTCGAAAAGTAAATTTTAATATGAGAATAGTAAATTTCAATATGAGTTTTTTTATTTTAATTAACAGTTAATATTAACACAAAATATTTTAAATTAAATTTAATAGTATAGCATGTTTTCTAAGTTAAGAGCTGCAGTGAATTTTCTTTGAATACTTGCGATGCAATTGGCAAATGTTTTTGTTTTAAAAATAGTTGACAACTTTTTTGAGAGATCTCTCTCAACATAACTCTTTACCACAGATCAAACATTTTCAATAAGAATAAAAATTGCACTATAGAGCACTATATTTTTCTTGAAATTCAACACCGATTTCCGCTAATGTAATGCGGCAGTTATTTTCAATGATTTCAACAAAATAATCAAAATGAACTTCCGTAATTTTTTAAAACTTTTTCCTCCTCGTTTGTCTACGGTTTATCATTTTTTGGGCCTTTTAATTTTAGTATAAAAACATATTTGCAAATTGCAATTCTGCTGTTAAATTTCAAAAATTTACAGAAAATAATCAAATGGTATCTCGATTTAAAAAAATAAAACAAAATAAATCAAAATAAACATTGATTTACACAAAATCCGTTTCATTTACAAATACTTAATATTGAGATATTAAGTTAATATTGAATAAAAAGTTGGAACTTTGTTCCCACCATTTAAGTGTCTATAGCAGAACCGTGGACTCAGTTTTTTCCCCATACAATAGACATATGAAAACTTTGAAAACAATAATTGAAAATTTCAAATAATTTTTGATGACACGCATTTTTACACTAAAAATTTGCCAATTACAACCCTGTAATAATAAAATTTTATATTGCAAAATGCATTTTCATTAATCATTTAATGAAAATCTCATAAATTCTGTATAATATGTTTAATTGTTAAACTTTTGACAAATTAACAAAAAAACCCACTTTTGTAAAACAAATAAGAAAATCATCATAAATAATTATCTGATACTCAGAAAAAAAACACCATTTGACCTTCATTTAAACTTTATTTTCCGAAACTTTTATAACAATGAGTTCTTAAAATTATAAAATGATTAATTAAAAATATAAACAAAATACATAAAAAAAATACAAACCATTTTATGTTGGTATTATTTCCACTTCTATGGTTTTGTTTTGGTTTTGCAAAAAGGAAATTAAGTCTAAAGAAAAATCAACTTCCAAGGACACAACTTTTCTTTTCTAAAATTTTTTATTTATTTTTTTATCTGCTCCTGTTTTTATTTTACTAAAAACGATTATTTTTGACCCTTAATGAATTTTTTCACGCAATTGACCATATCTCGTGATTATGTTAAAAAATTTTTGGGAATGGAAATTTTTTTATGTTAGAAAGAAAATTCAAAAGAAAACATAAAATTTTTCTATTTAATTGTTTTTTTATATAGCATTTATATAAGATCGTTACTTAACCATATCTAGAGTGTTGAATGTTAAATTTGGCGACGTAATTTTGACTTTTAGTGATTAAATTAAATGAACACTATACTGTTGATTCCAAGGGTCTGTTTTAAGGACATTTAAAGAACGAATGTATTATTGACTGTGTCAACTCTAGGATACTCGCATGAATGTAATATAACCATTATATCATCCGGTTAATTACCCTGATCAAAATTTGATTTTCACGGAAATTTTTTACGGAGCTGAGATTAGCAAAGCTAATTATTCATTTAGTCCTGTTATTTCATAAAAAAGAGCTATATTGCTTTGCCTCATTCTGTTTTTTCTCTCTATTTTTACAACTATTATACTGAAAAAGATCTGCAATCTGAATATACATCGCATCGCATTAAGTCTAGGCAAATTGCGAGGCTTGGTGTAAGTAAAAATCTTACATACCTCCATTTAAACGACAGTGATTAAAGAAATAAAATTTGATGCAACTTATTAACTTCTTTAGTCTAACTTATCTTTTCAGATACATCACCTATCAGAATTCTTTTGTTGAAATTCAACTTTTAAATCAATTGATATTCTTAGGAGTTGTAAACAGTCCGATTTCAAATATTTTTTGAGAACAAACTTAAGAACTTTTTATTTGAAGAAGAAGGCACCCTTGTTTCAATTGTACTGACTATGGTCAATGGCCAATGATACCTTCTGTAGTTGAAATCATTTTGTATTTAATTTTAATAACTTTTAAATATTAAATTTAAGTTGATATTATTTCAGTTAAAGATTTAAATATTCTCTAGAAAATTCTGATTCTACTACGTATTATTTTATTTAACTCCTACCTATATAAAAATAATCATAAAACCTAAACATCTATTTTCTAAATTTATTTATGATTTAATCAATCATTAAAAATTATTTAATTCCGTTTAAGTACACCTGCATGTAAGTTGATATTTTCATAATTTTAATTTAAAATAAAACAGAATCACTTTTTAAAAGTAAAAAAAAAGTTTTTAAATATTTTTAAACCCACTCTAATAATAAAATCTAAAATATTTTTAAGGCCACTCTAATAATTAAAATATTTTAAAGCCCAATCTAATTATTTAAATATAATTGTAAAATATATTTTAAAACATTGATTTTATTCTATTTATTAATCATTATTTCTCTAATGTATCATTACAGGTAAATATTGTTGTTACATTCCAAATTTAATAAATACTTAATTGTGAATAACATGGAACTGAATACATGAAGTAATTGAAATGCCTACATAAAATTAAATGTAAATATAAAAATTTTAAAATAAATAAATCTAGAAAGTTCTTACATTCAATTGGCATTCAATGTAAAATAATTACATAGGTGAGTAATATTTTGATTCACAAATATATTAAAAAATTCTCCGGATTTAAATCTCATTTTTAAATGATTGATGAAGGTTAATATTTGGTATCTAAATAAATTTTTCTTGGTATTAAATTATACATAATTTTAAATTGAAAATTGAACTGTGAGAATTTATAAAAGTTTGTAAGAAATATTGGTTTTTAATCCAAACCAAATGGTACGAAGTTCAACTGTAACTTAATGAAGCTTATTTGATTTTTCACTTAAATTATTAAGGTTTTTTTGTTTCAAATTGTTATTAAAGAGTAAGTAAATCGAGTCAAAAACCAATTAAAAGTAGGTAAATCGAGTTAAAGAGCCAACAAATTTTTTAGATTGCAACTCGAGCCCAATTATCACACATATGGCAAATTTAATTAAAAACGAAAGAATTTTTCTACTTAGAAAGTTCCAAGAACGTAGAGTTTCATAAAAATCTTCTTTAGGCTTTAAGCAATCTTCCATTTTTTTTTAAAGTTTCATCAATTTAACGTACTGACAAAATTATTTATAAGTATTTTTCAATTTCCAAATTGGTGCTCTTTAGCACATTTTCAAAAACTTTTGGAAAAAATGTGCCTATATAGTGTCACTTTAACCGTCCGCATGTTTTCAAAACTTTTACATCATTTAAAATAAACGAGGAAGAGTGTAGTAGAGTAGACTGTGTCAACTCTGGGATACCCGTATGACCGTAACATATACATTATATCATCTGGTTAATTACTTTTGGCAAAATTTAAAACATACAGCTTTATTAAGTTTAGTATAAAGCTCATATAAAAGAAAGGGTTGTATGGCAGCTACTCAAACCCTCTGCAGTAGACCAACCAAATTTTTCTGTAACTTTGGCCATTACACTAAACTATTTTTGGCAAAATTTCAGACACCCAGCTTCATTAGATGTAGTGTAATGCTCATATAAAAGAAGGAGTTGTATGGCAGCTACTCGAACCCTCTGCAGTAGACCAACCAAATTTTGCAGAAACTTTGGCCATTACACTAAACTGTTTTTGGAAAAGTTTCAGACACCGAGCTTCAATAGGTATAGAGTAATGCTCAGAGGTACAGAGTAATACTCATATAAAAAAGGAAGTTGTATGGCAGCTATCCGAACCCATGGACCAAAATGGCTGGATTTAAATAGCGATGACGGCTATTGCAAAAAAACGAATTTGGGAAAATTTCAAGACCCTAGCTCCTTTAGTTTTTGAGTTATCGTGCGGACGGACGGACAGACGGACGGACGGACATACATAGCTAAATCGATTTATTTTTCGATTCTGATCCGATCCATACACTTGAGTCTATATCTACCCCCCCCTCCTTCTCTGCGTCACAAACGTAATGGCAAATTTATTATACCCTTTGACTATATAGTCATACGGGTATAAAAAAAAGAAATTTTAAGTACGGGTAGGGATTTGCAAAGAAAATAATTAAAATCTTATTTCTGTGATCCCATCCGTAGCGAAACTGTAGCCCAAAAAGGCCGAGAACGCCCTTTAATTAAAATGTCATAACAAAAGTTTGATAATAAAAATTTTCAATATTGAAAAGCCAAATGATAGTTTATATGAGCTTGATAAATATAAATTTGACAAAAATGTATAGGCTTGACTTACGATATTTGCGAAACTCTTTTCTAAGCGTTAACTGTCCAACCATTAGAGTAATAAGCCTGTCTATACCATAGATACATATTGGAACAGGAGTAATATAATATTTCGTTTTATTAGAATTGATCTTAATGAATTCCATATACAATTTAAACATTAGATAATTCTAGGCCTTATAACATGTAGAAAACGTCTTAAATTTTCAATAGATACAATTCTATTTTTGTTTATATTGTAATACTTTGTATTTGAGTTATATGCTATTCTATATCTGTAAGTTATATTATTCAATTAAATTATTTGTTTATATTATTATAATAATGTATTTTTATGAAGGTTTATAATTATTAATTATTGATTAAGCCACTAATTTGAATATAATGGCGAATGGTAGCTGAGTCAAGTCTAAAACCAGAAAAACTTTTTCACCTTCACTGGGATTCGAACCCGGGCCTTTCGCATGAAAGGTCAGCACTCACAGCCGATGGTTTAATGGGTTTATTAAATATAAAATATTATACAGGAATCCTATCTTAGACACTTTGTCCAAAACTTATTATAGAACATTGTTTAATTTTGAAAATGTGCTTTTTAAAAACCCTTGATTTTTTTCTATACTATATTTTTTAGTACTATTAGCAAAATTAACTTTCAGTTTATTTTAAATATCATGGTTTCCTTATTAATTGTACAGTTATTTAATTTTCTTTCAAATAATATACGTTATAGTAATCATTAGTAATCACAAATCAGTATACGGGTGTTTTATATGTAATTAACCAAAAAAAAAAACAAAAAAACAAAAGAAAACTTAATTTTCATTTCCACACAAACATTAATCAAATATATTATACAAGGTACCGACCGAGCTTAAAAATAGATTTAAGACAAAATCTATTTATAAAACTAATTTACTTAAAACAAAAACCAAAATTAGGTTTTTAAGATTTTGTATAAATGTAGGTAATATTATTTTAATACAATTATGTTGGAATAAATTTTATAAATTTAGTTTTTTTAGGTCAATGTAATTAAATTTTATATTCTTATATACCAAATTATAACATTATTATATAAAAATGGGTTTATTATATATATATAAGGTGTCAATTATAGTAATTATGTTAAGTATATTCTTGTTAATTTAACACCACCCAGTAATTTTTATTGCGAACCTTAATTAAAGATATGTTAACTACAAAAAATACAATAATAGTTTCGTGCAATTTGAATTAAATTGGAGTTTGATAAAATGATTATAGATCTTTAAACAGAATGATGTTTTTCTTTCTATTCAAAATTTTGAATTTCTTAAATAATTTATAGTTTATACCTTCATTTTTACTATTTAACTTTCGAAAGTTTTATTCAAATTTCGAAATTATATTTGTATTAAACGCCATACCATTAGTTAACTTGTCACTCATTTAAAGAGTGATTATGAATTTAAGCGAATTATAGGTAACAAAGTAATATTTAAAATAATACTCATATTTAAGATTTCAACAGTTGACAATAATCATCAAATTTAATTTATGTGTATTAATTCAAAATTTATTAATAATTATATTTAAATTTCCCATTTGAATTTTAAAAGCAATCAGCTAAAAATACTTTTAAATTATTTAATGATGTCAAACTGACACCTGAATGCTTCAAAATTCAATGAAATATTTTAATAATTAATATTTACCATTTATTTACTATTTAATATAATTCTGCGAAAAATTCTAAAATAAAATGTGTCTACAAGTTGAAAGTGTACTACATACTAATATAAATACATTCATATATTCAAAATGCCAAAACGCGATCAACAAGTGTGAGCGCTGTAGCAAATATGTGTAGTGTTAGGACTATACTAAAAAATGACAATCGATTTAATTAAAGTCTGCAACTATATATGTTTATTTATAGTGATATATATATATATAATTCTATTTTGTAGAAAAAAAAATGATTAAAAGAATTAAAAAGCTTGAGTTAAACTTCCAGTTGATAATTATTGACAATTAAAATTTTAAAATTACACAGATTTTGTATTTTTACTTTATTGTATATGAGTTTTATGAAATTTAATGAACTTGTTCTCTTAATGACAAAACCTTTAAGAACTTGTATTATTGTTTTCAAATTTAAATATTTTATTAAAATTGTTAAATTCCTTTAACAATTCCTGAATCACCTATAATTTTATGGAAGCAGTACCGAGAAATACATAAATAAAAACATAACTATAAACAATCAGTTCTTCTAAGGTTTACTTTGAGAAAATATTTTTCTCATAATTGAATATGAAAACTTAAAAAAAAATTAAAATAGTTTTCTTCGTTAAAAAAAATAAAATAAAAATTAAAAAAATATATTTAAGGCTTCCATTTTAACTTTATTATAAAATATCTTTCTTAGAAACTTAAAAAGGCTTTTGTTACTGTATAAATTAATCAAAAATAGTCTTGCAGTTTTCCATCTTAAAATTTCCTACAGTTTCTGTGTATTTATTTTTTTTATGTAACTTTAGTTATATTTTAATACATTATAAATAGTAGGACCCCTGTGGAATTGCACAGATTTTTCAGGCATTTTTACTAAAGTATTTTATCTATCTCTTCTAGCATTAGGTAATAAATGTCTTTTTAAAATTCTTTGTAATACCGAGTTTACTTTAGACATTTTTTTAATATTTTGACAAATATTAACAATACGTTTTGTATGAAAATTGTTGTTGTTGTTTTTATCTTATGTGGGATAGCATATGCCCTTTTAATATGTAAGTCTTACGGACCGTTGTGCATCCCTCTTTCAAAACTTTCTAACAATTAATAATTAATTTTATATATATTGTTTATATTATATATTTGTATATTTTAAATTATATTTGGTCACCATGGGGATTTGTTATGAAATTAAAAAAATTCATAACCCGTACGAGAATCGAACCCGCTTTCTAATTTCTAATATAACTATTTGAATATAATAACATTTCCAAATTAAATGACATATGTATTATATATATATTGATAAATATTACTTATTATAAATGGTACTGCAAATTTTTTAAAACTATCAGTTACTGAACCCATTATAGGTTTGGGTACTATTATTATATCAATTACTTATATTATACTATTATTTAAATTATATTTCTTCTTCTTCTAATTGTAATAAAAATTATTTCGTATTTTCTCAGTAGATATGTCAAGTACTTAATCACTACCCCATCGAGTCTTTTCAATTTGAAAAATACTTAAAAAACGAGGAAGAGTGTAGTAGAGTAGACTGTGTCAACTCTGGGATACCCGTATGACCGTAACATATACATTATATCATCCGGTTAATTACTTTTGGCAAAATTCCAAACATACTTAATTAAGTTTAGTGGAATACTCATATAAAAGAAGGAGTTGTATGGCAGCTACTCGAACCCTTTGCAATAGACCAACCAAATTTTCCTGTAACCTTGGCCAATACACTAAACTATTTTTGGCAAAATTTCAGACACCCAGCTTCATTAGGTGGAGATTAATGCTTATATAAAGTAGGAAGTTGTATGGCAGCTACACGAACCCACTGCAGGAGACAAACCAAATTTTGCAGAAACTTTGGCCATAAAACTAAACTACTTTTGGCAAAATTTCAGACAAGCAGCTGTAATAGGTACAGAGAAATACTCATATAAAAAAAGAAGTTGTATGGCAGCTACCCGAACCCATGGACCAAAATGGCTGGATTTAAATAGCGATGACGGCTATTGCAAAAAAATGAATTTGCGAAAATTTCAAGATTCTAGCTCCTTTAGTTTTTGAGTTATCGTGCGGACGGACGGACAGACGGACGGACATACATAGCTAAATCGATTTATTTTTCGATTCTGATCCGATCCATACACTTGAGTCTATATCTACCCCCCCTCCTTCTCTGCGTCACAAACGTAATGGCAAATTTATTATACCCTTTGACTATATAGTCATACGGGTATAATGACTATATAGTCATACGGGTATAAACATAAGTAACAACGTATTGCATATTTTTAGGCTGAAATCAAATATATGTGACACGTGTTAAATTCATTTTTTCGTATAAATAAAATCTTAACCTTAAAATGACAAATAAAATGACTTTCTTACCAAAAGTATTTAGTTAATAAAATAATATTTGCATAATATATACATATTAATATATAAAACGACATACAAAGATAATAATTCAACACGTGTAAAATGTTAAACACCCTAAAACGAATAATATTTTATCCATTAATCAACATGTTAATTCAGTTAAAATAAAAATACAAGTACAACAAATAAATGATATTGTGAAAATAAATGAAAATAAAAAATATTTTATTTTATTTTGATTTACTGACTTATCTTTTTACACATTTGAAATAAATATCATTGCATGACTTACACATTCAAAGAATTAAGACTAATTCCAAATAAACCAATATTATTGTAATATTTATTTTAAAAAGAAACAATGAAAATATTTTTAGAAGATTTACCTTGATTTAAGAATATAAACATTTATTATAAATTAATTCTTAGTAAGTCGTAAATATTTAAACATTTTGTTTTAATATTACTCATCCTATTATTTAGACTTTAGTTGCTAAGAAACCAAATGTACAAAATTCTAGAAAAATCTAAACTCAATTTTAAAATACAGTTTTTGAATAGAATCTTTCTACAAAATATAAAATCTAATCAAAATTTTTTAATTCTTAAATTCATTTTAAATAAAAAAAAAATATAAGATTTTTTAATGGCGAGGGGAAAAAAGTCCCAGATCAAAAGTCTCTTCAAGTCCCAGATCAAAAGGACTTATCACTTATGAAATAAGCCAAAATCTTCCAGAGAAATATAACTCCGATGAGTGAGGCAAAAATCCCCTAGGAAATTCCACATAACTAATATATTTGCAAACATGTAATTTCATTTTGAATAGAAACAAAGCTGAAATTGAGAAGAAAATTGATTAAAATTGATTTACTTTGAAAAATATTATTGGAAGTCCGGTAATACTAAAAAATATAAGTAAAAATGTAATAGATGTTAAAAAATAGAGAAAATTGGGAAAACTTAATTTCCAATCAGTAAAACTTTTCTTAGTCGACTCTTCCTCAATCGACAATTTCTCAGTTGACATTTTCTCAGTCAACATTTTCTAAGTCGGCATTATGACCTGGACCTCTTTAAATATTTCGCCTTTTATTTAAAAATTTTAGTTTAAGAAGTCAAAAGTCACTTATGAGAACTCCACCTCCAATCCATCCATTGTGAATCATAATTTTTCGAGCAATTTTTTTTGAGTCATTCCCAGCAGACTTTTGACACCAGGATTTTTGTCCCTTCGCTCTTTATTACATTACATTTGTTGTATTTAATAAAAAACTTTTTCATTTATAATATTTCTATAATGTGTTGCATCTGACTTTTAATATTGTATCCCTGATGAAATCAATGATTTTTTAATGATTTTTATTATTACTTAAAATATGTGACAAAGATTATCCAAGCTGTCAAATAAAAAATAAAACAAAAAAAAATCCTAATCTTATGTTATAGATTTATCACTTGTTGTACTTTTAAGTTTTCTTTTATATGTAAATATAGGATATATTAAGTATAAGAAGGGGAAGTAGGAGAAGGTTTTGTTTATGCAAAATTAAATTTTGAGAATTTTATTACACAAAGAAATTTTTTCGTTTTTTTTTTCCAACACAAGATGTGTCATATGAAAATAAGAAAATGCAAGTAAGGCTTTCTAATTTATTTTTTCATAAAAAACTGAAAACAATCCAATATGTAGACAAATGGGGAAATACATGGTGTTTTTTAAATAAAAGACAAGAATTTTATTCAATTTTAATATAATTAAAATTTAACTTTTTTTAGAAATAAGTTATTATACTTCTTTTTCTCTACTCCTCTTATCATCATTTCAATATTCTTATCTTCTACCTTTTTCTTCTTTTATCTTCTTCTGTTCTTATATTTATTATGTTATTCCACCATAGAGCAAAAAGCTTCAACATGAAGTCACCATTCTTCTTTGTTTCCAGCTGTTTCTTCAATTTCATTCCAGAAGATCACGCATCTATTTATTTCATCAAGTACTGTTCTTTTCCATGTTGTTCTGGGTCCTCCTCATGTTCTGGACCCATCTTGAGAATTCCAGCTTAGCGCCATTCTTGTTATGCAATCATCACCTTTCCTTAGTGTGTGTCCCATCCACTTCCATTTTCTTCTGGTAACTTGCTTAACTATTCTTCATTTGTTAACTCCCACAAGTCTATATTACTAATTCTGTTAGGCCAGAATATTCGGCATATTATTCTTAGGTGTTTGTTGATGAAGACTTGCAAATTGTTCTTGATGGAGTCTTGACTGTCATATGTTAATGTGAAGTTTACACATAACTTGGATATCATTAGCTTTGTTTGACTTGGCTCGAAGTCTTCCCAAGGCTATTCGGGCTTTATCAATTCTGTTTTGTACATCTTCATTGGTTCGGCCTTTTGGCGTGATGATATTACCCAGATAACAGAAGTTAGTTTGACATTCTATCTTTTTGCTTTTGTTGATGTTTATTTCTAATCCACTGTTTCGCGATTTTTGCCGCAAGTGGTTCAATTTGGACTGAACATCTTCTTGGTTATGAGATAGTAGACAGATGCCAACTGCGAAGTCAAAGTCTTCTAGATTTTTATTATCTGACCAATTTATGCCTCTTTCAGTGCAATTTATTAAGAGATTTAAACCCCACATATGTTTTATATTTAAATTTTTATATATATATACATATTATTTAAGAAAACTTAGATAAACAAGACTTAATATTTCAAGAATTAATTTTTAAAATAAATTTGCTCTTGATTCAAAACAAATGTCAAACTATTTCAAGAAAAACTATAAATTTGATAAAAAGATAATATTGAAATTATCATAATCATTATTATTTTTTTTTTAATCATAAACTTCATTTGAATAAAAAATGATTATAATATATTATCTAAAAAAAACAAACACACACATCATTAAACACCCTGTAATAAATTCATATTCAAGGATCATGAAAACAAAAATATAAAATAACCCGACACAAAAACAAACATAACAATACATATATATAACATTTCTTAGTATCATGCCAAGGATATATATATATATATATATTTATACATATATACTTGAAGAAGTATCAAGAGTAATACAGAAGCAATATTGCTTTATAGATTTACAAGTTCAAGGCTCCACAAAAAAAAATGGTTTAAACGTTTTTTTTTCTTTGTTTTAAGTAGAAAATAAAAATTGAAAAATTTAAAGAAAAAAAAAATAAAAGTAGCAAAAAACACCATTTAAACAAAGCAATCAGATTAGCACTATAGGTAATGGATTTGGGGAGGGTCGTTTTAAATAAAGCGTTTTTATTCCTTTATTAAATTTCATTGTTCTACAAACTTAAAAACCTTATAAATTAATTAAAAATATCATTTAGTCATCGTTTGTGTACATTAACAAATCGATAAACCCCTCTTCTATCTTCAGATTTTAAACTCACTTTAGATTTTTTAATTTCAACTACTAGTACAAGTATTTTTTAATATTTTAAATGTTGTCTCAATTAAACATACACATTTTTATTTTAACTAAAGATATTTTCATTTAAATAAAAAAAACTGTACTCACTTAAAATAAAAAGTAATCATTGAAATAAAAATATCTTAATTGAAAACAAAGTATTCATTTGAAATAACAAAATCTTCAATCAAAGTAAAAAAGTCCTTAGTTGAAATAAAAATGTTGTATATATGTGATAAAAAAAATCTACTCACTTAAAATAAAAAGTAATCATTGAAATAAAAATGTCGTAATTGAAAAGAAAGTATTCATTTGAAATAATAAAATCTTCAATCAAAGTAAAAAAGGTATATATACATGATCAAATATCTTGGGTATTAAACATTAAATTTTAACCGAATATGAATTATAACCTTTAAATTTAATAGTTCAATATATTTTGTTAGTTCCAAGGTCATTCAGGGATAAGTAAAATTGTGTTCACCTTAAGTACTTTTCAGTTATACGTGTGTATGATACATATATGTTAATATTAATTTAATTTATATTTTCGTGCAAAACTTACAAAATAATTTCATTGCCTTACTTTACAAAAAGGTCATAAAATGTTTTTTCAAAATTGAAAAAAAAAACACTTATATTTACTTTTATAAGTACTTAAATTGTACAGAAAATTACCTGTAATTGCATTTGTATTGTACTTTATTTTTTTATGGAAATATATTATATATAATCATTACAGCTTTAGTTTATATTATTTATATCACATACTAAAAAAAAAACTTTAATAAAATTTAATTAATATGTAAGTATGTCGGTTTTCTTTTATTATCAAGTATTTAAGTGATTGCATTTTATTACATTATTTCAATGTCATTGTCATAAACAAGTACTTATAAAACACTTATACATATATATATCTAGAAATCTAAACATGTTGCCAATTTGAAAAAATAAATGTAAAATTAAAAGTCAAAAAAATACAATAAAAAAGTTAAAAGTAATTAAATTAAGTGTTTATTTGATAGTCTGATGATTTTAATGCATGATTATTTTTTAATAATAATATTATTAAATACAATTTTATATACATAGTTTAAAAAAATTTTTAATTACAGCTACTTATAAATTACTTATAAAAACATTTATTTATTCAAGGTACTGTTGATAAGATCAAATAGTAAAAATATAAAATTATACTGAATTGTTTATATGATTTAAAATTTTCTAAACTATAAAATTTCAAATGAAATTAAATAAGTAGAAAATTATGTGGAAATTACTTAAAAAATCAAAAGACCATAAAATTATTTTCTAAATGAAATTGAAAATTTAATTCAAAAATATTTAAGTATTATACAGAACTACATTGAATATGTCGGTGGATATTATTATTTAAGAAACAGAGGTGATTTTAGACTGTCGTTATATAGAAAAACCAGCTCACAAAATTCGCTTATGTACAAAGGAGTACAAATTTTTAATGAGCTACCGCAAAATATTATGAATGAAAATAGAATTAGTATATTTAAAAAAAACTAGAATATAGTTTGTTAAAAGTAATTGTAAATTATAAGCTTTGTTAGAAACTAATAAAATAAATTTAAATCTAAATTTAAAGTATATATGGTATATATATATATATATATGTTTAATACATTTGATTCCAGAAAGAGTATAATCATGGGACTATAAGGATTCCATATATACTTAAATACGTATTAAATATATAGAGAAGTTCCGAAATATTTTCGGAGGAAACTATCTCTGATTTTTTAAGATTCAGCCAATCCCAAAAAAAAATTCATATTCTAGGAAATTAAAATTATGACTTCAATCAGATTTGAGTCTTTTCTTAGAATTTTATTGTATGAGAAAAAAGGATAAAAATCAAGAATCACAATTTCATGTAAACCCTTTTGAATAAAGAAAAACAGTGAACACATATTAAAACAAAAAAAAAAATGGGCAGGTATTCAAGTAACAAAAGTTTAAGTATGGTTTCAAAAAGAGAATTTTAAATGTTTGCATCATTTTTAGCTGTTGAACCTTGTTTAGGACGGCACATTAATATTCTGTAGATTGACTTGTATTTCCCTTGTCCCAAAGATATAGCTTCTATATAAATTTCAAAATTTATAACTTAAAGCAATAACTTAAGATTTTCAGATAACGGTAAATTAAAACACCATTTAACAAAATATTTATTTTATTTACAAAGGAAAAAGTTTCAGATTGACGACTACTATACTTACTTTATATACTACGTAGTATACTTTATATATTTTTTTTTTTATTTTACGTGGATGGGTGAGAATTTTCGAAAGATACAAACTGCCTCGTAGCAGAAGTGGCCGTATTTTTACCGACTAAACCACTCCTTTCTCTTATTAAAACTAGTCGAATTGACTAACCATTAATTTTTCGCTCTCTTTGGTTTGCGTATAGGTTTTGTGTACTTTCCCTTAGAAAATCTGTACTTTATACTATATTAATAAAGGTCCCTTTCTTTTAAGCCTTCCTGTTATAATCGGATTATTTATTAACTGAGCAGCTTCAATATTTATATGCCCTTGTAGACGAGCTTTATGCTTTATGGCATATCTATTTATTTCATCTATAACTTTGGGAATTGGTAAATCTCTATGAATTTCACTATTACGTACATACCAGGGAGCTCTTACAATGTTACGTAGGACTTTATGCTGAAATCTTTGTATTTTTTTAATATGCCTTATATGGAACTTGTATTATAACAAATAGAATATAGGCATTTTTCGTCGAAATGTAAAAGGCTTCTTACAATGAACTTCTTCTTCAATTAACTTCTTACAATTTACATCTGAACAGTTAATTTACACAGAAACCCATCATCGGAAAATCCTTATACAATTACAAAAATTAATTTTTATATAATCTGTCACAATCGATTAATTTTCATCGAAATTACATAGGGAATAATAATAACTAATACTAAGAAAAATATTAAAGATGGTTGGCAGAAAACTATAAAAAAAATTGTGGAATATTCAATATTTTTTTACTAGTAAAATTATAATTAATTCAAATTAATTTAACAGAATTTCTTCTTAAAATCTATAATCATTACTTATACTCTTTATGGTTGAATAGATTGCAAAAGTTTAATTATAAAATATAATTATATTTTTCTTAATTTAATATTTTTTGTAATAAAAACTAAAAATTCTTAAAATTTATTAATAAACAATTTTATATTTAATAACAATAAATTTTTGTAATTACTTTAATAATTTTAATATAATATATATATTATATATATATATATATATACATTAATTATTATCTTGAAACAGTTATTTTAATCAAAGGATGATTCAATTCTTTCATCAGAATTCTTATTGCATATTAATTCTTAAGTATATACATTAATCTTATATAACAATTTTTAGAAATAAAAAAAAATTGCTTTCATCTTTTAATTTTAATTAGCATATGTATATACACACATATATATACATATATATATTTATATATATATAAAAAATATATATATATACATAAATAAATCAGCTCATTTAATTTTTCTACTTTTGGTATGACGTTTATTAGCAGATAATTAAGTTTTACTCTTGTCAACTTTATTAATATGTCATTTTATGGTTTATTTCAAAATATGTATGTATGTATGTGCTATAAGCATAGTATTTGATAACATATATAATTGTTTGTTAAATATGTTAAAAAATAAGCAGATTGAATATTTACCGTTATTATAAAAACCGTATTTTAATACGTTTTATAACTCGCTTAAAAATTAAGCCTATAACTATGCAATGTTCATTTATTATTGTGTTTTTTAGAAGAAAAATTGAAAGAGGCCACAATGACCCCGGCAGCTGAGGGCTTTACAAAGATTGGATAATTCAGTGTTATATGTAATAATCAAATAAATACATAAATAAATTCTATGATGATGGAGAAACGTCACTGACGTAGTGGTTAAGTGGTAGGTGTATCGACTAATGCGGGGTTCGATTCCAACCCAGTGCAAGTCTTTTTCAAAGAAATTGATTAAAACAATCTTTTCATTACAAATATATCTGACGATCAAATATAATAACAATATAATATAATTAAATAAATATAATAAATAGTATTAGTATAATTTAATAATAGTATCAAAACCAATAATAGGCTTAGTAATTGATAGTTTAAAATATTTATCCTTTACAATTAATTTTATTATCTGGTAGCAGATATGAAAATAAATAAATTAATAACTAAAAATAAAAAGGTTTTAGTAGTGCAAATGTTAAGCATATAACAGAGATCTTTAAAATCAAAAGTTTTACACCACAGGGCAATTCAAGGAATAAACTAATTAAAGTTAAGCTAGGTCATAATACTTATTATTTTCAATATAATATTTGCGATTAAATTCCATTATATAATGTATAATCTTCATTAGATATTGTACAAATTTATATACATAATTATATTTCAATTTATTCAATTATAAATTGTTTTGAACAAATAGAATTAAAAAAATTTAAAAAAATTAAAATTAGTCTCTTGATCCTTTCCAAATCAGTCAAATTAATCTCTTTCCTAATTTATCCATTTTAAAATAAAAATATATATGTATGTAAAAACAAGACTGCTCTGTAATAATCGAAAACGAATGATATTTCACAAAGGTGTAGAAAAAAAAATAGATTAATAAAATCTAGAATAGTGTCATCATCTAATGATTCTTCTGAACCAAGTCAAATAAATCGATACAAAAAGTCAAAATAAATTGATGAATACAAACAAAACGACTTTCCATTTAAATTAACTAAAAATAACAAAATCATGATTTAAATCTAAATTTTTTGTTAATTTTTTATTTATTTTCTTTAATCAAAATTATAATCAAAATAAAACTATTTATATTTTATAATACTTTCACATGTCCTACAATATAAAACAAAATCCAAAAAATAAAAACAATACCAATACCAATATAATAAATGATTATGTTCAATTAAAGAATTTGTGTAAAAAACCTGAGAACAAAATAAACAAGTGTTGAAAAAAACCAAGGGTTCTAAAAAACACATTATACAGTGTTTCATACTGAGTTTAATTTTGGTTATATACACCAGTGACAAAGCCCTAATAGCGTAGTGTCCATCTGACAAAGCTATAATAAGTAATTTGGAGAGTCAATACATAAATTTATAAAATATGACAAGTAATAAATTAATGTAAAAAATAAACGTGTTTGATCTTTATCTTTTAACATAGTGGGAAGTACTAAGACCCACTATAGACTTTGTTGGGGAAGGTGCCGTAATTTTTACTAAACCAGCGGATATAACTCCACCTCCTCTCGCCGAAAAATTTTTAGGTTTTAGGAATTGAATTGTAACTTCCTCAAAAATTTGTAATTTTTTTTAGACTTTTATTATTGAAGCAAAAATGCCTTAAACTAGCGCCTCTTAGTTAAGTAATAAATTCATTTTAAGGACAAAGAAAATTTAAGAAAAACTTTTGATATATATTAAAATATAATGTTGGAGCTTTACATTTTGTTTGTTAGCAAAAAAGAATTTGGACTGGTATTCAAGTTACTGGTTCTTTAAAATAGCAAAATTTCAATTTTCGATCCCTTACAGATTCTGAACAGGTGCGTGATAAAAACAAAAAATTTTTAAACGACACCCACTAATTTCTAACGATTTAACTTCTCCCAAAATTTCCTTTTTTTAACTTAAGCCGTTCAGTAGATATGAGAGGCCAAAAATTTTGAAAAAATTAAGTTTAGCATAACGGTAATTTTTAGTACCGCATGACCGCGTAAAATTTTAACGTTTTCCGATTGAAAATAAGCCTAACAGAACTCTTGTTATAACATTTTAAATATAGGACTTTTTTCGATTTTGTGCGGTTGTAGCTCTGTAATGGGTGTGGCTACAGTAAAAACATCTTCCATGAAATTATTGTTTTTATATAAAAATTCCTTCTCTCTAATTCAAACGGTGTAAAAGTTTTTGAAAACATAAGGTCAGACGGACGGAGAGACAGAATGAAACTATATATAGACATATTTTAATAAAATCTTTTGAAAATGTGCTAAAAAAAAAGAATTAAGTCCTTGGAATTATTTTAGAGATATTGATTTTTTACTTTTTTTTTTTTAGTTAAATAATGAAGAGACTAAAAAATCAGATTAAATCTATTTTTTTGTCTTTGTTGTTGTTGTATTTTTATTTCCTTATTTCCTTATTTTCTCTCTTACTTGTATACATTATTTCGATAATGTCTTACATTCCAAATATATTTTATTTGTTATGTTTGTTTTTGTATAATCATTATATTAATGTGTACATGTATATGAGAAGGTTTTATAGTACGTTGTTTGATCTCAATGTCAAACAAATTATTTGAAGAAAAAGTTTTATCTTTAAATATCTTTGAACTGGATTATTATATAAAAAAAAATTACTAGAGATGATGAATTTAAAATATTTTTGATATATTTTTTGTTTTTTTTTTTTTCTAAACATTAAGTTAACAATTTTTTTTGGAAAATTTACTAGTTTGACTTTATGTGTTGGTCCTTTGGTCTGCTTACATATTTACTATACATTTGATGTATAAAACGATAAATGTAGAAAGATTGCAAAAAAAATAATGAAATAAATCATATGTTTTACCTGTCAGTTGGAACTACAGCTTCCAAAAACGTCTGTAAACAAATAGTAAAATAACTACATTAACTTTGGTACGTTATTTGTAACAAACTAAGCTAGGTATGCAAAAGTATATAAAGCTTTTTAATAAGATGTCGTACTTGCATCACTACTACTATGTCGTACTTGCATCACTAAATGTGGAGGCCATTTAAATTCAATAATATTCAAAACCAATTGAAATGTAGTAATAAAAATGTTTAATTTTTAAAATGAATAAAGAAAAAATTAATTTGATGGATTTAATAAAAAGTTATTTGAGTTTCTTAATGTTTTTGGTCTGCGTCATCTTCTGATTAGATTTATCCATACCCCTCCGTTCCTTTGCGCTTTCGTTCTTTTCCACGATAACGTAAAAAATAATTAGTTACCATGATGAAATTTATACTGTAGATTGCAAATGATGATAGAAGGGTGCGAATTCAAATTGAGAAAAATTGGACCTTGGTTTTGGATTCTGGAAAATCATGTTTCGATTCGGATTGAGGGAGTTTCTGAAATAAGCACGAACTATGATCAAACGTGCATATCTCTGAAACTAATAAAGTTCCTTTGTTTTGGCGTGAATTTGAGCTTAGGTACTTTCCGATACAGCTCCCAAGATCTAAAAGCATCTAATTCCTATCTAAAAAAATATAGGGTAGGTTTATAAAGCACAAGTTAGCATCAACTTTCATTACTTGTTTTAATTCTAAAAATGTCAAAAGACATGTTTTTATAATTACATACCATTCTCTTTCGAATTTTTAAAATGTATCTCTACAAAATTCTAAAATTCTTCAAAATTTTTACCAAATAATAATCACAAAGCTTTTAATACAGTTTGAGAAATTTGCGCCTTTAAAAATCCTTGCTTACACTTATTGTCTAATTTGTTTCTAAATTCCAAACACATTTTTCTTTTTTGAGATAAGCGTCGCACAATAATCAAAGTATTATAAAAAAAAGTACAAGAAATAACGGTAAACAAAAAATAAATACAAAGTAATAGATGGGCAAAAAATAAAATACTTAAGACAAAATACTAAAGAAAAATAAATTACAAAAAAAAATGTGATTATCTTCCGTATTTTTGTTTTATTCTATAAAAAATAAATACATTTACAAGGATTTGAACAACAAGAGAAAGGAAATTTAAGATTTAAAAAAACGTGTATGTATATGTATACATAAAAGTTTTTGCAAAATATTATAAGAACGGAAGACTTTTAAAATGTTTTTAACGTATTAAAATTTACAGTACTATTCGATAGATTTTTATACCCGTATGACTATAAGTCAAAAGGATATATTAAATTTGCCTTTACGTTTATGACGCAGACAAGGAGGGGGATGGATATAAACTCAAAGGTATAGATCGGATCAGAATCGAAAAGTAAATCAATCTAGCTATGTGTTGGGGTAGAATTCGGGCTAAAATTCTGAAAGCCTAATAATTGTTTCTACTTTAAATTTTTCCTAAAGTAATTAACCGGATGATATAATGTTTATATCATGGTCATACGGGTATCCCTCTTCTTCGTTTTTTGAATATAATTTAGTTTTTATTTTAAATACACTTTGTTAGAATCATTAGACGTTTTTGGAAACCAATTAAGGATTCGTAAAATAAGGCTGTGTGAAATAAAGCCTCCAGGATATTATTTCTTTTTCAATTTAATTTTCGACTCTTTCATAAACTCAGCCCTGGAGAGTTATTTCTTTTTTACTAAGAATGAACAGTCCAAAGTCATATTTCTTATTTTTTGAGTATTTATTTAAATATACGTTTTCAATTAAAATTTAGAATTAATAGAAATTTTAGAATTGTATTCGAAAACAGGATATCTAAAAAAATACCTGAATTACGTTTATAAAGAAAGAACTAATAAGACTTTTGGGCTTAATTTTTGATTAGAAGTGAAAAACCCTCCGGGATTACAGTTCTTAATAAGTCGAAAGTGAAATTAAATTAGAAAAAAAAGGAAATAACACCCCGAGGACTTTTTTTTTCCTACCAATTAAAAAAAACACCATGCGGAAGCTTAAATTCGCAGGATCGTATATCACGGCTGCGTCAATTATGCGATAGCTCTATTTGTCAACAAAAATTAGGATACAATAACTCTTGAAGTGTGAGTGTTACACCTGAACAAGAAGCAGGAA
The DNA here is from genome assembly GCA_963082915.1 of Dolichopus griseipennis. NCBI lineage: Eukaryota > Metazoa > Arthropoda > Insecta > Diptera > Dolichopodidae > Dolichopus > Dolichopus griseipennis. The sequence goes on along the minus strand of OY720442.1, from coordinate 121,230,324 downwards.
TAACTAGAAAAAAAAAATAACAACAAAAGATTAAGTTTAAGAAGCAAATAAATTCCATAAATTCTATAACAAAGAATGCATTTTCTCCTGCTATAAAAATTTTAAAAAGCACCTTAATTTAATATGCTTTGAGTACATTTTAATACCCAAAGGCATTATCTTATACATATTATACATATGAAGTAAAAAAGCATTAGAATTTAATAAAAATTTATTAAAAATTATGATTACAGATTTTTTTTTTTGATTGTTTGTAATATTCAAAAACCCAAAAGCATAGAAGAAGTTTCGAATAACAATAGTAAAAGCTAGGGTATTGTGTTAAAAGAAAGTATAAAAAAACTCAAAGGTTGTATTAGCTTAAGTCTGACTTTGAGAACTCGCGTAAATTTCAACCGATTTTGATGAAATCTGGCATAAACGATATATTCGTCAAAAATAAGGTTATGTTCATAGATGGGCGAAATTAAAATCCGGAGGTTTCCCATACAAAAACACGAAACTTTTCGAGATATTGCAAATTTTAACCGTCAAAATGAGTTCAAATTTATTACATAGGCTATTAGTGGCTACCTATGAAGAGTAGCTTTCATAAATTGATTTAAGTAATATAAAGTCTAGAAATTCTAGAAGTTTCCACAATGTCAAGTTCTAATAATTCATTAAAATCTCAAACAATTTTAAAGAAATTCGGAATGAATGCCTTTTTTGCTAAAATAAGGAAAAACTTTGCAGATTAACCGAATTGGTCCAGCGAGGAAAGGGAACTCCCATATAAAATAATTCTACTTTGCAATACAAGCCACATAATGCAAAAAGAAAAGCTTATATAATCCATTTTTTATTTATTTCTACGTTTTTATTTGTAATAAATGCATAAGTATACTTTCTAAAGATTATTTTTTAAATTTTTATACAATTTTATATCAATTTATGTTCATGATGTTTTTAATTAAAAAAGTTTAATTCTAAAAATCCAATCCGTGACGCAGTGGTTAGGACGTCGGACGAAAAATTTCGGGTTCAAACTCTGATCGAATAAAAAAATACAATTAGTATCAATAAAAGTTTATATCATAATATAAATTATATATCTGCCACACTTGAACAGGAAATGCCGAATCACTTACTTATCACACTTCACTTATCACACTTCAATTATCTCATAAGTGAGATAAGTGATGAAATAAAAATAACTAATTTTGTCATTGAATATTAAAAATTTAAAATGAAAAAATTTAATATTAAATTCATTAATAAATCATTCAGTAAAGACTGTAATAATAAAAGTATATTAAAATAATTTCAAAAACCTTATAAATATTATATAAATATACTTCATTATATACTTCTTCTTCTGCTAAGTATCTGATGATTTGTTATAATCCTTTTTTATTACATACATAACTTATTTTTCAGTTAAATAATAAAATAAAGATTGAAAAACATATCTACACTCTGTAGAAATTAATTTCAAGACACATGTACTCATATGTAAGCATAATATATGTATCTTTATAAGTCATAAGTACAGAGTTTGTTTTTAATACTTTTTTAAACAAAATTAGAAAAAAAAAACGAGAAAGAGAGTAGTAGAATAGACTGTGTCAACTCTGGGATACACCTATGACCGTTATATAAACATTATATCATCCGCGGTTGATTAAAAGAAGGAATTGTATGGCAGCTTCTCGAACCCTCTGCAGTAGACCAACCAAATTTTACAGTAACTTTGGCCATTACACTCAACTATTTTTGCCAAAATTTAAGACACCAAAAATTCATTAGATGTACTCTTGCTCTTATAAAAGAAGAAGTTGTATGGCAGGTACTCGAACCCCTGGAGGAAAATGAATTTTAATATAGATGACGGATATTGCATAAAAACTAATTTGTGAAAATTTCAAAATCCTAGCTCCTTTATTTTTTGAGTATAATGGGGATGTTGGGACGGAAGAACATACATAGCTAGAAAGATTTACTTTTCGATTCTAATCCGATCCATACCTTTGAGTCTATATCTAACCCACTTCCTTCTCTGCATCACAAACATAGTGGCAATTTTAGTACACTCTTTTCATTTATATCTTTTCATGCGGGTATAAAAATTGTTATAAAATTCTTTAACACTTTTTAAATCAGAACAGTGATAAATATCTAAACGAATATCATTTTATAAAATGAACATTCGTTCGTTAAAAAATTCACCTCTTTTCTTAATAAAAGAAAATTTCACTTCATCAATTAATGATAATAATTCATTATTAAAGCTTGTGTAGAATTTAAGTGCATAAAAATATTCTCTAAAAACTTTTTTTAATTTTTTTCACAATAAAAAAAAATAAATTTTAAGTTTGTTAACAATTTGTTTTATATATAGAGGATCTTTGTTCAAGGTAAGTGTATTAATAACACTCTTAAGTCAATTCTCTTAATCTCTTCTATTAGATCAATGAAAATTTTTATTCGGAAAAACTCAAACTTTTATTCAAAATTAATTGAGAACAAACTAATAATAATTGGTCTAACATAATAAAATATAAGAAATAATCTATTATCCCAATCCCAATTCCTAAATTTTTGTTCCCGAACTCCTAAAGTCTCCTTTCACAATTCCCTTCTACAAAAGCAGATCGTCAAATTGTATCAAAGGCCTTATCCCGAGATTTTCCGGGTTAAGTATGTTAAAGTCATATACAACCAAGAAGAACTACGCGCAGTTCCAATGAGTGGCTTTCAATTCTTTCCTTAACCCTCGTAAAAAAAAAAAGAAAGAAAAATTTCAAGTGATTCATATTAATAAGATGACATAATACGTGATATAAAATGATAAAGTGTTATTAAAGAAAATTCTTATTAAATGCTTACTATATTAAAATCCCTTTGAAAAAAAAGAATAATGAAATAAAATAAAATTTCAAAGAAATATCTAATTAAAAACATGCTTAATTGTTATTGATCTTTTTGAAATATCTTAAGAAAAATTATAAAATCTCGAATGATATTTTTCCAGAACAATCAATTTGAAGTCAAAACTGGAAAAACTGTCAATTGAACATGTTATTTTGATTTATACTGAAATGTATAATAAAAAAAATAAGACAGCACAATTGAACTCTTACTGAGAACGAAAATAGACGTTAATTTGGGGAACTAATTAACGGTTCAATTGCCAAGCTAATGAGCTTTTCTATTCTATAGGTAAATGCGGGAGCAGAGCTGATTTACATGATACAGTACTAGAAATGAAGAATCATCTTAGATACAATTCTATTTTTTAAATAACGTATCTAAATTATAAGTTATTTCTGTATCTGTGAGTTATATTATTCAATTAAATTTTTATTAAAGATATAGAAGTATTAATTATCAGTTATGCAATTAATTTGAACTCAATTGGCTATGTTGACTGACTTGAGTAGAAAAGCAGATTGTAAAAGGTTTTTTTTCACTTTTTCTATGATTCGAACTCGAGCTTCTCGAATATTAGGTCGTTACTCTAACCAAAATGCTACCCATCTTTTAAAAATTAAAGACAAAAGGTAATTGAATTAGATTTCATTTTTATCAAGAATTCGAATGTGGATTCTTCGAATGAGTCTGACACTCTAATCACTATACCATCCAATACAGACGTTTAAGTATTGAGGTAAGATTTATGTGTGAATGCACAAATGTTAATAATACCCGTATGTCTATAAGTATACTAAATTTCCCATTACGTTTGTGATGCAGAGAAGAAGGGGGGTTAGATATAGACTCAAGTGTATGGATCGGATCAGAATAGAAAAGTAAATCGATTTAGCCATATGTATGTCCGCCCGTCCGTCCTTCCCACGATATTTCAAAAAATAGAGGATCTAGGATTTTGATATTTTCACAAATTAGTTTTTATGCAATAGCCGTCATCGCTATAAAATCCACCTATTTTGGTCCACGGTTTTGAGTAGCTGTTATACAACTTCTTCTCTTATATGAGCATTACTCTATATCTATTGATGATGGGTGTCTGAAATTTTGCCAAAAGTAATTAACTGGATGATATAATGTTAATATTACGGTCATTACGGTCATATCCCAGAGTTGACACAGTCTATTCTCCTATACTTTTCCTCGTTTTTTATTAGATTTGATCTGACCGGTGTTTGAATCCAAGACCTCTACGTTCGGTACAAAATTATTGAGTTTCCATTTCAAGAAAATTTATATTATTGTGCGAATGTGAAAGTGTCGGAATTAAACTTTTCTCAAAGTCATAAATTTCTAAAATAAAAAATACTAAAATCCCAAATACATAATAAATCCCATTTGATTTTATTTTAAAAACCATTAAAGAAATTTATTATTCAAATGAATAATAGCTCTTTATTTAACTATGGATAACAAAATTCAATTATATCTAATAAATATTATTTTTGTCATAACTCATATTTTATTATTTTTTGCTTCCATAACAATTTTGTATTCGACATTCTGTAAAACTTGCAAATATCAAATGTAAAACGATTTTATTCTTAGTTTATCGCAGAAATTCATAAGATAGTTTTTTGAAAAAATTTTATCTATTCAAAAATTTAATGTGAATTAATTCAGTATAGTAATAAAAATGTTCTTTTATGAATTTATTAACTTAATTTTAAACAAAATATATAATTCTTGAATAATTCTTAAAATATCCAATTTCAGCATATTTGTGGTTTTTAGTAAAATTTCTTCATTCAAAAATAAAGATATTCAAAATTTAAATACTATCCGCAATATTTTAATATAAGTAAGTATAAGAGTATAATAAGAACCCTCTAATTATTGAAAAATTTTTCTATTCTTGTTCTTGTATAGTAGTTGTTATATTCACTGGTGTATTAGTGAGTTTTCATTATGTTAAATAATACTACAATCAAATATTAAGTGGGAGTATCTATGACAATTTCCCAATTGCGACCACAATGTAAATAGATGATACAACATAATTTAAACCAAGTAAATAATATATCTTCAAGGTTGGGACATGGTTTATACAAGAAATATTTACTTTAATATTAGATAATTCAATAAATTTAAATACTATGAAATTGTTCATTATCAATTCGACGAAATACATCAAATAAATAATACGAAGTATTTATATATAGTATCATGTTAAAGGAAAGCATTTATTTTACATTTATTAATCTCTTTCATTAACGGTTTTTGCTAATTTAATTCTCTATTTATCTCAGTTAGTTTTTTTTTTCTTCCTTTTCTTACCCCCTTTGGGAACACAGGGCTTCCACATAGCCTCTGCAACTTACTCTAGTATTGGACATCTCCTTTATTTGCACCCAAGTTTTCCCACTATCTAGTATTTCCTTTTTTATCGTTCTGCGCCATGTTTTTTGGGGTCGTCCCCACATTTCCGTTTTCCGTGTGGGTTCCATTCTCACGCTTGTCGGGAAATTGTTTGGGCAAGTCTTCTTATGGTATGATCAATCCATAGCCATCCGTGACACCATCTTCTTATCTGCACTACCACAGGTTTCTCTTTATTTATTTTCCTTAGTTCTACATTACTGATTCTTCTAGGTCAGAAGATTTTGCAGATAGATCTTAAACATTAGTTTCGAATGCCGCTCTAGCTTGTTTTATTCTGTTTGCAATATCCTCTTCACAGCCGCCTTTGTTAGACATTATACCGCCTAGGGAATTTTTCTACATCATCAATTGTAGTATTATTTATTACGAAGTTATTGCTGTTAGTCGTATTATTTAGAAGTGATTTTGTTTTCTTGTGTTGATCACTTGTCCAACAATTTTCGCCTTTTCACCTATTAAGCTTATTTTTTGTTGCATATCTCTATGTGACTAAGGTGAAGAGCTTTGTCATCGGCATAATCATTTGAATTAGTATAACTAATGAATATTTAAAACTGATTGTTGAATTAACTGGTACACATACTATTTAAAAAATTAAAATCAAATTATTACTAATTATAAAAAACTTTTACGTAATTACTCTCAGTTTATCTATATAACTTTAATTTGATCTAAAGTGAAAACACCACGTTCAATATGTAACATTCGGTTGAAATGTAAATAAATTTCCATAGAACTAAAATCTGCTTTGTCAATAAATTTTAACAAAAATCTCTTTTTACAAAAACTCAATTTATTCTTACTTGCAAAACTCCTCCACCACATATTTCAAATTTAACAATTTTACATGTTACTTACAAACGAACTGGTTTTCGATTCGCGTCAGCAAACATTCATCATTTGTTTTAAACTATTGGCATAATCAATTTTATTTCTATATCAATATTAAAAAAATAAATTAAGATAAAAAACAAATATAAAATATTAACACATAAATTAGTGGTATATTATAACTCACAGATAATTATACAAAAATATGTAGGTAATTAAAATATTTAAATAAGACTGAAATCTATATAACTACTTTTTACGAAATCTAAGACGCTTTACTACTACGCTACTACTTCTATATAAGATATCCTATACATATTTTAATTGTATTGTGGAATTCATTATAATTATAAATATAAGTCCTTAAGGTCCATTACCTTTTCTTCCATTCCAACATGTTGCTAAAATGTGAAAACTGACGTAGAATAATTTTGAACTTTTTAATGGTCTTAAGAGAAATCTTATATTTATTGGAGTTAAGATAAGTGTTGTACTCCAAGCCAAGATATGTAAATTTTAATTTAATCAAATTTCTGAGTTAATTATTTTGTTCTATCGACAGCCAAATGTAGCCTACGTTACAAGTATTTAAACTTTTTTGTTCTAATATAATAACGGTTTAACCGATTGATTTCAAATTTAACAAACGCGTTGTTCTTTAACAATGACGTTGACTCCATTAACAAACTTAGAATTCGTTAAATCATATTGGCACGACGAATCGTTGAAAAATATTTTGGAAGCGAATTACGTTCAATTTAGCGAAGTACTGTTTTGAACAAAGGGAAAGTCTAAAAAAAGTTTTGTTGAGTTCCATTAATTAGAGGCACAGCTACGCGCAACGTCCTTTAGTTAGTATTCAGTAAAAACAAATAAAAAATATCTTTATATGATTTAATAATCATTTCCAAACTTTATAATTTAACAGAGATAAATTATAACGAACAGACAAAAATCTAATTAATTATTTTATTTTATTATATTGATTGTAGAATACAAAAATATCATTATAAAATTAATTCAACGGCTCCTTTTTGGGGTTAAATATGTGATACATATAAAATAAAATATACGCATTCATATTTTGCTTTAATATGTCTACTTTAATTTCTGCTTAATAAATTTGACAAACCTTGAAAAAGTTTTCTATTTTTTTTCATGATAATTAATAAAAGATACATTCATAACTTATTCTAACAAAATTAGAAAAGAATTTGAAAAAAGTTATACAAAAAAACATATGAATACTTTTAAATTGAAAAATGTTTAAAAATTTATTATACAAAAATAAATTTGATCATATGTTTATTTTTAAAATTTAATTGGTTTAGTGATTAACTCACAAAAAATATTGGTGAAACTTCCGGAAAGGGGTTGTGAGCTATCAAGATGACGTCATCACATAACGGTACTAAATATCTCAAAGTTTCCGAATATATATACCATTAGTGGCGATGGCGCCATCTAGTGGTCGAAAAATGCATTACAAAAATTTCCTAAGATTTTGTAGCATTTTAATTAAAATGCTTTATTTTTCCTGTAAGACCATAAACTAGAACCAACATCATATAATATTGTAGAGCATGATATTGTCTTTCATAAACATTTTGTTTCATCTGGATCGGTGCTATCATTTTTGAGATATTGCAATTTAAAGTGAAAATTTAAAAAAAATCAAACTTTCAAAAAAACTACTATAACTGTGAAATTTTCAAAAACACCCTGTATTATTATTATACCATTAGAAATGTCTCTTAAAATTCTTTCCAACGACATATAATAAGTATGGCATATGTTGACAAATAGCCCCACCAGAGAACATAAATGCAAAAATGACACAACAATTTTATTAAAAAATACATTTTCATACTTTATTTATCACAAATTTATTTTGCCTTTTTGTTTTCAATTTGAAATATTTATTTTAAAATTTAAGAATGTACTTTATAGTTTGAAACAATATTGAGTTGGGTTTTGTTTAGAGGATTTTTGAGGTATTTATATGTATGTAAAGTATAATTAGAAAGGACCATAGAGTTAGCTACAAAATCAGAATTATGCGCTTTTTCCAGAATATATACTCAAGAACCTGAATCAGAAGGGATTTTATAGTTGAATTCTAAATCAGGATTACCGCTTTTTCCAGAATATTTATATGTGTGTTTGTATATACAATGTTAGGAGAGATTTTTAAGTTTGATTCTTAATCAGGAGATCCGCTTTTCCAGAATATTTATAATATATGTCTATATGTTTATCCAATATTAGAAGAGTACTTCTACGGGTACTTCTTCTGTCATTATTTAAAGTTGAATAAATGAGAATGTTTAATACGCAGTTTATCATTAATTTTTTTGTTTACATTTGTACATTGAAATATATTTGAATTGGAGAGTTTGTAACTTACAATAGTTATTTCGTATGTAGATATTTACTATTTGATTAAATTTACATTAAATTTTAAATATTTACTTTTTAATGGTATGTAATTCTACAAAACATCAACAAACAAAATTGAATTATATTATGGAAAAAGAAATTGTCAATTAAATTTAAAAAACAATGGAATCTCAATCAAAGTATTTTTATTTTTTTTTATGTACATACCATTATTTTTTTAGCGAAACAGCTACCTTTATACAATTATGAAACTATTCTAAATGTTAAAAGAAAACATTTTTAATATTAAAGACAAACATTATAACACAAATTTTAATGAAATTGATAAAAAGATCACCATAGTTACAAACTTAATGAAGCAATTTCAATACAAAATACTAAATTTCATTTTATTTTCCTTACTAATAATAACAGAAAAGTTTTTAAAACAAGCACATTTTCGAAATTAAACAATGCTCCATATAATAAGTTTTGGATAAAATGTGTTTGACCAATACTTGTATAATAATTTTTTAAAACTTTTGTTAGAAATTTATTATACATATAAGAAAAAATTTTAAAAAAATTAAGAGACACTGGTCCTTACTAATGAGTTTTTTCTAAGTTATTATTAACGAATTAAAATTGGAATTTTTTAAAATTTTGACAAATTATTTAAATTTTTTTTTAAATTTTATAAAAAAGTTTTTAAATTCAAAAAAAAATATTATTTAAAATAATTTTTAGTATAAAAAAGATGAATTTATTGTTTACATCACCACTTTAATGTTTACAACACTATCTATTATTTGACATGATAAACTGTCACAATTAAATTTAAAAGTCGATTCCAAAATTTTTGACTCAAAAAGTTTGACATTTATTGTTCAAGAAATTTACAAAAATTTAATTTCTCATAACGGTACATTAAAGTAGCGTTTGGCAACCCTATACATTTGTGTTACATATATTTATAAAGCTTATATAAACACAGTTTATATATATTTATAAAGCTTATATAAACATAGTTTGACCAATTTTTAGATTGAAAATAAATCATATAGAACTATTGTTATAAAAATTTTAAAATGGAACTTTCCCGGGGGGCTTCAAATCCGTAATGGGTCAGGCTCCAGAAAAAAGTTCTTTCATAATATTAAGTTGTAATGCAATACCCTTCCGCATAGTTAGAATTTCTTTTTCTTATTTTAAACGGTATAAAAGTTTTATAAAAACACACAGACGAACAGAAGGATGGACTAAATATATATAGGCATATATTTTGAGAAAAACTCTTCTTTTTATGTCATAAAGATCATAAACCAAAACTAAACCAATATTAAAAATAAATACAAATATTAGTTTTAATAGCATTTATATATAGTATACATAGACTATTAACACTATTAAATATATTTATAAAAACTAATATTAAAATGGTATGATAACTTTTATATTTAAACATATAATGAAAATGTATTGCTTTCTTCTAAATAAGTTCCATATAATTTCAAAAGATAAAACATTTCTTTATATAAAAAAAAATGAGATTCTTTAAAAACTATTTTTTACCTATTTTTTCTTTCTTCCCATGGGAAGTTGCTACACAGCAATCTTTGAAAGACATCAAAAAATTCAAGTAGTTCTTAATATATAAGATTTTTATTACCTAAAATGACCTCTCACATTAACAATACTTAAGTTTTATTTTTTTTTTAAATGGGATGAAAATCCTCCTAGAATTAAGTTGTAGAAAATATTATTTACGTTTTAATATTTTATACGTATATGGGAAGCTTATCACCTCCTAAAAATGTATATAATACATTTAGTAGTATATTGTTATTTAAACGCACTTATAATAAGTTTCTATGTTAAATATCTATTATATTTTATTATCCATAATAGTTTAATATCTTATAATTATGTCATAACTATAATATTTAATTTTTATATAATTATATTTAAATATAAATTTATATATATGTTTAATAATGAGTTTATTGCCTTAAAAGTGTCTTTAAAACTATTATTAAATATAGTATGGTTTTAGAAATAATATTATTCAAAAATTAAATATTATATAAAATAAATATTTAAAATCCATATATATTTCTGCTTTATAAAAATCTATATCTGCCCTACTTTTTGACTAGCACATGAAACAGACCTTTTTTTTTTAAGTTATATCTTGGGAATTAGTATTTGGAAGGATTCAAAACAAAAATCTGAAAATATCTACCTTTAATATAAAACTCTTAATAAATATAAAAACAATTTATATATTTTAAAAATAAAGTTTGGTTTTTTAAAGAAGACTTTCTCTTAATATAAAAACTTAACAAGGTTGTATTTTAAAACAAAAGTTTTTAAAGCCGCATATATTTTAAAAATTTTCTAGAATTACATAAAAGTTTTTGATTTTTCTTAATTGTTAAATATTAAGAGAAAGTTCCTCTAATTTAAAATTAATTTCTTTTTTACTATTTTAAAACCAATTAAGACCTGTAAAAATATAAAGTTTCATCTTCCATCTTTCATCTTAACCTCATAAAATTTGAACAGGTGCTCAACAGTTTAAAGTAACTGCAACTAATCGAACCGACTGCAGTAGACCAACCAAATTTTGCAGAAACTTTGGCAATTACACTAAATTATTTTTGGCAAAATTTCAGACACTCAGCTTCATTAGATGTTAGTAATGCTCATATAAAAAAAGAAGTTGTATGTCAGCTACTCAAACCCACTGCATCACCTAAAAAGAATTTTACGCAAACTTTGGCCATAAAACTAAACTACTTTTGGTAAAATTTCAGACACCCAGATTCATTAGGTGTAGAGTAATGCTCATATAAAAGAAAAAGTTGTGTGGCAGCTAATCGAACCTTTTGACTAAAATGGTTGGATTTCAATAGCAATGACGGCCATTGCATAAAAACGAATTTGCGAAAATTTCCTCCTTTATTTTTTGAGTTATCGTGAGGACGGACGAACAGACGGATGGATTTTCATAGCTAAATCGATTTATTTTTCAATTTTGATGCGATTCATACCTTTGAGTCTATATCTACCGCCCCCCATCCCCTCCTTCTCTGCATCACAAATGTAATGGCAAATTTAGTATACCCTTTTGACTTATGGTCATACGGGAATAAAAATATTTCGAAATTTATTTAGACCTCAATTGGGTAGAAATTCTTTTATGATACCTTATTTTACTTTTTAAATGGCCGTACCCTGTTGTCGACAGAGTTAATATCAAATGGAAAATTATAAGACTAAAGCTTGGATGTAAACTCGTGAGCTATAACATATTTGAGTCATGAGTTCTAAATTCGAAACGGATGCGAGGCAACATAAAAGCTATTTTATCAAAAATGCTTTGTTTTTTATTAAATCTAGAGTTCATACATCTCAAATGTTGCATGAAATTTTTTAATAAATATATAGATATAAAAGACAGACTAAAATTTATAAGCTCCAAATTTTTTTTTGAAAAAGTGTGCTAAAACAAACAAACAGATAGCTTTTATAAAATTGAAAAAAGTTTACAAAAAACAAAAATACTATATAGAATAGAGATACTATATACAAAGAGCCTCATTTTAATATATTTTAGAAGAGCAGTCATTCAACCATGAATGTAAAAGAAAAAAAATATTTATTAATAAAGGAAGAATATTTTTTGTTTCAAAAAATATCAGAATAACATTAAATTAAAAAAAAAAATATATTTTTATTTTTAATAATTTTTTTAAAACTTTTACATAATTAAATTTCAGTAAGTTAAAGTCGATCTTCATTAAGTAATTTGGTTTTCTTTCATCCACGTGCATTTCAAAAATAATACACGGAAACCCTAATTTTAATTTTATAAGATAAAAATTTTGAAAATTTTAAGTTTTATCATTCTTGTACATAATTTTTGATTTAAAAAAACTATTAATTAAAATTGGGAATATTAAAAAATAATTATTTTTCAAAACTTGTCATAAGATGTCTCAATTAGTTATAGATAACAATAAATAAAGTAGGAAATTTTATAATAAAACAATGGAAATCCTGTTTAATAATGAATGAACACATAAATATTTAGACAGAATTTTTTATTTTAATGCCTTTGTGAATTTGGCAATTATTTAAACAGCTGTGGAACGGTTGATATGATTAATATTTAGTTGATATGATTAATTATCACATTTTAATAAAATTCATAAATTCGCTTTCTCGCTTTCTGATTGTTCGAAGCCCTAAGCGAAAACCCAATGAACGCTTTGCTCTACGTATTTTTTTTTATAAACGTAAACAAATATTGAATTTAAAAAATGTAATTCTCAAAATTTAATGTCAAAACCGTAATTTGTTACTGGACTGCTCAGAGTACTACATTACCTAGACAAACTTCTGATTAAAATTTGATAGATTTATTTATAACTTATAGGAAATTTTAGGTATACTTTTAACATCAGATAAACAATGTGTATTTAATACTGAAGGTTCATTAAATTGAACAAACTATGATCAAGCTTTTAGTATTTCAAAATTTAACTGAATATCGAATCAAGAAAAATTTTAATACAATAATTAAATTAAATGTATATTAGGAAAAAATATTGTATTTTAATTCAATCAATGAAAGTACCTGTCAAAACTAATCGTATATATATTGAAATCTTAAAGTATTCATCTATACGGAACATATTCTAACCAGTATTTTTTATAGTGCAGGGTCATAACTTCCAGGGTATTAATCCCCTTAGGGATTTACTACTCATTTAGTGGAACATAAGGTCTAAGAGATTTTTGGACTCAATGACATGAACCACAACTCCCTAGGAGATTTTTGACCCAGAGTGGGAGAGTCATAACTCCTTCTAACAGTTCTTAGTTGAGGGTTTATTAGTAATATAAATATAAATATTAATTTAATTTTGTAACATCAGTAACTGGTACGAACATATTAAGGCTTTCTTGAACTATAATCAAAAATAATTAGAATAAAAGCCTTTTTTTATAAAAAGCCGAATTTGATTTTGTACCCAAAATCTCGCATACATGAAATCATAAATACTCTGGAAAAAGGATCAACTTTGATTTTAAACCAATTTAAAAATCAAACTCGCACATTGACAAATATATAAATTCATAATGTTTTACATCTAATATTTTACTTAGATATTTTTATACAGAATGGCGCAAAACGACCGATATGGTTTAAATGTTTAATAACTTTTTATTTAATGGTTAATTATTATTATGATGTTTTTGTTATACAGTATATTAATGAGGAATAATTTTAGCTTAAGTAGAAAAATTATATCCCGCAAGGAGTGACCATATTCGGCTTCGCACTTTCGTGCTCTTTCCAGTACATTTTTCATAACTTTTCGTAATTTTTGATCGCTGTTCTGTTGTGTGCTGTTCCATTTCCAATTCCCAAAGTTTCTTCACACAATTTTGAAACAAAAATACAAACTATAAATAAATTTAAAAATTTATTAAACATTCAAAGCATATCGGTCGTTTTGCGCCACCCTGAATAACATGTAGAAACATCTTAGATTTTTTATATCTTTCATAACTTTTCGTAATTTTTTATCGCTGTTCTGTTGTGTACTGTTCCATTTCCAATTCCTCAAGTTTTCTTCACAAAATTCTGAAAAAAAAAATAAACAATATAAATAAATTTAAAAATTTATTAAACATTCAAACCATATCGGTCGTTTTGCGCCACCCTGTATTATCATAATTAAATCAGTAAGATCGGAAAAGACTTTCAGAAATTTTTTCAAAACAAATTTCAACTTAAATATATTAGTAAATGCTTATACGCTCAATCACACAATTTTAATTATATAATATTATAACTCAAAAATTAGTAAGGGAGTAATAACTCACCTAATCACTTCCTAATCACCTCCAAAAAGAACTTATGACCCATTTTCCAAGGGACTTGTGTCCACTGCAAAGTGAGTCCTTAATTTAAAGTGAGTTAAAGGCTCCCTAGAGACTTATGTCCTATTAAATAACTCATAAGTCCGTAAGGAATTTATAACCCTGGGAGTTATGACCCTGAACCATTTTTTAATACTTATTTAATATTCTACTTGGGATATGAGAAGTGTTATACGTTTATGTAATAGGACAAAATTATTAACCATCACCTATGTTTATTAACTTTAACATAATTAATTTAAATAACTTAAAGAAACCAAAAATTTCACTTGTCAAGATTGAAATTTATGATTAAAAATTTATGATTATCTTAAATAACCATTAAAACCAAACCAAAACCAAACTATAAATAAAAAAAATAGGAAAAAAAAGTAAATTCAGTTATTATCATTATGGTATTGTTATTCTTATTGTTCTTGTCAAACCTTTGAATATCTGAATTCTAAAAGATAATAATTAATCATAAAATATCTTTAACATAATATGGACTAAGTTTAAAGCAAAATAATATATTTATCTATATAAATATATCTATATAAATTAATATTTCAAATATGTTAATTTAATATAATCATAAATTCGAATAACAGATTGTTTTACATCATTATCTTATGCTCCCCTTATATTGTACTGGAAATTATTAATGAACTTAATAACTTGTTAATAATATTCAAAATAATTTAAATGTAGGTCAAAAATAAAAAATTGATATACAAAAAAAATCAACTTAATTCTAAATTTAATATTTTTTAACAAATTCTATAAACATATTTAAATATAAATTAAATTTAAATATTTACTCCTTGTTAATCAACTGGATTTTATTACATCGTATTTTAATTTTAGATTTTTTTTTTAACTTCTTAATATAAACTAATTTTTTTAACATCTAAGTGTTTTTTAAAATTTGTTTGGGTACAACGGTTCGTTAAATATTCAATTTGGTTTTTATTCAATTTAATTTTAACTTCTGAGAAATTATTACTTTTAAGTGATGTTTCAATTGGAGTTTTGTTTTTTAACCTAATTTTTTTCTTTTCCTTCTTTTATAACGGGTTTTTCATCATTATTTTATTACTTCAAAAAAAAAAAACAATCCTATTTTTCTTTAAAAATCAAAAATTTTTTGAATTTATTATTTGTAAACTTTTTCAATTAAAAATAATTATAAATATGAACAATATCTAAGTTTTGGTTCTAGATCAAGATTTGCTTTATAACACGTGAAAACAACAACAACATAACCCATACATTTATAGAGTTTGTGATCTTTATAAAAAAGCTTACATTTAATTGCAAAAGATGGCGCAGACATATTTTATGATATAAATAGAATTAAAATTTACTTTTTTAATCAAGAAAACCTTCCATAAACAAATATAAAATGCTGATTTCACATTTGACAGTTGAATTTCTTAAAATTAAGTTAACCAACATTTTAAATTGTTACACCCGTATGACTATTAGTGATGGTATAATAAATTTGCCATTACGTTTTTTGATGCAGAAAAGGAGGGGGGGTTAGATATGGACTCAAGTCTATGGATCGGATCAGAATCGAAAAATAAATCGATTTTAGAATGTATGTCCGTTTGTCCGTCCGTCCGCACGATAACTCAAAAATTAAAGGAGCTAGGATTTGAAATTTTCACAAATTCGTTTTTATGCAATAGCTGTCATCGATATTGAAATCCAGCCATTTTGGTCTACGGGTTCGAGTACTTGCCAAACACATCTGTTTTTTATGAGCATTACCGTAGAGCTATTAAAACTGGGTGTCTGAAATTTTGCCAAAAAGAGTTTAGCTTTATGGCCAAAGTTTCTGCAAAAATTGGTTGGTCTACCGCAGTGAGTTTGAGTAGCTGACATACAACTTCTTCTTTTATATAAGCATTACTCTATACCTATTACAGCTGGGTGTCTGAAATTTTGCCTAAAGTAGTTTAGCATAATGGTCAAAGTTACTGCAGAGGGTTCGAGTAGCTGCCATACAACTCCTTCTTTTATATGAGCATTACAATATAACTAATAAAGCTATATGTTTGAAATTTTGCCAAAAGTAATTAACCGGATGATACAATGTTAATATTACAATCATACGGGTATCCCAGAGTTGACAAAGTTTATTCTACTACACTCTTCTTCGTTTTTTTTAATTATCGTTCTACAAATACAATCAAACTTTTACAAAAACAATACATTTAGTATAAAATTCATTTATTTGCAAATAAATGCATTCTGACATGATTACAATGCCAACAAAAGCATTCTATTTTTTGTTTTCGAATTAAAAATCTTTCAAAAGAAAATTAAAAAAAGTAGTGGAAAGCATGTAATCATGTTTGAATGCATTCAGAAATAAATGAAATTTATATTTCATTAATTTTTTTCTTTTTAAACTTTATAGGTGGTAAAACATTTTTATATATTCATAATATTCATATTTTTATTAAAATATTAAATATATTCAATAACACTTAACTTCAAAATAGAATGAAATGTTTAAATTTTGTAAAAAAGTAATAAACGTGGCATAGCAAAAATGAAAGAGAATAAAAAAATAGAAAACGCTGATAAAAATTATGAGTACATTTTCAATAATACAATCTGCAGGTAACCGGATTTGCTCAATACAATAGTATAACATTAGTATATAACAATATAAAGACAACAGCTAATAATAAATATAAATAGAGTAGTTTTTTAAAAAACGGAACCCATTGTTGGCCTATTAATATATATGGTCATGCCTAAAGAGGCTCGACTAAGAACTCCGGATTGCACTTTTAAATATCGAGCCGATTATAAAAAATTTGTGTTCATTACATAGTTATTAGTAATAGTTTTGCACCCTTTTTATAACAGTTATGTAGGAAAATAAATGTAATTTAATTATAAAATTATTATACGATTAATTATTTATATTTTCTGTTGGGGTATATTCCGGACTTTCTAAAAATATTAACAATGGGTGCTGAGCACTAATTAAAAAGTTAGAACTTTTTTTAAAAAAAATTTAATTAGTTTTTATTAATTTGATCATATTACAAGCAAGATTAAAAAACTTCGTTTAAGTCTATTATTGTAAAAATATTATTATAAAATTTTATCAGCTGCCACCCCCCTTTTTTTTATACAATAAAATTCATTTGGAGCATACTAAAAAAAAAATTTTTAAATACAAGAAATAAATTTTTAACTAAAAAATAAAAAAAAACCTTTTTCCGGATTTCTGTTTTTATAACTCTAAGAATTCCAAGGACATATTGTATTTTATACTCTATTCCAATCCTAACTATTAACATTTTAATGTCCACCTACACAATTTAACTTTCAGGAATACCCTTCTTTAGCTCTTTTTATATACAAGAACTGTAATTTAATATGTTTTTTTTTCAAATGACTTTTAATCTACGAATTACAAACAGAAAATATCAATTTCAAAAAAAAACTTTAAAAATTTTTTTCGTACTTTTTCCAAATTCGAAGAAACAGTTTGATAAAATCAAATTTAACATGTTTCAAAAAAAAAAAAGCAGTCAAAACATTTCATCACGTTACATTGTGGTTAAAAAACTTTGTAAATCAATTTTCCGATAAAAAAAAAAATTTTTTTTAAATTGGCTGTGTGAAAAAAGTTCCGAAGAAAAAATCCCCGAAAGAAAAAACGCGAAAAGTTCACATAATTTGTTTAAATTGTACCAATATTAGAAACTTGTAAAAAATTTATTTTTGAAAGATCTTGAATTTAAAAAGTGTCCCCAAAAAATTTAAAATACTACAATGGAAAAAATTAACAAAAGTATTTCTCTAGGGCATGTAACAGTTAGATTCAGTTTGTTAAAATAGAGTTATCGCTTTTTCTAGAATATGTAACACAACTCTAGTTTTTTATAACACAAATGCATTTAAAATAATGGGAGCTACCGCCTCATACTTGCTAAACAATTTATTTTTGAATTTATGATTTTGTATTCTCGAAAACCACTTGTAACTCAAAAATCCCTACTAACTATTTTTTCTTAAAGTCAGCAACAAAGCGTTTACCAAAACGGAGCCTGCTTTGGAAGATATCAGATTTGATATCTAACATTAAAGTCCTCCTATTTTATTTTCATTCATAATAAGTCGGCAACAAAGTGTTTAGTATTATAAGGAGCTGACGCCCCTAAATACGCAACTTATAAAAATTTTAATAAAAATTCGCCAAAAAAAAATTTTAAATTTCGGAGACTTTTTTTCTGGGACTTTGGGTTTTTACTTTTTCGTGCAGCCGAATAGTGTAAAAAGTATAAAAAACTGAAATATAAAAATTCGTATGAATTTTTTTTTTAAATCTTTGTACGTATTATATAAATACATATATATATATTATATTTTGATTTTTCTACCCGATATATTTGAAAAATATTAAATTTCTTCAGCCAATATTTTTTTTGCGTGTTTTTTCTTCTATACATTTTAAAATTAACGCAAACAAATTTGGAAGAACTTTCGTTCTCCTAAATGCCCAAAACTAAATAAATATTCTGACAAATCAAACCACAATACCTTGTTCCTTGTGATATTAAAGAATATTCAACAACAAGTTTGAACATTAAGTTGTCTAAAATCCATAATTTGATTGATGTGATGTGACACTTAAAAATTTTATGACATATACAGTAAAAAAAATTATAGAGTTCCATGAAACAATATGAAATGAAATGTATCCAGAATTTCAAGAAACACAATATGTTGATAGCGTTTGGTTTAACCCCTTAGATTTAAAACCGTTTCATTTCTATTACAATATATTGTATTCGTCACAAAAAAATTTGAGTTAAAATAATATTACATTATTTGATAAATAGATCGATAAAAAAGTGACGTAAATAAGAACATATAAAATTTAACAAAACTGTTGATTTAATGATAAAATGATTTGTTTAAAATAAATTCAACTACAAATTTTTTATTTTATTATTATTTATTCGAATGAATAACTATTTTCCTTAACAATTCATCAGTAATTTTGCATCATGAAACAAAATTGTTCCGATGACAGATGTTTCATTTCTTCCCGTTTCAGTTTGTCATTGAAAATAATTCTGAAGCATTGATATTATTTCATTATGAATTTGTAATTCATTCTGTTTACACCTACAATTAGTATTATCGCCGCTATATAAATTTTTCCTCTCTATTTGAAGCGCATTTTCATAAAATAGTCTTAAAAATTTTGTTTTTCATTAAAATATGTGTCACACTTCAGACAGATAAAGTAATGCCATTTAAATTCATTTTTTATTTAAAACTATTTTAATACATCTCCATTGGATCTAAACTAACCTCAAATATTAAAACTAATTATTTTCAGAAAGTTAGGAAAAATCTTTAATGAAATCTACCTCGAATCAAGCTCTAGTTTTTCCAATAATTTAAAAGTCGTAAGGGGTCTAAAATTAAAAATTAGAAGCTGTAAACGTGACATTTGTAAAAAAATTGAATTTCTTTATTCCTTTAATTTGAAAATGCAAGAATGAACTAACTACGGAACAGAAAGTGAACTAACGCCAGACAAATTTTTTTCTAGTGCAAGTTTATAAATTAAGTAATAACAAAATGAATTAACACCAGAATGCAATGAACTAACGCTGCAGTGCAAAGAACTAACACCAGAATGCAATGACCTAACTTCAGAGTAAAATGAACGAAAACTAGAATGCAATACTTTCTTACAATTAAAAATTTTTCAAAAACAATTTTTCTGGCTTTAATTCATTTTAAATTCTGAAAAAACTTAGAATTGTGCATTTCTTAAATACTTGATTTTATACATTCCTTATTTTTTTTTAACATATCAATTTCATCGTATAAACATTTATTTATTACATTATTTTGGTGAAAAGATTTTACGAAAATTTACAAATACGATATATATTTCATTGCTCTAAATTGAGAATAATTCCCCTAAAGAATTACTCCAAAAAAAAAAATAGGGGTAAAGGACCTTTAAATAAAAAAAAATTTTATTTATTAATTTCATAACAATTTACAAATCATACATAAAGTATATATAAAGAAATTTTGTCAGATCCCAGGGTATTTTTATGGACGCTTTATATCGAAATTTTTAATGACGCATGGTTTAGCATCATTTATACAACTTTAACAACAGTAGATACTTTAATGTAAAAAAAAATGGACCATTTTAAGAATAAATTTTCAGTCTAATTTTGAATAGAATAGAAAATCGGTATAAAATTACTTTTCTACAACCATAAAACTTTATTGCAATAGAATTTTTTTAAAAAATTAAATTTTAATATTAAACTTTTCATATACTTGTATTTTGTATAATAAATCAATTTAAAAATAAAAAAAAAATTAATCGACTGAACGTTCTTCCTTAAAACACTTTTTTAAATAAAAAATTAATCAAATTAATTCAAAAACTTTTTAATTTAAAAAAAAAAAACAAATATTATGTCTGTAGAATTTTGGGTCTAAATTTTGGATAAATATTATTAAATATTTATTTTTAAAAAAAGAAATACAAAAAGTTGTCCACGTGCCAACAAATTTTTTTTCCTAAATTCTATTTAATTGTCTAGAAAAGTATTATAATTTGGTATTGTAGGTTTATTTAACTTTATGATTGAATGGAAAAACTTTACATTTCCATAGGCTTTTCCTATACCAACTTCTTTTGAACTAAAAAATTTTGGAAAAGATTTAACAAGTAAATGAAGGAAATTATTCAAAAAATTTTACTTTTTAGTTAAACTATAACTAATACTTATGTAGATTTATCTATATGTTGATAATTGAAATAATCTTTTATAAAATAAAATTCTATTTGACTTAATTTGATTACCAAACTCTTACCACCTAATTTAAAACATTTAAAATAACCAAAAAAAATAGCAACCTAAAAGTATGCAATAGTTATTTAGAATTTTTCATAGTTAAATCAAAGCTTATCATTTTCAAAGCCCTATCACGGAAACTTTTAAATGTATTTGTAAAAATTATCAATGTAATGTGAGATAAAGCTTCAATTTTTTTACGATACACGATTTTATTTTGTTTTTTAAGGTTTAAAAAAAAATGCCCATTTTTACCAATTTTTATTTTGAGTTTTTTTTTCAAAAACATCAAAATTACAGCTTTCAAATAAAAATTTTAATCTAATATTTAAAAAACTTATTTTTAGCTTTTAAGAGTTGATTTTTGCAGGGTCCATTTTGCCATTTGTAAAAAAAAATAATGAGAAAAGTTAGAGAGCTTTTAAAGTAGTTTCCAAAATCGAACTTCACCAAAATTGACAGAAAAAAGGTGTTGTTTTGAACCTACATTTAAATTACATTTATAATGTTAAAAAAAATATAGAAAAGGGGACTAAAGCTTTATGGCGTCCAAAAAACTTTTTTATAATAAAATTATCGATGAAAGAGTAAAAGTTTTAGCATACCAAACTCTTGTTAGACCTGTCATGTCATATGCTGCATTCATTTGATTCAACATTAGTGCAAGTCTAATGAAGAGAATAAGAAAATTTAAACGAAAATGTATAAGAGCTTGCATAAACTTACACAGAAAACCTGAAACGGGTTATAAGCATTTTTACTCCAATAAATGCTTTTACCGTAAAGCAAACATAATCAGATTCGACGACTTTTTAATAATAATTGTTTGAAATCACTTTGAAAGACCTCTGAATACAAACGAAAATGGTTTAATATCCTAAATATATTACCATAACAAAGAGCACATAAAAAAAAGTTTAAAATCGGGTTTTATTACTCCCGAACATTTTAGAAAAACAAATTAGAATAAATATTTGTTTTGTAAGCTTTTTTTAGTAATTAAAAATAAAAAAAAAAAAATAAAGAAACTCCATGTATTATTTTTTTAAATCATGTCTTCTAAAACGCATTTTATGTAGTCATTTCGAGTTCGATCCTCGCACATATCGTAAGTTCTTTTAAGGAAAAATATTAATTAAAGTTTTTTTTAAATTTATATTACAATTCTACATTACTATAAAATAATTAAATAAATATAATATTAGTAATGTATCTAATAATAGCATCGATATGCCTATAATTCCCATAGTAACAGATGATTACCATACATGATATTATCATATATGATATGCTTATGTAATATCAATATAAATATATGAATAAATCAACAAATTGCAAAATAAACAAATATTATTGATTGATTTATAACATATAACAGTAAAATTATATTTCATTTCATAATTTTTCAAGAGATTTTTTATATTCATAGAATTTAACAGATTTTAAACCTAACATGGAAAATAATTTTGTTTTTTATTGTTAAGGAACACGCTTTTTAATACATAAAAAAAAACAAAAAGTTAATTAAACAGTGAAATATACATATACCAAGGATATATACTACACAATGTATAATATACTAAACGTTTTTTTTACACAATAATTTTATTCATTCACTGTTTTCATATTAATATCACACGCATAAAAAATCCAACCTTTTTTACCATCCCTTCCGGTTGGTACTTTAAAATCCTTTAACTACCTCAGCTTTATCAATATCAGCTGAATGAAGATAAATGATATAATATTGCTTTAATTTAAAATGAATATTAAATTTAAACAAACCAAAACTAGGTGGTTACAATGATATATGTTGAAGCATTTGTACATTCAAATACATACTAAAAGACCACAGACTGTGTTCAAATATAGTCCTTTATCTCTTGAATATCTTAGAATCATAGTGAATTTTAGTTAAAACATATAGTTAAAAAAAACTTTATCTATGATTTCAGAACTATGGTTATTTCGCATATGTTGTAAATTTAATCATACTTCAATTAATAATTTGAGATTGTTGATACTGATAGTATTTGTGGTCGACAAATATAATTTTAATTTAAACGAGGAAGAGTGTAGTATAGTAGACTGTGTCAACTCTGGGATACCCGTATGACCGTTACATAAACATTATATCACTATTATTATAAACATTAATTACTTTTGGCAAAATTTCAAACATACCAGCTTTATTAGGTGAAATATAATGCTCATATAAAAGAAGGAATTGTATGGCAGTTACTCGAACCCTCTGCAGTAGACCAACCAAATTTTGCAGTAACTTTGGCCATTACACTAAACTAT
This sequence comes from Dolichopus griseipennis, assembly GCA_963082915.1. NCBI lineage: Eukaryota > Metazoa > Arthropoda > Insecta > Diptera > Dolichopodidae > Dolichopus > Dolichopus griseipennis. The sequence continues at coordinate 121,206,652 of OY720442.1, read as the reverse complement.
TTTTGGCAAAATTTCAGACACCCAACTTTAATAGGTATAGAAAAATCCTCATATAAAATAAGAAGTTGTATGGCAGCTATTTGAACTCACTGCAACAGACCAACCAAATTTTGCAGAAACTTTGGCCATAGAACTAAACTACTTTTGCCAAAATTTCAGACACGTAGCTGTAATAGGTACAAAGAAATACTCATATAAAAAAAGAAGTTGTATGGCAGCCACCCGAACCCATGGACCAAAATGGCTGGATTTAAATAGCGATGACGGCTATTACAAAAAAACGAATTTGCGAAAATTTTAAGATCCTAGCTCCTTTAGTTTTTGAGTTATCGTGCGGACGGACGGACATACATAGCTAAACCGATTTTTTTTTCGATTCTGATCCGATCCATACACTTGAGTCTATATCTACCCCCCCTCCTTCTCTGCGTTACAAACGTAATGGCAAATTTATTATACCCTTTGACTATATAGTCATACGGGTATAAAAACAAATAAATTATGCATAATTTTTAAAATAAAATTATGTTTCATAAAAAATTTTGGATATTGAAAATTAGTTTAAAATAAAAAATAATTTTTTGGAAATTTTCTTAGAAAATTATTTTATAAGGTATTTAAGGCAAATTTAAGTATGCATTTGCGTTACGTATATTTATAAAGGTTATAAAATTATAATACTAATAATTATTGAAAATATACGTTTAAGAACTCTTGTTATAACAATTAAAATATAAAGCTTTTTCATACTTTGGAGGCTATAGCTCTCTAATGAGTGGGACTACAAAAAAATTTCTATTAAAAATCAAAACCAAAAAACTTTAACATAAATATTCTATTTGAACAAGTTAAAGTTCAGTCAGCCAATGGACGAATGAACAGAAAGACACAATATAGGCACATTTGTTTTTGGCGAAATTAATATGCCTATGTTTTGCTCCTTTTTCTTTTTTAGCGGAATTTTATGTTGATATATTATAATATATAACTTTCTATAGATATGGTTTGAATATCAATTATACATACAATTCACTACTATATCGTATTCATAGTTATTTTATATTTTTTCTTCTTGAATTTTTTTTGTTATATTTTTTTTTCAATTCATATACCATATATGTATATAATAAATCTATTTATTTTGCCAATTTTTTGGTAAAATATATTATATGATGAGAATTCAGTACCAACATATTCAAGATATACCATAGCTGTTTATATTATATGATGGAATCTAATCGAGTTTCGCTTCACAAGATCTATTAACGTATTAATTGAAATCTGTGACAAAATTCAACGCATAGAAAATATTTCTCTAGTCCTTAAATCTGATTTTTAATAAAATTTCATACTTAATTTCTTGAATTTTTTTTAAATAATTATTAAAATTCTATTGTAATTTAATTTTTACAATTTTACTTAACTTCAGAAACAAATATTCAAAACATAATTAAACAAGTGATGAAAAAAAACCAAGGGTTTTTAAAAAAGCACATTTTCAAATTTATATTGTATTACATACTGAGTTTAACTTTGGAAATATTTACTTGCAAATAGTTACTGCTTACTTATAAAATTTACTGCTAACAGTAAAGTTTTTAATTTAAAGTTGTTATAGCCCTTCAATGGGGAAGGTTACCAAGTTTCTCAAGGATCTAACTTCATCTAGCTCCCCCCTCCGTCCCCCTCCATTTTTTTAAGGTTCTAGGAATTAAATTGTGAATTCCACAAAAATTTGCAATTTTATACTTAGAATTATACAATCTAAGAAAAAATGGGTAAAACTGAGAGACACTTTCTTTAATTTAAGGAACCGCTTTTAAATTTAAGAAAAACCTTTAACATATATTAAAATATAATGTTGGGCCTTTAAATTTTGTATATTAATAAAAAAAAATTGGACAGGTATTCAAGTTACAGGTGCTTAAAAATAGCAAAATTTAAATTTTCGAGCCCTTATAGCTCCTAAACAGGGGGCTTGACAAAAAAATTTTATTAACTGACTCCTACTAATATTTGAGGATCTAACTTCTCCCAAAATTTCAGGATCCTATCTTAAACCGTTTAGGAGATATATGGAACCAAAAATTTTGCAAAAATAGAGTTTTATATAATGCCAAATTCTAGTACCGTATGGCAACCCTATACATTTAAGCGACATATTTTTGTAAAGCCTTTAAAAGCAGCTCTCTTCTACCGTTTTTCGATTGAAAATAAAACTAACAGAACTTTTGTTATATCAATTTAAATACAGGGCTTTTTGGAATTTACAGGGGCTGTAGCTTTGTCACCCTTCAAAATTAAGAAAAACCTTTGACACATGTTGAAATATAATTATAGAGCTTTGAATTTTTTATATCACTAAAAAAAAATTTGGACAGGTATTCAAGTTACAGGTGTTTAAAAATAGCAAAATTTCAATTTTCGAGCCCTTAGAGCTCCTAAATAGGGGGCTTGACGAAAAAACTTTGTTAACCGACTCCTACTAGTTTCTTAGTATCTAACTTCTCCCAAAATTTCAAGACCCTAGATTGAACCGTTCAGAAGATATGTGTGGTCAAAAATTTTGCAAAAATTGAGTTTTGTGTAATGTTAAATTTTAGTACCGTATGGCAACCCTAAACATTTGAATTTCAAAAATTAAATTAGTACTTTTTCCAAATTCGAAGAAACAGTTTGATAAAATCAAATTTAACATGTTTCAAAAAAAAAAAAGCAGTCAAAACATTTCATCACGTTACATTGTGGTTAAAAAACTTTGTAAATCAATTTTCCGATAAAAAAAAAAATTTTTTTTAAATTGGCTGTGTGAAAAAAGTTCCGAAGAAAAAATCCCCGAAAGAAAAAACGCGAAAAGTTCACATAATTTGTTTAAATTGTACCAATATTAGAAACTTGTAAAAAATTTATTTTTGAAAGATCTTGAATTTAAAAAGTGTCCCCAAAAAATTTAAAATACTACAATGGAAAAAATTAACAAAAGTATTTCTCTAGGGCATGTAACAGTTAGATTCAGTTTGTTAAAATAGAGTTATCGCTTTTTCTAGAATATGTAACACAACTCTAGTTTTTTATAACACAAATGCATTTAAAATAATGGGAGCTACCGCCTCATACTTGCTAAACAATTTATTTTTGAATTTATGATTTTGTATTCTCGAAAACCACTTGTAACTCAAAAATCCCTACTAACTATTTTTTCTTAAAGTCAGCAACAAAGCGTTTACCAAAACGGAGCCTGCTTTGGAAGATATCAGATTTGATATCTAACATTAAAGTCCTCCTATTTTATTTTCATTCATAATAAGTCGGCAACAAAGTGTTTAGTATTATAAGGAGCTGACGCCCCTAAATACGCAACTTATAAAAATTTTAATAAAAATTCGCCAAAAAAAAATTTTAAATTTCGGAGACTTTTTTTCTGGGACTTTGGGTTTTTACTTTTTCGTGCAGCCGAATAGTGTAAAAAGTATAAAAAACTGAAATATAAAAATTCGTATGAATTTTTTTTTTAAATCTTTGTACGTATTATATAAATACATATATATATATTATATTTTGATTTTTCTACCCGATATATTTGAAAAATATTAAATTTCTTCAGCCAATATTTTTTTTGCGTGTTTTTTCTTCTATACATTTTAAAATTAACGCAAACAAATTTGGAAGAACTTTCGTTCTCCTAAATGCCCAAAACTAAATAAATATTCTGACAAATCAAACCACAATACCTTGTTCCTTGTGATATTAAAGAATATTCAACAACAAGTTTGAACATTAAGTTGTCTAAAATCCATAATTTGATTGATGTGATGTGACACTTAAAAATTTTATGACATATACAGTAAAAAAAATTATAGAGTTCCATGAAACAATATGAAATGAAATGTATCCAGAATTTCAAGAAACACAATATGTTGATAGCGTTTGGTTTAACCCCTTAGATTTAAAACCGTTTCATTTCTATTACAATATATTGTATTCGTCACAAAAAAATTTGAGTTAAAATAATATTACATTATTTGATAAATAGATCGATAAAAAAGTGACGTAAATAAGAACATATAAAATTTAACAAAACTGTTGATTTAATGATAAAATGATTTGTTTAAAATAAATTCAACTACAAATTTTTTATTTTATTATTATTTATTCGAATGAATAACTATTTTCCTTAACAATTCATCAGTAATTTTGCATCATGAAACAAAATTGTTCCGATGACAGATGTTTCATTTCTTCCCGTTTCAGTTTGTCATTGAAAATAATTCTGAAGCATTGATATTATTTCATTATGAATTTGTAATTCATTCTGTTTACACCTACAATTAGTATTATCGCCGCTATATAAATTTTTCCTCTCTATTTGAAGCGCATTTTCATAAAATAGTCTTAAAAATTTTGTTTTTCATTAAAATATGTGTCACACTTCAGACAGATAAAGTAATGCCATTTAAATTCATTTTTTATTTAAAACTATTTTAATACATCTCCATTGGATCTAAACTAACCTCAAATATTAAAACTAATTATTTTCAGAAAGTTAGGAAAAATCTTTAATGAAATCTACCTCGAATCAAGCTCTAGTTTTTCCAATAATTTAAAAGTCGTAAGGGGTCTAAAATTAAAAATTAGAAGCTGTAAACGTGACATTTGTAAAAAAAATTGAATTTCTTTATTCCTTTAATTTGAAAATGCAAGAATGAACTAACTACGGAACAGAAAGTGAACTAACGCCAGACAAATTTTTTTCTAGTGCAAGTTTATAAATTAAGTAATAACAAAATGAATTAACACCAGAATGCAATGAACTAACGCTGCAGTGCAAAGAACTAACACCAGAATGCAATGACCTAACTTCAGAGTAAAATGAACGAAAACTAGAATGCAATACTTTCTTACAATTAAAAATTTTTCAAAAACAATTTTTCTGGCTTTAATTCATTTTAAATTCTGAAAAAACTTAGAATTGTGCATTTCTTAAATACTTGATTTTATACATTCCTTATTTTTTTTTAACATATCAATTTCATCGTATAAACATTTATTTATTACATTATTTTGGTGAAAAGATTTTACGAAAATTTACAAATACGATATATATTTCATTGCTCTAAATTGAGAATAATTCCCCTAAAGAATTACTCCAAAAAAAAAAATAGGGGTAAAGGACCTTTAAATAAAAAAAAATTTTATTTATTAATTTCATAACAATTTACAAATCATACATAAAGTATATATAAAGAAATTTTGTCAGATCCCAGGGTATTTTTATGGACGCTTTATATCGAAATTTTTAATGACGCATGGTTTAGCATCATTTATACAACTTTAACAACAGTAGATACTTTAATGTAAAAAAAAATGGACCATTTTAAGAATAAATTTTCAGTCTAATTTTGAATAGAATAGAAAATCGGTATAAAATTACTTTTCTACAACCATAAAACTTTATTGCAATAGAATTTTTTTAAAAAATTAAATTTTAATATTAAACTTTTCATATACTTGTATTTTGTATAATAAATCAATTTAAAAATAAAAAAAAAATTAATCGACTGAACGTTCTTCCTTAAAACACTTTTTTAAATAAAAAATTAATCAAATTAATTCAAAAACTTTTTAATTTAAAAAAAAAAAACAAATATTATGTCTGTAGAATTTTGGGTCTAAATTTTGGATAAATATTATTAAATATTTATTTTTAAAAAAAGAAATACAAAAAGTTGTCCACGTGCCAACAAATTTTTTTTCCTAAATTCTATTTAATTGTCTAGAAAAGTATTATAATTTGGTATTGTAGGTTTATTTAACTTTATGATTGAATGGAAAAACTTTACATTTCCATAGGCTTTTCCTATACCAACTTCTTTTGAACTAAAAAATTTTGGAAAAGATTTAACAAGTAAATGAAGGAAATTATTCAAAAAATTTTACTTTTTAGTTAAACTATAACTAATACTTATGTAGATTTATCTATATGTTGATAATTGAAATAATCTTTTATAAAATAAAATTCTATTTGACTTAATTTGATTACCAAACTCTTACCACCTAATTTAAAACATTTAAAATAACCAAAAAAAATAGCAACCTAAAAGTATGCAATAGTTATTTAGAATTTTTCATAGTTAAATCAAAGCTTATCATTTTCAAAGCCCTATCACGGAAACTTTTAAATGTATTTGTAAAAATTATCAATGTAATGTGAGATAAAGCTTCAATTTTTTTACGATACACGATTTTATTTTGTTTTTTAAGGTTTAAAAAAAAATGCCCATTTTTACCAATTTTTATTTTGAGTTTTTTTTTCAAAAACATCAAAATTACAGCTTTCAAATAAAAATTTTAATCTAATATTTAAAAAACTTATTTTTAGCTTTTAAGAGTTGATTTTTGCAGGGTCCATTTTGCCATTTGTAAAAAAAAATAATGAGAAAAGTTAGAGAGCTTTTAAAGTAGTTTCCAAAATCGAACTTCACCAAAATTGACAGAAAAAAGGTGTTGTTTTGAACCTACATTTAAATTACATTTATAATGTTAAAAAAAATATAGAAAAGGGGACTAAAGCTTTATGGCGTCCAAAAAACTTTTTTATAATAAAATTATCGATGAAAGAGTAAAAGTTTTAGCATACCAAACTCTTGTTAGACCTGTCATGTCATATGCTGCATTCATTTGATTCAACATTAGTGCAAGTCTAATGAAGAGAATAAGAAAATTTAAACGAAAATGTATAAGAGCTTGCATAAACTTACACAGAAAACCTGAAACGGGTTATAAGCATTTTTACTCCAATAAATGCTTTTACCGTAAAGCAAACATAATCAGATTCGACGACTTTTTAATAATAATTGTTTGAAATCACTTTGAAAGACCTCTGAATACAAACGAAAATGGTTTAATATCCTAAATATATTACCATAACAAAGAGCACATAAAAAAAAGTTTAAAATCGGGTTTTATTACTCCCGAACATTTTAGAAAAACAAATTAGAATAAATATTTGTTTTGTAAGCTTTTTTTAGTAATTAAAAATAAAAAAAAAAAAATAAAGAAACTCCATGTATTATTTTTTTAAATCATGTCTTCTAAAACGCATTTTATGTAGTCATTTCGAGTTCGATCCTCGCACATATCGTAAGTTCTTTTAAGGAAAAATATTAATTAAAGTTTTTTTTAAATTTATATTACAATTCTACATTACTATAAAATAATTAAATAAATATAATATTAGTAATGTATCTAATAATAGCATCGATATGCCTATAATTCCCATAGTAACAGATGATTACCATACATGATATTATCATATATGATATGCTTATGTAATATCAATATAAATATATGAATAAATCAACAAATTGCAAAATAAACAAATATTATTGATTGATTTATAACATATAACAGTAAAATTATATTTCATTTCATAATTTTTCAAGAGATTTTTTATATTCATAGAATTTAACAGATTTTAAACCTAACATGGAAAATAATTTTGTTTTTTATTGTTAAGGAACACGCTTTTTAATACATAAAAAAAAACAAAAAGTTAATTAAACAGTGAAATATACATATACCAAGGATATATACTACACAATGTATAATATACTAAACGTTTTTTTTACACAATAATTTTATTCATTCACTGTTTTCATATTAATATCACACGCATAAAAAATCCAACCTTTTTTACCATCCCTTCCGGTTGGTACTTTAAAATCCTTTAACTACCTCAGCTTTATCAATATCAGCTGAATGAAGATAAATGATATAATATTGCTTTAATTTAAAATGAATATTAAATTTAAACAAACCAAAACTAGGTGGTTACAATGATATATGTTGAAGCATTTGTACATTCAAATACATACTAAAAGACCACAGACTGTGTTCAAATATAGTCCTTTATCTCTTGAATATCTTAGAATCATAGTGAATTTTAGTTAAAACATATAGTTAAAAAAAACTTTATCTATGATTTCAGAACTATGGTTATTTCGCATATGTTGTAAATTTAATCATACTTCAATTAATAATTTGAGATTGTTGATACTGATAGTATTTGTGGTCGACAAATATAATTTTAATTTAAACGAGGAAGAGTGTAGTATAGTAGACTGTGTCAACTCTGGGATACCCGTATGACCGTTACATAAACATTATATCACTATTATTATAAACATTAATTACTTTTGGCAAAATTTCAAACATACCAGCTTTATTAGGTGAAATATAATGCTCATATAAAAGAAGGAATTGTATGGCAGTTACTCGAACCCTCTGCAGTAGACCAACCAAATTTTGCAGTAACTTTGGCCATTACACTAAACTATTTTTGGCAAAATTTCAGACACCCAACTTTAATAGGTATAGAAAAATCCTCATATAAAATAAGAAGTTGTATGGCAGCTATTTGAACTCACTGCAACAGACCAACCAAATTTTGCAGAAACTTTGGCCATAGAACTAAACTACTTTTGCCAAAATTTCAGACACGTAGCTGTAATAGGTACAAAGAAATACTCATATAAAAAAAGAAGTTGTATGGCAGCCACCCGAACCCATGGACCAAAATGGCTGGATTTAAATAGCGATGACGGCTATTACAAAAAAACGAATTTGCGAAAATTTTAAGATCCTAGCTCCTTTAGTTTTTGAGTTATCGTGCGGACGGACGGACATACATAGCTAAACCGATTTTTTTTTCGATTCTGATCCGATCCATACACTTGAGTCTATATCTACCCCCCCTCCTTCTCTGCGTTACAAACGTAATGGCAAATTTATTATACCCTTTGACTATATAGTCATACGGGTATAAAAACAAATAAATTATGCATAATTTTTAAAATAAAATTATGTTTCATAAAAAATTTTGGATATTGAAAATTAGTTTAAAATAAAAAATAATTTTTTGGAAATTTTCTTAGAAAATTATTTTATAAGGTATTTAAGGCAAATTTAAGTATGCATTTGCGTTACGTATATTTATAAAGGTTATAAAATTATAATACTAATAATTATTGAAAATATACGTTTAAGAACTCTTGTTATAACAATTAAAATATAAAGCTTTTTCATACTTTGGAGGCTATAGCTCTCTAATGAGTGGGACTACAAAAAAATTTCTATTAAAAATCAAAACCAAAAAACTTTAACATAAATATTCTATTTGAACAAGTTAAAGTTCAGTCAGCCAATGGACGAATGAACAGAAAGACACAATATAGGCACATTTGTTTTTGGCGAAATTAATATGCCTATGTTTTGCTCCTTTTTCTTTTTTAGCGGAATTTTATGTTGATATATTATAATATATAACTTTCTATAGATATGGTTTGAATATCAATTATACATACAATTCACTACTATATCGTATTCATAGTTATTTTATATTTTTTCTTCTTGAATTTTTTTTGTTATATTTTTTTTTCAATTCATATACCATATATGTATATAATAAATCTATTTATTTTGCCAATTTTTTGGTAAAATATATTATATGATGAGAATTCAGTACCAACATATTCAAGATATACCATAGCTGTTTATATTATATGATGGAATCTAATCGAGTTTCGCTTCACAAGATCTATTAACGTATTAATTGAAATCTGTGACAAAATTCAACGCATAGAAAATATTTCTCTAGTCCTTAAATCTGATTTTTAATAAAATTTCATACTTAATTTCTTGAATTTTTTTTAAATAATTATTAAAATTCTATTGTAATTTAATTTTTACAATTTTACTTAACTTCAGAAACAAATATTCAAAACATAATTAAACAAGTGATGAAAAAAAACCAAGGGTTTTTAAAAAAGCACATTTTCAAATTTATATTGTATTACATACTGAGTTTAACTTTGGAAATATTTACTTGCAAATAGTTACTGCTTACTTATAAAATTTACTGCTAACAGTAAAGTTTTTAATTTAAAGTTGTTATAGCCCTTCAATGGGGAAGGTTACCAAGTTTCTCAAGGATCTAACTTCATCTAGCTCCCCCCTCCGTCCCCCTCCATTTTTTTAAGGTTCTAGGAATTAAATTGTGAATTCCACAAAAATTTGCAATTTTATACTTAGAATTATACAATCTAAGAAAAAATGGGTAAAACTGAGAGACACTTTCTTTAATTTAAGGAACCGCTTTTAAATTTAAGAAAAACCTTTAACATATATTAAAATATAATGTTGGGCCTTTAAATTTTGTATATTAATAAAAAAAAATTGGACAGGTATTCAAGTTACAGGTGCTTAAAAATAGCAAAATTTAAATTTTCGAGCCCTTATAGCTCCTAAACAGGGGGCTTGACAAAAAAATTTTATTAACTGACTCCTACTAATATTTGAGGATCTAACTTCTCCCAAAATTTCAGGATCCTATCTTAAACCGTTTAGGAGATATATGGAACCAAAAATTTTGCAAAAATAGAGTTTTATATAATGCCAAATTCTAGTACCGTATGGCAACCCTATACATTTAAGCGACATATTTTTGTAAAGCCTTTAAAAGCAGCTCTCTTCTACCGTTTTTCGATTGAAAATAAAACTAACAGAACTTTTGTTATATCAATTTAAATACAGGGCTTTTTGGAATTTACAGGGGCTGTAGCTTTGTCACCCTTCAAAATTAAGAAAAACCTTTGACACATGTTGAAATATAATTATAGAGCTTTGAATTTTTTATATCACTAAAAAAAAATTTGGACAGGTATTCAAGTTACAGGTGTTTAAAAATAGCAAAATTTCAATTTTCGAGCCCTTAGAGCTCCTAAATAGGGGGCTTGACGAAAAAACTTTGTTAACCGACTCCTACTAGTTTCTTAGTATCTAACTTCTCCCAAAATTTCAAGACCCTAGATTGAACCGTTCAGAAGATATGTGTGGTCAAAAATTTTGCAAAAATTGAGTTTTGTGTAATGTTAAATTTTAGTACCGTATGGCAACCCTAAACATTTGAATTTCAAAAATTTATAAAGTTTATGAAACCAGCTATCGTTTGCCGTTTTCAGATTGAAAATATATCTAACAGAACTCTTGTTATAACAATTTAAATATACGGCTTTTTCCAACTTTGAGGGGCTGTAGCCTCGTAACAGGTGGGGCTACAGAAAAAAATTCTTCTACGAAATTATTTTTTTTGCGAAAACTACCCATGGTTAAAATTTCTTTACTCTATTTCAAACGATGTAAAAGTTTTTGTAAACATACGGACAGACGGACAGACGGACGGACGGACGGACGGACAGAGTGAAACTATATAGGCACATTTTTACAAAATTTTTTGAAAATGTGCTAAAAATCTGGTTGCTGATAAAATATAAAGTAACATATAATTTTTCCCACGTATAAAGTATAGTAATTAAAAAAACGTCAATAAAATAGTTTTAATTTCACTCATAATTTTTTTAATTTTGGTTTATGTATTTTTTTATTTATTTATTTATTTATTTATTATTGGTTTATTTTGGTTTAATTTGGTTTAATTTATTGAAAAATATAAAAATTTATAATTAAAATCTATTATATATAAAAAAAAAATAGTTTTTTCATCATAACAAAACTGTCAAAATATCAGTTTTTTCAAAAGTCAAATTCTATTACAAAATTGATGTCTTGTGCAAAATTTCTTTCAATTTTCTATCAATTATCCCATTTGTAAAATCTGACAGCATTCAAAAAAAAAAAAAAAACTGATTTAACTATTGATAATTTTCTAATCTTTTTAAAATTGCTAGAAAGTTTACTTTTTTATTACTTTCAAACATTCCTATATATATCCCTTCCCTCTATATATCGCATCTCTTTGTATATCTTTCCACACATTAAAATTAATTTTAAATCATTTCTATTATCCCAGTGCACATTCAAATACAATCCGTTTCAGAAAATATTGACATTGTATATGGACTTATTTATGTATGTTATTAAAAAAGTCAATTATTTTATATGGTTTCGGGTATTGCGTTATCTTAAGTGCACAATAGATTCAATTCAAAAAATCATCTATTAAAAAAAAGGATAACAAAAAAGATTATAGTTGTTCTTGTCAATTTTTAGATATACATGCATATCCATTATGATGTATAAAATATGATAAACAATTAATTAATTCCCTATTTTTTATAGGTGATATAGGTGCTATATAATTCCCTATTAATATAGGTGCTTTTTCTATTATATAACTAATAGGATATAACTTTCATCCTCCCAGCGTAATTAGTTTTGAAGAAATTCATATTGGTGCAAAAAAGTTGTATGGCACCTCCCTGAAGCCTTGTTCCGATTTTAACCAAAAAACTAAAAATTTTCTAAAAATTGCTTTGTGTGAATTTCAAAATGTAGCCCTTTTAGTTTTTGAGTTATCGTGCTGACATGTACTTTTGACACTACTATATATCTAACTCGTCTAGATAGATGCGTTACAAACGGAGAAGCAATATTAATATACTTGTGGCCTTATTTGTATACACGGGTAGAAACTACATATTATGTATATTGAATATCAAATAATAAACGAATCAATTTATAGCATTCCTAAATTATATTAAAGAGTAAATAAAATGGATTATTACAGCAAGTAATAAGACATTACAATATGTATACAAAAATCTATTTAACTTGAAATCAATGACTAAAGTTTTTTGAACTAATAAAAAAGATAAAAATTTAAATATCAGATCGATGTGATATCTTTGTGAACAGTGAAAAAAGTGAGCTCAGTTGTTACAATGACTTGTTGAATTATTAATGTAATTTTGAAAAACTTTTTCTTATGGTTCGTTAATGTTTTAAATTCTTATTTAAAAAAAAATTAATTTCATAAATTAATACATCTTAAGATAAAAATAGTATCCCTGTAACATAATATAATCCACTACCCAAAACGAAGAGCCATCCAAAACAGTGTTTTTAAAAGATTTAAATACTTATTATACCCGTATGACTATTAGTCAAAAGAGTATACTAAATTTGCCATTACGTTTGTGACGCAGAGAAGGAGCGAGGGTAGATATAGACTCAAGGGTATGGATCTGATCAGAATCGTCCGTCCGTCTGTCCGTCCGCACGATAACTCAAAAAATAAAGGAGCTAGGATTTTGAAATTTGCACAAATTCGTTTTTATGCAATAGCCGTCATCGATATTTAAATCCAGCCATTTTGGTCCACGGGTTCGAGTACCTGCCATACAACTTGTTTTTTTATATGAGCATTACTCTGTACTTATTAAAGATGGGTGTCTAAAATTTTGCCAAAAATAGTTTAGTGTATGGCCAAAATTACTGCAAAACTTGGTTGGTCTACTGCAGAGGATTCGAGTAGCTGCCATACAACTCCTTCTTTTATATGAGCTTTACACCTAATGAAACTGTATGTTTGAAATTTTGCCAACAGTAATTAACCGGATGGCCGCAAGGCCTAGGTGTAAGGGAGACTTGCTTTCCCCCCGTCTAAACAACAACAACAATTAACCGGATGTTATAATTTTTATATTTCGGTCATACGGGTATCACAAAGTTGACACAGTCTACTCTACCACACTCTTCTTCGTTTTTATTTAATATTTAACTTCTCTCAAAACTTCAAGTTCCTAATTCCTAGTATCCACCCACAGTTAGATTATTATTTTTTTTTATTTCAAAATATATCTCTAATATATTTGTCATTCAATCAATAGATGCTGGTTTCTAAAATACATTTTCTTTTGAAATGTAATTTATATTGTAAATATTATTATGAATTTTTCATTGAAATTCCCCAATTAATTTCAATGAAATTTTGAAAAAGTAATTTTAAATATAATTGAATTTCTTTAATATATTATTTTTAAAGTACATTACATAATGTATATGTTGAAAAATAATAAATCTAATTTAACTCAAAATAATTTATGTATTGTAAAAATATTGTTGCAATTGTAATAATTGCATTAATAAGATCTTTTCTAAGTACTTGTTTTTATTAAAAATTTCATTTTAAAAATTTGTAATAAGTTTTTATTACTTATGTAGTAAAATAAAATAAAATCAAAATTTTTTTTTCAGAATTAAAAATCAATTTTGCTGCATTTGGGATCAAAATTCTTAATAAAAAAAAATCTTAATTTTCGATATTATAGAAAATTAAAATTATATTTTATTTTGAAAATTTTTCAGTAACAAAAAAAATATGTGAAATATTAAAATTCATTGAAGAAAATAAACTACTGCTTTAAGCAAGTAATTAAACAAAAATAAGTCGATACAACCAAATTGTACCCTATACGCGAAAAATTCAATTGGCAGTTTCAAAAACCCACACTTGAATTCATCTCAGAAACATTAATCAAACAGGACAGAATTTTGTTGCACATTTCAAATTTCAATAATTCCGAATATATTCTGGTTAGGTCTAAGGTGTGGCAACTATCCGAACCTCTGTATACTTTCATTCCTCTCAAATTTACAAAACGAAGACAGAACAGAATAATCTTTAACTAAATTTGAAGTTAAAATATCAATTTCAAAGATGTGCTTATAAGGTTTTAGGAGGTGAATGGAAGAATTGTCCTTGGTTCGATCAAAATCGATTAAAAGGATCCAAAACCCACATTTCAATTTAATTATAAAATATACTCTAAAATTAGTATTTTGCAAAATTCGCGTAAAATAAAAAAATTTGAACTTAAGAAATAATTCGCAAAATTTTTTTTCAGGACACAAAAGATTGTCGGATCAAGAAAATTTGTAGCTCTTTGTTTGTGTAACAACTTTTATATAATAAATTTTTTCGTATTGCTTTTGATCAGAAAAGTTCATCTTTTATATAGGAAATTTGAAAATATTCCCCCTAGGAATTTATTATATGCACGTGTTCACAGACAGGCAGACGCATACACTTACACAAAACGCTGTAATGCATATTTGTAGAAATTTCAAGTTCCAATTTTTGGTACAATAATAATACCTGCAGATTATTATATTTCATGCATACTGCCGTCCTATGAAAGAAGATCGTTTCTATATTTTCTTAGTTTTCGGTAATTTAACATTTAGTGTTTTCCATTATCCCGAAAATATGCTTTTGGCGCTAACGACTTTTTTCCTTAGCACGGCAGTATAGCAGTTTGTAAAAACTTTAAAAGATAAAGCAGAGTTATACTATAACTCTATAGTATAACTAATAAGAAGTTTTTAGCCAATAAAAACAAAAATCTCTAATATTATAAAAAAATTTGAGTATTCAATGAGTATTCTTACAACAAATTTTAAAAAAATATATTTATTGAACTTCATTTTTTTTTATTTTACATAATATATCAAATGAATTCAATGAAATATTGAATAGTTCAATTTTTGTTTTTCACTAGAATAATATAATAATAATAATAAATTAAATATTAAGTCCAGACTGATATTAAGTACACTCTTCAATAAAAACATACAAACTACCATTTCAATTATAAAATATTTTTATTTATAGAAGCTTAACATTGATGCAAATAAAAATCCCTGCCACAAGTATAAAAAAATCTTAATAATAAAAGTACCTTGCAGACAAATTTCCCAAAGACTTACATTGTGTTTTGTTGTTGTATCTTTTTATTCTTTTGTTCAATAGAATTTTAAAGGGTGTAAAATAAATTTCTAAATTTTAAAAAATTATTTCTCAAAAATAAAATAAACACCAAAACAATATCAGATCAATGAACTCTGATTTTATTGAACGACTTTAAATTTACTTATAAGTTCAAGCTTTTTAATTTTATGTATTCACCTTTTTTTATAAATAATTTAAAAAAGTTTTTATGATGAACTTGATGTAAATCAATATTCAATATATTTACTAAGTATAATATGTATATTACAACATCAATAATCAATATTTGAGAGATTCTATCTACCTTCTGTTTGAACAAGGAAAATAATATTTTAAGTATTCTAGACGTTGTATATTGTTCATCTTAAGTTGACGTTATACAAATAAAAAAAAAAAAAACTTTAATAAACAAATTTGTAGAAGAAGTGAAGTCTTCAATTTATTTCTTTAAGTTTTCAATATTAAACTTAAGTATATTATTATTAACTTTCTTTTTTCCAATGAGAGGATAAAAATTTCAAAAGGCACCTGGAAAACTAAATCCATTGGTAGTGTGCGATTTTTAATCACAAAAACACAACAGCACAGCAAGCCAAAATAATGGGATAAACACCCAACCTGTTTGAGCAGTATATTGATTGAAAAGTCTCATTGTCGTAACGGCTGGGTGACACAGTGGTTGAGTACTCAGCTTTGAGTGCCTTCGAAAGGCCCGGTTCAAATGCTAGTGAAAGTGAAAACACTTTTCTGGTTTTCGACCCGACTCAATGATAAGCTTTTGGATTCAAATTAAGGGCTTAATCAATAATTAATAATTATATATCATTAATAAAAATTAGTTTATTATAAAATTAAACTAAAAATTCAAAAATATAAACTCACAGATACAGTTATATAATATATAACCTTTGAAAAGTTAACTCTTAAAAAACAAAAAAAAAATTTATACAAATGTGATGGAGCTACTAAGCGAGTATTTCGTCGAAAGGGTTACGTTTTTCTGGTATCATGGATATATATTTAAAGATACATATATGTATACTATCTGTTGGCCCGTCACAGAATGACGGAAGGTCAATTGAAAGAAGAACTTTTTCTAATTAAGAACTATTTCTAATTTCATTATATACTTATACATACATTGTGTATCAGTACCATATTCTTAAATAAAATCGCAGCAGTTACTTTTTGTATAACGCAGATTATGATTCGATTCTAGTAATAGATACACAAAAAATAAATAAATGACTCATATAATTTCTTGTTGTATCTTAAAAACTTGATATTCATCTTCAGTTAAGTAATCTACTTTTTGTAGATTAGCTATGTATGTCCGTCCGTCCGTCATCACGATAACTCAAAAAGTAAAGAAGCTAGGATTATGAAATTTTCACAAATTCGTTTTTATGCAAAAGCCGGAATCGCTATTTAACTCCAGCCATTTTGGTCCACGGGTTCTAGTACCTGCCATACAACTTCTAATTTTATATGAGCATCACTCTATACCTATGGAAGCTGCGTGTCTGAAATTTTGCCAAAAATAGTTTAGTATAATGGCCAAAGTTACTGCAAAATTTGGTTGGTCTACTGCAGAGGGTTCGAGTAGCTGCCATACAACTCCTTCTTTTATATGAGGATTACACTACACCAAATAAAGCTGGGTGTCTGAAATTTTGCAAAAAATAGTTTAGTGTATAGGCCAAAGTTACTGCAAAATTTAGTTGGTCTACTGCTGAAGGTTCGAGTAGCTGCCATACAACTCCTTCTTTTATATGAGGATTACACTACACCAAATGAAGCTGGGTGTCTGAAATTTTGCCAAAAATAGTTTAGTGTAATGGCCAAAGTTACTGCAAAATTTGGTTGGTCTACTGCAAAGGGTTCGAGTAGCTGCCATACAACTCCTTCTTTTATATGAGCATTACTCTACACCTAATAAAGCTGAATGTTTAAAATTTTGCCAAAAGTAATTAACCGGATGATATAATGTATATGTTACGGTCATACGGGTATCCCAGAATTGACACAGTCTACTCTACTACACTCTTCCTCGTTTTTTTTTTAATTTCAATTAATATTTTTTTTATTTAATTGCGTACTTGCTTCAATTAAATAAATTAATAAAAGGTTTTAAATTTTTTTATAGATTTATTTTGTTTCGATAATGATCTATTTCTCCAGTTTATTTACTTAAGCAAACCAAGCAATGCATCAAAGCGTACATTGGGCCTTCGCCCTTATTTCACATTTTCACCGAAAATAATTAAGACTTACTACACAAATGTTCCTGTGAAGCATAGTCTTCTTAATTTTTATTTACAAAATGTTTTACTATTTATTTAAAATTTTCAGAAAATCATCCGTGATTTGTAAAACTGAAATGAACTAATTCATAAACTAATAAATAAATTTAATTTCATAAAAAATTTGTTTTTTTTTTTTTTTATTAAAAATAAAAGAAATATTTTTTGGCCTGCTTATGATCATTTTGGACATTTTTTTTCTAAAATAAAACAAATTCAAGAAAACATTAATATTTTATTTTTTTATAATTGAAGACATCCAACAAAACACATTTAATTGAATGCGTTTGTTACACCTCATTCTAGACAAATATATTAATAAATAAAATAATAATAATAATTAGTAAAATGATTGGTGTCGTACATATACTCTCCATTTCGTCAATAATATCAATTTGACGCCTTCGAGTACTTTTTAATTATCTTATACCACATTTAATCCTTTGAATATAGTCCTTTAGAATAAATTTATCCTTAGTAAACTAATATAAGAAAAACATACAAGGTGAAACAAACCTTAGGTTTTAATAAAATTTACAAAATTATCGACTTCTGTTTTGATTTGTCAAGTTCAAGTTAATTTACAAGTTCAATATCAACCACCATTATCTCTTATCAAAGGAAATTTACACTATATATAAGTGTAAATACACTATATATAAGTGGAAATTTACAGAAATATCAACGAAATTATCAGATTGTTGTACCTAACTTTGTAGTTCAAAAATTATGTTAGTTTTCCATTAAAATTTACTTACTAAAAAGTTTAATAAATAATATATTTTTTTTTTCTTTTTTCAGTTAAAATAAAAATTTAAAAAGTTTTCCAGTTGATGTTAGAAGAAAGTTCATAATTTCAAAACTATCTTACAATTATATGCATGGTAAGTTATTAATTGATTTTCAAAGTAAAATTTTAATTTATAAAGTTTAATTTATTTCTTTAACATTAAAATATTATTATTATTTTTATTATATTATATGTTATTTATCTATATATAGATATATTTTTCTGAATATTATCTAATAAAATCTAGTATATATCAATTTCCTAGTATTATTAGTTTAATACTGGAAAGTTGCTATATATTTACTAGGATTAAACTGTACTAGGTAGCTATCGATTTTAACAGGTTTCGGTTCTTTAGTTCCCTATTACATTCGGTTCGTTTTTACCAAAAACAAAAATTTACCTTCAAATTGTCCAAAAATACTTTTTATTACTTTAAAAACCCTACCTCTTTGAGTTTTGGCTTGTCATGCTGACTAATAGACAGGCAAACAGGCGCCCTTTAGTTCTGATGCTAAACATGAACAAAAGCTTTTACATCACTTATCTTGCTTCTATGCATTTAATAACATCAAAATACAGTAATTAAATTAATATTTCAAACTCTAAAAGTTACTGTCAATAATATACTTACCCGCGATGATGACTTAGATTGCGTTTATGTTGGAGCAACGATAAGTGGTAAAAGCGTCAATAAGAGCATAGCATAGAAAATTTATATTTTGTATAGATGAACAAAGCTCCAATTAAAACACCTCTATTTTAATCATCTGTATAGTTTTCTACGCTATGCTCCAATTTAAACACCTCTATTTTAATCATCTCTATAGTTTTCTACGCTATGCTTTTATCGACGCTCTTATAACTTATCGCAACTCCAACATAAACGCCCCTTAGGTGTTGTCAATACTATCCTTCCTCAAATATTTTAGCTTTTCTTCAGTATCAATATACTATAGAAGAAAATATTACAACTTCCTCGATAAAAAAAAAAAATAGAATTTGTTCCATCTTAACAAAAATTGTTTTATTTAGTCGAATGTGCGTCTGTTAACACAATAACTCGCATAAATTTCAAATACTCCATTTTGGTCCATTATGTACTCCATTTTGTACCGTATACTGTACTACATCATAAAAGTGCACGTGTTATAATTTATACAAGTTTCAGTTCACTCCCACACTCAGAATTAATTAAAGAATATTTAAAATTTAACACTGAAATTAAAAATATTAACATTCTTTTTAACTTAACACCAAATAAATTTTTGAAAAATACCATGAAATTTTTATATAAATAAAAATTAAAATTATTTTGTTTGAAAGTATTCTGTCAATAACATAATACAAATGTTTTTAAACCTGCACGCATACAAATGCGGCCAAGGGTATATTCAAATTACTCCTCCGTTTGTAACGCATCGATCTAGATGAGCTATAGATATAGTGTCAAAGATACGTATTGGATCAGTATCGAAAAGTAAAACAATCTAGCTATGTATGTTCGTCCGTCCGTCTGTTCGTCTGTCAGCACGATAACTCAAAAACTAAAGGAGTTAGAGTGTCGAAACTTACACAAAGTAATTTTTAGACAATTTATAGGTTCTCCATTGGTTTTGGTTAAAATCGGACAAAGGCGCGTTTAGCTGCCATACAAATTTTTTTAGCTGATATATGAATATCTTCAAAACTAATAAAATAGAAACTAAATAGAAAAACAAACAAAATGTAGTTAAATTGTTAATCATTTAATGATGTAGTGGTCAAGACTTCGGACTTTTTATTCAAAACGTCTCGGTTCAAACCCAGGTCGCATCATATCTTTTTTTTAATAAATTCATCTTTTCTTTTTATTTATACTCTTTGTAATTAAATATAATAATTTTTTTATATGAGAAATTCTTATTTATTTTATTCATTATAGTGGGTATGCACGGGTATCTAAATGTTGACAAGGGCAACTATAATCTTCCTCGTTTGTTTTGTTTTTAAATTGAAATTAATTTGTTTTTTAACAAAGCAATGTTTTATTAATTGTAACCAATTTTTTCATTACATATGTATATACATGCAAATTCTTCTGTAATTAAATTACCTTTTAAGTTGAAATTTGAAAACCAAAAATTTTCATTTGGTTGTTTTTTACTTGATTCTTTTTTTACTCATGTATCATTTATATTTTAATTTATATTTCTCAAATATTTGTATTTATAACTAAAGAACGAAAGTCTGATTTTTTTTTTTAAAAAAAAATAAAATAATACCAAAGACGTCTGTTAAATTGAAAATCAATTGCCATGAATTTTTTAACATCCTTCATCTCAGACAGTATCGGATATCCTTTTACAAAATTAAAAAAAAAAATAAAAAAAAATTTAAAGAGTGAAGGTTTCGAAGATCAATCAAAAAATTACTTAAAAGCAATTGAATTGAACAAAAGTACTTAAATCATTTAATTTTAAATTTACTTAATTTATATTTAAATAATAAATAAATTTTTGAAAAATTTTATGAAACGACTAAAGATCTATGCAGATATTTGTATCGATTTTACTACTCAATATTAAAACACAGTAGTAATAAATTTTTCTATGTAGTGTCAATTCTTTCTCTAAACTGACGTTTAACTAAATTTAAATTAAAACTAACTACAAATATGCACTTACGCTATTAAAAACTACCAATACTATATTCTTAAATATACACTAAAACCCATAAAAATCAATTAATAAAAGCCAGTATATTTCCATGATAATATTTTATTTTTAAAAAAAATCATATTAAGTTAAAAATTTGAATATGAAATGATAATTAAAATGAAAACTATTCCAAATATTTTTTTGACAATACGAATATGTCAAATCGTATCTTCAACAGTGCTGCCATTCTGAATCTTTCAAATACATGTATAATTGGAATTTGGTTGGTTATGAAAAAAAAAAGAAAAACGTTTTGGACAAAATTTAAATTATATTAAATTATTTAAATTATTAAAAATATCTATTTGCAAGGAGTTTCGCTTTTGTTGTCACATATCCTTCATCAATCCTTCAAACAGTTTGACTCTAGTGACACAAAATATAATATTAGATTTAATTTGTTTAATTAAAGGCATGTGGTATGACCTTCAAATTTTCTTTAAAAAATCGGAAATTAAGTATAATGTATATTTATTTTCGTTAGAACGTGTCAAAAATATTTGGATTAAATTGCAAAGCAACGCAACCCTGACTGAATTATCGTAATGAGATGCGATAACAATGTCATGCTCTGACCTTATTATCGTAATGAGAAATTTTAAATTCGAAATAACAAGTTACATGTGGCATCTATAGAACATTACAGATATTAATTTTTTAGTTTTATAAAATATAGGGTAACATTACGGTACTATAATTTACCGTTATGCGAAACTAAATTTTTTCAAAATCTTCTAAACGGTTTAGGTTAGGAACTTAAAATTTTCAAAAGAGTTTAATTTTTTGATAGGAGAACAATTTTTAGTGTAACATTTATAAGTTGTATGTGGATAAAAATTTAAAAATTATAATAAACTATTTTTTAGGTATACTCTTACACAAAACTTATGAAAAAGAGCCTTTTTAAAAATTTTAAGTGTTTTTTATCACCTACTGATTAATTTTTACTCATTTCATTAACTACTTGTTAATACTCCATTCACTCTTTACAAAATGAGCTAAGATTCTTTTTGTGATTTAAATAAGAAAATAAATAAATAAAAATTGTAATATAATTTATAAATTTTTATTTTAATTAAAAATTCTTAAAAAAAGGGGAAAATTTTCCAAATGGAAAAAAAAATAAGGTAAGCACAAATGTAATAAAACAGAATTCTTCCAAAAAACAAAAAAAAAAACAGGAGCCTAAAGTTATTTTTATATAAAACATGTTTTCATTTTATTTTTTAAATGTAAAAATTTGAAAATAAAAATTTTGTAAACAAAAATATCAAACATAAAAACATATTAATCAATGGTATTAAATTTAATGAAAAATTTTATTTCAAGGTTTTCCTTTGTTAAATTTTCACAAAATTTGAAAAAACAATTAAAATATTTATTAAAAGTGTGCTAGATAAATTTTACTTTGTAATCAAAATGTAATTTTTGTATATATATATTTATATAATGTATATTTGTAATTAATTAAATGAAAAATAAATGTAATAATTCATAGTGTCAGACAGAGTTTGAGGTTTTATTTGTATAGATTAAAGCATTAAATACTTTAAATTTTTAAACTGTTACTCGAAAATAATTTCGCACTTTTTTTTTTAATCATTAGGTAATTCCTGTTCTCTAAGAGTTTTCATCTTAAAGTATTATCTTATAACGTTTCTGTTTATTTAACACGTTATTTAGTAATTAGTCATTTCCTTTTAATTTGTCTTTCATTTCAGATTTTTTTTTGGGAGGTCCTCATTAGGTGTCAAATTTTTTTTTTTAATTTTATTTACGTCTCCAAAGGTTTCTGTTTATTTTCATAGGAATTTCTAAAAAAAGAATTATAAATTCTAGGAAAAAATGATTTATCATGTAATTAACAATACTTGCTCAAAATTTTCAATTTATTCCCATTTTCTAAGAATTATTTTCTTCCCAGTTTCAATAATTATTATCATCTTACTTATAATCTGTTTAAACAGGTATAGTATAATTATAAATCATAATAAATTATCGGTTACCTGAATTAAGACCTTGCGAAATAAGGCCCCTGGGGTGTTATTTTCTATTTAATGAGAAATAACGCCCCGGGATTTTATTTCTCATAGTAATTGAGAAATAAAGACCCCACAATATGAGAAATAAAGCCCAGGGTTCAGGGAGCACACATTTTGGAGCTGAAATCGAAATCAGGGGTATTCCCTTTTTTCGAAATTAAAAAACGAATAATAATTTTACATATAAACAACATTTATACTACAAACTACACATATAAACCAGATGTTGTAACCATAGTATTGCATACATTAATCCATTAATACTCTCGAAAAAGGGTCAACTTAGATTTTATAACCTCCCTAAATATGGCTCCTAAAATAGAATCTCGCAAATGTATAAATATGAAATACATATTGTTTTATATCTAATATTTTTCATATATATAAGTTATTCATGTTTGAAAATTACAAAAATGGATTTTACTACATATTTAATGACAAATAATAAGTCGGGTCGAAGATTCAATTGAAAAAGAAACATCACCGCGAGACTTTATTTCTACAACAGAAGTTGTAGTTCAAAGGGGAAATAAAACCCCGGGCCTCTATTACTCAATTACTTTGAGAAAAAATACCCCAGGGTATTCAAACCGCAGGGCCTTAATTCAGGTCCCCTAAATTATCATGAAGTCTGGTAAATTTTTGTTAAGCTGCTTTTCTAATTATCACTTTAGTTTAATAAAATATTTCAACCTGTGTATTACAATTTTATATTTTAATATAAATTTAAATAGGTCGAAGGGAATTTAATAATATAGAATCCATCAAGATCTTCAATATATTTTCATTAATTAATTTTGTTGAATATATTTAGTAAGTGAAAAATATTTATAAATAATCCTTTAAGTTTTATTGAAAGTTCTGAAAAGCCTTACAGTTAGACTAGACTTATTTAAGATCTTTTTTAATTTGTACCCAACAACTAATTTTCGAAATTAGGGTACAAAATTCCTCTTTCCCAAATCTTGACATATACATACGAGATTATGACATAAAGAGATTTTAGAGTTGAATTGAAAATTAAGGTTTTTTCAGCTATTTCCAGAATATTAATATTATTTGCCAGACTTTGAATTATGAAAGATTTTATAGTTAAAAGTCAGGTATACCTTAATATTTATTTTGTAATTTTGTACTATTTGTTATTTGTAAGAAATTTTATGACGTAATTTCAATTTTTTGAAAAAATATTTATTGGAAAAGCCGTTGGATGATATATGAGAACAAATACTAAATTTCATTTTTAATTAGTATAACCTGAATGCGTAGTTCAAAATATTATGTACCTTTTGGAAACCTTAAAAACAATTCAAATAGATTTTATAACAACCTAAATTTAAGTTTTTTTTTGTGTCGAGTACAATTCTCAGTTTTTTAACATCTTAAAAATCAAAATCTTCTTTTTGTTTATTAATTTCTATTTTTGAAATTCCTTAATTCATATGATGTACTATTTAATGTTTTTTAATGAGTCGAATACAAAATCTTTCGTTTCAAAATCCCGTGTCCAAAAATCTTACATTTTAATTTTTAAGGAAAAGGAGACAACTCTGGTTTGAATCCAATTCTAAAATTTCTCTTAATAAGGAATTTTCCACATCCAAATTTTGGAAAAAGATCTGCTTCTTAATTCATCTCTAAGATCCCTCCTAATTCCGTAAATCTCGTAAATTGTATAAATATTCTGGAAAAGGACAAGGACAAATTCCGATCTAAGACTCCAATTCTGGATGTTTTGTACTTTACATGGATGTTAAATTCAATTAGCTAGAACTACTGAATTTCTAAAGTAGATATACATTAATCCAGATTTCAATTAGGATTATTTGGAACAATTTCTTTTATAAATTACAAAACCATTTAAGAGCAAAAACTGTCAGTAAAACTATGCGTTTACTTTTTAATGCCTATATTTTATTTTTTATAACTTTCAATTAAAAAAAAAAAACATAAAATTCAATCAATAAGACCTAGTTTTGAAGATTAAGTCTAACGTTTCATGTGAAAATATAGAAACTATATTTAATTAACATTTTATAATTATTTCCTTGAACTGTAATTAACATTGAACCAAAAAAAATCAAATACATTTTTTTTAAATACATTTTTCTTATTAGTTACAATAAGTGTCAAAATCATTGTTCTCACTTAAGACCTTAAATGAAGGACGCAAATTAAGAATTTTTCCAAATATTTTTTTCTAGGAATTTTTCAAAATAAAAAATTTTAATAAAAAAAAGAAAATCTAAATTTGTGTTCAAGTACAGGAAAATTTTAAAG
Organism: Dolichopus griseipennis; assembly: GCA_963082915.1. Taxonomy (NCBI): domain Eukaryota; kingdom Metazoa; phylum Arthropoda; class Insecta; order Diptera; family Dolichopodidae; genus Dolichopus; species Dolichopus griseipennis. The sequence continues at coordinate 121,180,952 of OY720442.1, read as the reverse complement.
CTATTTACGTTGTACATTCTATATAAGCCTCACATTATTTAAAGGTGTATAAAAGGTGTAGAGTAGCGAATAAAAAAATGTAAAAAGGTGTTCAATTCATAAGAACAATAAAACTTTACAATATTTCAAAAGAATTTAGATAAAGAAAAAAATAATAAAAAATTTATAAAGATAAGCAAATACATTTTTTATTATTTTTCAAAGTATTTTATCATTCTTTTTTATTATAATTGTTTTAATTCTAGATAAAAATTTTTTTTTAAATTATATTCTTAAGCGGTATATAATCCATTAAATCTTAAAGTAAATGAATATATATGTCTAATAAATTTCATTAACTTATGTTTTTGTTTTTTTTTGTGTAATTCAAACTCAGTGAATTCCAGAGAAAGTGAAAAAACTTTTCTGTTTTCGACTCGACTCAGATACCATTCGCCATTGGGTTCAAATTAATGGCATAAACAATAATTAATAATTATATATCTTTAATAAAAAATTTATTAATATAACAAATGTAAAATATAGACAAATAATTTAATTAAATAATATAACTCACAGATATAGAATACCATCTAACTCAAATACAAAATATTACAATATAAACAAAAATAGAATTGTATCTATTGAAAATCTAAGACATTTCTACATGTTATATTTTATAAGGCCTACTACTATCTCATGTTTAAATTGTATGTGGAATTGATTAAAATCAATTCTAATTAAACGAATATAATATGAACTCCTGTTCCAACATGTACCTATAGACAAGCTTATTAGTCTAACAGTTCAACAATTATTAGCGCTTAAAAAAAAAAAAAAAACCAAGAGATTCGTTCCAAATTAAACAATTATAATACATTTTTATTTTGAAAAATCAAAGAAATATCATCATAATTTGAAACATTCATATTCCTTTTGTCCTTTGAGATCTTTCAGATTTATTTAAAACATTTAACCTCATTACAATATTTATAAAAACAATCCGATTTTTTATCTTTCAAAATAAATTTCAATGGCAAATTTGAGTTGACCAAAAGTTCCTTGGGAATCAAAACTATTAAGTATTTTCAAAATTTATAACTCGCTTATCACATTGTGGTAGCGGACTGTTCATAAATAAATAAAAATATAAATAATTAAAAATAAGTGATGAAAAAAACCAAGGGTTTTTAAAAATTATATTGTGATTCATACTAGTATTTTATCCAAATAATAACACTTCAATGGGGAAGGTTCCCAAAATTTTTACCAAAATGATTCTCAAGCGTACAAGGATATTGTAACCGAATATAAGTATAAATTATATCACGCATAAGCATCATTATCGTTATAGGTGAGAAGAAAAGTCCAGCCAAATTATGTGTAAGAGGTGAGAGGGTCAACTGTGAACCGTTTTTGAGATATTCGCTTTAAAAAATTGTAAAATTTTCATGAAAGATTTTCCAATTCATAATTGCTTGAAAGTTATGAAAGTTTAACTGATTTTTCAAAAACAAAATTTGATTCAAATTTCATCTTTTATGTCAACTTTTTTCTCTAGTTAAAAAAAAAATAAAATTTTAAAAGTCTCTTGCACAATTTAATATAAATTTCGCCTTACTTTGTTTTTTAATTTCGGCTTTATTTCATTTCTTAATTAAAGTGCAATTTAAAATATATTCACATGTTTGAAATGATGCAAAAATTCCTATGCTCAATTAATTATGACTCAAATTCAATAAATTTTTTTTTTTTTTGAATCTAAAAATATTTAACAAAAAGTTAAAAAAATCAATCTGTAATTCAATATATATATACTAGCTGTTGGCCCGTCACAGAATGACGGAAGGTCAGTTGAAAGAAGAACTTTTTCTAATTAAGAACTATTTCTAATTTAATCCATATATTACATAAACATATTATATTATATATCAATACCATTTTCTTAAATAAAATGGTAACCGTTGCATTCTACGTAATACAGACTATGCTTCAATTCTAGTTATGTACAAAAAAAACAAAAACTTATATGTTGTTGTATCTAAAAATTTGAAGATGAATAATTTATTTAGTCTACCTTTTTTATGTTTTGAATTTGATAAAATTTTGGGGCTGTTAGTTCAAATCCCTTCTTGGTGAAATGTTTTTTTAATTTCAATTAATATTTTTTTTTTTATTCAATTACGTACTTTTTAAAATTAAGTTCGATAAATTTGTGTTAATAAGAGATGTGAAATAGATTTATTTTGTTTCAATAATGATTTATTTCTCCAACTATTAATGTTTTGTATATACATTTTTAAAAAATGTTGTTATACATTCTATATTGTTTCCTTTGTTTAGATTCAAATCAAAATACTTGTTTGAAGGCTAACCGTTCTATAATGTACTTATTCAACATGCTAAATAATGTATCTATTTATATGTACGTGAAATTGTATCAAATAAATGTTGATTTTTGAATTGAGTTTTGCATTATCAAATGCAAATTATAAATTTTATTTGAAATTTTTTTAATATACCTAACCCTAACTAAGTTTAAAATCTATTTTGTCTGGTTTTTATGGTGCATTGAACTCAGAGGTATTGTATACCTGAACCCACTTTCCCAACCGTCAGTTGTTACATAATTTTTTTCCATTTTAACTTTTAAATAGATAAATAATTAAAAAGTTATGAAGGAAGGGATGAGAGATAGATGAGGTAGAGTTGAGAGCGAGATGAGGGGAAACTTTGAAATTACTTTAATACATTTCTTGGTTTATTTGCTTAAGCAAACCAAGCAATGCACCAAAGCATACATTGGGCTTTCGCCCTTATTTCAGATATTTACTGAAAATTATTAAGACCAACTACACAAATGTTCCTGTGAAGCATTGTCTTCTTAATTTTTATTGACAAAATGTCTTACTATATATTTAAAATTTCCAGAAAATCTTCTGTGATTTTTAAAACTGAAATGAAATTTTTCATAAACTAATAAGTAAATTTTATTTCAAAAAAAAATTTTTTTTTTTTTATTAAAAATAAATAAAATATTTTTTGGCCTGCTTATGATAATTTATGATATTTTATTTTCTAAAATAAAACACATCCAACAAAACGTCAATATTTTATTTTTTTATAATTGAACACATCCAACAAAACACATTTAATTGAATGCGTTTGTTACACCTCATTCTAGACAAATATATTAATAATAATAATAATAATAATAATAATAATAATAATAATAATAATAATAAATAATAATAATAATAATACTCATATCTAATGTCGAAGTTGTTTAATTAAGAAGTTTAATGTTTTAAATAAAATAACTTTAGCTTTAAGGGGTGGGAAGCGCCCTACTTTATGGTGTGGTCGAATTGTATAAAACCCAAATTCCACTTGTACTAAATAGACACAATTAAAGGAAATGTTGAATTTTCTAAAAATAACTAAATAATAAATGAAAGTTCAAATTTATAATATCCAATAATCAAAAGAAATATACGTTTTATTGGAAAAATGGTGGTGGAAAATTTAGATGCTTAAAAAATTATCTGAATGAATAAATGAATGAAAATATAAATAAAGTTTAGATCATAACTTTCAAAATATTTACAATAAAGCCAGGTGGTACCAATACAGTTTTTCTAGGAAAGTTGGAAAAAAAAAAAAATTAAAAATTTCCAAAAGGATTTTCAAAAAGAAACTTTAAATCAATAAAATTTTATAAATTTTTTAGAAAAAAAAATTCATATTTAAGAAAATTTAAAATAAAAATAAAATTAATAGAAAGGTCAATAAAATAATTAAAATTTATTACCTACAGATTTTGATTTAATTTTTTATATTGATTATGAGAAAATAAAACACATCCTAAAAGTATGCAATGTGGGTAGGATTATGCAATCTACATAAATTTCTTTCATTCGTGTTCCACAGAATTTTTATTTTTTTTTTGTTCAAAAAATTTTTCCATCAAAATAATTTTGATAATTTTTTTGCATATTTTTAGGAGACTTTATAATTGAACACATCCAACAAAACACATTTAATTGAATGCGTTTGTTACACCTCATTCTAGACAAATTTTTTTGCATATTTTTAGGAGAATTTATAATTGAACACATCCAACAAAACACATTTAATTGAATGCGTTTGTTACACCTCATCCTAGACAAATATATTAATAATAATAATAATAATTCATCGTATTGCAAAAAAAAAAAAACATTATAAAATAATGTCGGATACCTTTTACACATCTCCGAAAAGTTTAAAAACACTAATGTTAACTCTTAATATTTATCAACAATGTATAGAAACAATAACTTTATAACTTTATTCACAAAACTGAAACATTGACATTTGAAATAATTTTTTAAAGGTGAGAAATTCTTTCACAAAAAATCAATAAAAAACATTATTTTGATTTAAAAGCTAACGATCATATCAACGTTTCAATGTTTTGAGGCTTTAAGATCTAATCCATTTTTCCGTTATTTTATCGGTAAATGCTTTGTGGCATTAAGAACAAAATAAATAAAAGATTCTTTTTTTTTTTTGAATTATTCCTTTGAATATATAATTGCATTGTTTTCAAATTTAACATTATCCGTTTTTTTTTCACATTAAAAACTTTATTATTCTAATATTTTGCATATATAATGCTTTTCTTAGGGTGTGTTGATATTGGAGCTGCAATAAGTGATAAGAATTTCGACTCCTAAAAGTAACATTTAGAAAATTATATATATTTTTTAGATATTTTTAGTAAAAATTATGACAAAAAAACTACTGTTATAATATTAAATATTATTACAATTTTTTTTTAATTTAAAATTCTAGAAGGTGATATAAATATTGAAGCAGTTGATCAGTTAATAAATAATCAGAGGTTATTAAAGGAAGGCTTAAAAGAAAAATACCTTTAGATAATATAGTATAAAGTACAAATTTCCTAAGGGAAAGTACACAAAACCACTACACTCAAACCAAAGATAGCAAAAAATTAATGGTTAGTCAGTTCGACTAGTTTTAATAAGGGAAGGGTGTGGTTTAGTCGGTAAGAATCTTGCATATACTTCTGCTACGGGACAGTTTGTATCTTTCGAAGATTCCCAGCAATCCATGTAAAATAAAAATAAAATAAATATTTAAAATTCACATTTTTTTTTTTATAAAAACTGGCTTTTAGCAAAAACACAAATATTCTCTAATGCTATTATCAAAGCTTCTATACATGTAAACAGATACATATATGAAACTAAAATTATACGCTCTTGTCAGCCTCATTGGCGCTCTTATCACTTATCGCAACTCCAATATGAACGCACCCTTATTTATTTAAGATAGCTAAAGGTAGGTATTTATTTATTGAATGGATTTTTGCATATGTCTCGAGATATTTGAAATTCAAGGAAAAATATATTTTTTGTTTGTTGATTTTTTTTTTTTGGATTTTTCATTGTCATCATTTGTTTCCTTTGTTTTTCTTTTAAAATTATTTTTGTATGTAACATTTTTTTATTTATAATGCCTGTTTCCTTAATTTTAAAGGCAAAAAATATATAACCTTGAATTAATACTTAAATGGTTTTTTGTTGTTGTTTTTTTTTATTCTTATTATTTTGTGGTATTTAATGTAAATTTATAAATAATTTCGCCTAACAATATGCAACACCATTAAAAACCTTGTAATAGCATAAAAAAAAAACAAAAATTGCAATAAAACATTAAAATAAAAAATTACATATACCTATATTTTTTCTAAATTATAGACAAATAAAGTTCATAAAAGTGTACTTAAATGGTATATATGTAAAGTATGTATTAAAAGGAGGTGTTTTTGGTTTTTTTGAAAACAATATAAAAAAAAAAAGTTTTAAATAAATAAAAATTTTTATTTTTTTGAAAAGGAATACATGGAAAGTATAGAATAAAAATGACTTATAGAATAAAAAAAGAACATAAATACTATCGTTATACTTAAATTGGATAAAAAAATAAATATCATGCAATTTTATATGATTATCATAAAGAGTTTTCATGATTCCATTTAATAACATACAAAATATGACATTTACGTTTATTTATTACTTTTTCTGTATATATCAACTTACAATAGTACATAACATACCTAGTATAATATATATTGATATCACTAAAATTGCATTTTTGGACTATGGGGGAAATTTGGAATGCTAATATTCTCCTTAAATTTAATTAAGTTGTACACATACGAACTACCAACTTTAGGGACACATTGGACGAAATATGGTTCAATAATCTCGACATGTGCAAATCAAACGAATTTCCATAAGCCGTGTTATAAAATTAGTTTTTTCGAAAAATTGCATTTTTGGACTATGGGAGAATTCCAATTTGGAATTTGGAGAAATATTAAATGCTAATATTCTTCTTAAATTTAATTAAGTCGTACACATACGAATTACCAACTTTAGGGACACATTGGACGGAATATGGTTCAATAATCTCGACATGTGCAAATCAAACGAATATCCATAAGCCGTTTTATAAAATTAGTTTTTTCGAACCTGTACTTTTTTACGAAGTACTAGATTACCTCATTATAGGTATGCTATATTAGCGTCAGTTGTCAAATATTAAATTACATACTTAAAATATTATTCAATTTTTAGCACATTTTCAAAAAAAATTTGTAAAAATGTGCCTATATATCTTCACTCTTTCCGTCCGTCCGAATGGTCCAACATTATATTTTAACATATGTTAAAGGTTTTTCTTAAGTTTAAAAGGGATTCTATAAATTGTAGAAATTTGTCTCTTAGTTTAAACCATTTTTGCTTAGATAATAAAATTCTAGGTAAAACTCCAAAATTTGGTGGAGTTCACAATTGATTTCCTAGAACCTAAAAAAATGGAAAGGTGTGGACAGGAGGGAGGTGGGCAGACCCTAATCATCATAAGTTTGCTTAGCAAAAATTTGGTAACCTTCCCCATTGAAGGGCTATTAGTACTTAAAAATTAAAACTTTTAAGTTTTTATAAAACAGTAACTAACTCACTAGTGTATGTTTTTCCAAAATTAAACGTTAACATTGAAGCTCCAACATTATATTTGGCACTTGTTAACAGGTTTTCTTGAGTGCATTGGGATTATACTCTAAGTATTGATTTCACTATTAGTCATCATAATTAATAAATTGATGAAATAACTAAATTATAATATTATCATATATTTTAGTAAAAATAAATGATAAAATACTCAGTAAGAAACCCTATAAAATTTTGAAAATATGTTTTTTAAAACTCTTGGTTTTCTTCATCACTTGTTTATTATAATATTCAGTAATATTTCGTTAAAAAAAATTCATTTTTATTCTAACATTTCTTTCATTTGCAACTGAAAAATTATTCAATTGATAGTTTTTAAAAAACACCACAACCAATCCTTTTATTTAAACACTAATCAATTATGACCTTTCCATACAACCTTTCAACCATTACCTGCCGACACATATAATATTTCAATATTGTAAAAGTGTTATCTTTATTGTTAAATAAAATTAAAAATAACAAAATATTGTTAAAACTATTGTTCAGATATGCTTAAAAACAATAGTTTAATATTATGAAAACATATATTTCATCTATTCATGCGCTTCAATGAATTTAATCATTATGACTAGATATTATAATTTATAAAATTTTTTAATTTTATGTATATGTGTATGTAAAATAATACAAAAAGAGTCAAAACATATATTTTTTCATTTACATATGTATATTTTCATTTGCATATTTTCTTAATACATATATTTCAATAAAACTTTGCTTAAATACATTCATATAGTTACAATAAATTACAATAGATAAATAGAAATTTATAGTATTTCCATAACATATGATATAGTTATAAATAAACATGGACTTTTATCTACCTACATATTATACCTATGCATATTTCATATTATTAGGTGTTATAAAATAATAAGATTTAATCAAACTTTATTTTTTTTTACAGATTTTTTACTTATACTTATACATAAATTATATGTGGCTTCAATATGGCTTGCCAAATTATTCAAATTAAAGAAGAAATTAATCAGCATTAGTTTCTTAATAATACAAAACTTGTTCATAATAATACTGAAGTACTCATTTCTTTCTATAAACAAAGTCTAAAGGCCACAGCAAACGTTAAATTTTTCTGCGCTCGTACAGCTTTAAAATAGTTCTCTCTAAAAACCTATTTAGTGAAGATTTTTGCAAAAATTGAGTTTCGCATAACGGTAAATTAAAGTACCGAATAGAATTCCTATCCGTAGTAATCCGTAGTTAAAAGTTCTTTTCTCTATTTCAAATAGTTTAAAAGTTTTGTGAAGACATGCGGAGAGACGGACAGACGCACAGTTTGAACACTCTATCAAAATTGTTTTCTAAAAATTTAGCCGTATAGTGCAAGGGTTACAAGGAAACAAATTTGCATTCAAAAAATTTATAAATATGAAGATTTCATTATAAAGTACATATGCGATATATGAATATATATACATAAGTACCTAACATAGTTAAGCTTGTTTTAAATTTCAATAATATGTAATTCATATCATTAAAAATTCTAATATACATAATTATATCAAATATTTATTTGATCGTTTGCCTCTATTATATTATATATACATATTACGTTACGTATACATGTACATATAACAATTACTATACCTAATTAGCGAACATATTGATTTTTTAGTTACCTGTATAACCTAAAGGTAAAATCGTATTATGTATATTAAAATTACATAATTATGTGTATGTACATAAACATAATAATATTATAAAGTATACTCAATGCAATCAATTTCATAAATAAACATTATTCATTACAAACATAAACCAATGAGCTAAACAAGTTATTTAAACTCAAACTGTGAAGTTTGAATTCAATCCAACTGTAAAAGTCTAAAACCCTTTCTAACTTGTTTTCATACAAAATTATAATACAATACAATACAATACAATAATGATGAATAACTAATAAATATTCTTCTGAATACAACATTACTTACAAAACAAAGCATTTATTATTTAATTTTTTTTTTCAGTACCTAACTAAAATGTATGCACACAATTTGTTTTTCTTTTGTATTTTTCTTGAGATTTTACGACGCAAAAAATGAGATAATGTCAACGCCGTTAATATTTGTAAGAAAATGTAATTATGTAGCTCTTATGTAAATGTTTCATAGGTTTTAGTTAGTAGTATAAATTATTTAATTTACTTTACATTTATAAGTTATTTTTCTAAATTCCTCTTAAAATTTTTTTATATCCATATATACATATGTTTACATTTCTTGCCATTTGTTCGGATGACGCTGAAATTAATTTAACCTTTTCTCTCGCTGAACCCTTTAATAATTCTTCATTTAGTTCAGATTCAGTGTTACCGATTTCCGTGGAATTCCACAAAACTAGTGGAATTTTATTGTTCTTGTGGAATTTTTTGTGGAATTGAATTTGTGTGGAATTTTAGTGGAATTTGAAATATTTGATTGAATATTGATAAAAAGTATTATATATAAATCTTTATTCTTTATTACACAATTGTACTAAAAATTAAAAATTATGCTTACACAATGTATACATTCTACCTAAATATTTTTAGGTACCAACTAACAAATATTTAAATTTTTTTTTTCGTAGTTTTGGTGCTAAAAAATTGTCTAACATCAAAAAATATTCCATTGAAAAATGTAATAGGCTTTGCCTCAGATACACCAAACGTTATGGTTGGCGAACATAATTCAGTGTTTTCTTTATTAAAAAAAGAATTACCTGATATTATTTGTATAAAATGTTCCTGTCATTTAATTCATTTGGCGGCTTCTAAAGCCTGTCTACATTTACCACGATCAATAGAAGATTTGCTACGCAATTTAGGTTCCCATTTTAATAGAAGTTATATTCGACAGGAGCAGTTAAAAGAGTTTCAACTTTATTTTGGAACAGAAGTACATAAAATATTATCTGCTGTTATTACTAGGTGGCTATCTATTAAAGCATGTGTTGATCGTGTATTTGAACAATACGATGCCTTGAATTCATATTTACGTCTTCAAGTTTTTGAAGATCCGTCTAATACCACAGAATCGATGTTAGAAACAATGAATAATAAAACGACAAAAATTTATTTGGAATTTCTTTCTTATGTGCTGGGATTACTAACAGAGTTTAACATTTTATTTCAAAGTGAAACTCCACTACTCCATAAATTGAAACCTGAAGTAAAAAATTTATTGATAACTTTTTGTAGTAATTTTCTAAAAATAGAATGTATTAAACGAGAAGATATTTTTAAATTGGATCATAAAAATTCCAATCAATTTGTTCCCCTTAAAGATATCTATATTGGTATAGAAGCAAGCTCTAGTATTAAAGATAATTATTTACAGTTGTCAGATAATGACAAAAGTCAAATCCTCCAAGATTGCTTAAAATTTTACATAGAGGTCGTAAGCCAAATAAAAAAGAGGTTTGATTTCAAAGATGAAATTTTCGAATTAATATTTATTGTTGAACCTGCTTTTGCACAATCATTTGAAGTCAAAACATTAACAAAACTTTGCCAGAAATTTCCATTTCTTAATATAGATCGTCAAGAATTAGATACTGAATGGAGAAAGCATGCTATGAACTTTATTCCCACTTAACTGCGGAAGTATATTGGAAAAAAGTATTTGAATTAAAAAATTCAGCAAGTGTGCCGATGTTTCCTAATTTAAAAAAAATGATTGCTTTGCTTTTGATTCTTCGTTTTCAAATTCTTGCGTTGAAAGAATTTTTAGTCAGCTAAAAATTTCAAAAACAGACCATAGAAATAAAATCGGAACAGATACTTTAGCTGCCATATTTTCGACTAAAGATGTCCTTAAAAATGAAGGAGGTCTATTGAGTTTTGAGCCAAGCGAAAGTTTAATCAAATCCAAAGTTTGGAATATTAAAAATTAATTTGCCTAAATAATTTTTTTTTATAAGAAATTAAATTTCTAAAATGAATTTGTTTTGTAATATTTTTTGTTAATAAAAAATAAATTTTTTATGCATAAAGTTAAGTTTTATTTTTTGTGGAATTTTTGATGAAATTGTGGAATTTCGTTACGTTTTCTGTGGATTTTTCTCAGGATCAATTGGTAACACTGTTCAGATTATAAATAATAATTGCGATGCGGCGTTCCTTTATGAATTACGAGGAGTAAATTACTCTTTTCTACTACTAACTACAGTTACGCTACACCAGCTCTTGTTAATAAGTAAATGACAGGAGTAATTGTTAAAAAAAATTCCGGCAGATGGCTTTTATTTAATTTTTTCATGATAGTTGGAGTTCAATTGTGTTTCAATGGATTATGAATGGGTTATTATGTTAAATAATATTTTTTATTAGATAATCAATAAGCACTAACTTCTTCCATCTTAACAAATATTATTTATATATATTTAATTTTTCACTTTATTTTCAATATCTAAATTTATTAAAAATAATAAAATTCTCAAATGGCAGATAGTTTTATAATGCAAAATGTATGTGTGACAATTAATCTGACAATTATCTACTCCTGACTGAAACAAAAATTATCATTCCACTTACAAACTAGTGCTATCTATTATTAAATAATCTTTATATTTAAAGTAACACATGCAATTGCAAACACATACTACATAACATTTGCAAACACATACTACAAATTAACACAAGAGCAAATCAAGAAACATATAGAAGTAAAAGAAATATAGCACAAAATCTATTTAGAAAAAAGAAAAGAGTTTTTTTAGAGAAAAAATTAGGAAATGTAGAAAACTTTAGGCAGATAAATGATGCTAGAAAATTCTACAAAGAAATAAAATGTGTTACGAATGATTTTAACCCTACAATTCGCGCATGCAGAGATAAAAACGGTGATCTAATTCAAGAAAAATCAATGGTGATAAAAAGATGGGCAGAGTACTTTAAAGAACTACTAAACCCAATAACTGACAGTAGTACTAATGAAGATGAAAATGTTGAAATCCATACTGCAGAACCATATATTGAAGAGCCTAGTGAAGAAGAAGTGTCTCAGAGTATTCTAAAGTTAAAAAACAACAGAGCATGTGGTATTGATGGTATTCAAGCTGAGTTATTAAAAAATGGTGGAAATGCATTATGCGGAGAGATTTATAAATTAATAACATGTATTTGGCAAAAAGAACAAATGCCACATGAATGGAGATATGGAATAGTAATTCCACTACATAAAAAAGGAAACAAACTTATGTGTACAAATTATAGAGGTATTACTTTATTAAGTGTAACATATAAAGTATTTGCCAATATTTTAAATGATAGATTAAAAATCTATTCAAAAGAAATAATTGGAGATTACCAAGCAGGTTTCACATCAGGAAAATCTACAATTGATCAGATATTTACGTTGAGACAAATAATAGAAAAAAGTAATGAATATAACCGTGATATGCATCATTTATTTGTCGATTTTAAACAAGCATTTGATTCAGTAAATAGAAATATGCTATGGAATGCCATGAGACTTTTCGGTGTACCTGAAAAACTAGTTGCTCTATCGAAAATGGCTACAAATGGAGCAAAAAACTATGTAAGAGTGCAAGGTGATCTTTCAGACTGTTTTGAAACTCATACTGGTGTAAGACAAGGCGATGTTTTGTCACCAACATTGTTTAATTTTGCACTAGAAAAAATTATACGTGATGCAGGACTTGAAACAAAAGGTACAATTTGGAATAAATCATCGCAATTATTAGGTTTTGCAGATGACATTGATCTACTGGCAAGAAATATGCAAATCCTGGAAGAAAATTTTCATAGATTTGAAGAATCTGCAAAAAATTTTGGATTAAACATTAACGAGACAAAAACCAAATATATGAGTAATTCTAGAAATGCAAATAGACAAAATATCACCATTAGTAACCACAATTTCGAATCAGTAAATCATTTCAAATACCTTGGCTCAACAGTGAATAAAACAAACGACTGTAAATTAGAAATTGATGAGCGTATTAAAGCTGCAAACAAAATGTTTGCTTCACTATACAAAGTTTTTGGCTCAAACTTACTATCAAAAACATCAAAGTTTAGGCTATACAAAACACTGGTTGTACCAGTATTTATGTACAGCTCAGAAACTTGGGCAGTGAGAAAACAAGATGAAAATAGAATTGATGTTTTTGAACGTAAAATACTCCGACGCATTCTTGGTCCAATTAGAGATGAAGATGGCTCATTTAGATTGCGTTACAATAACGAATGTTTTGAGGAGTTTAAAGAACCACCATTGAGTAGTCGGATAAAAATACAGCAACTTAAATGGGCCGGTCATGTAATAAGAATGAATCGTGACAGATCTACGTACAAAACATTTATAAATGGACCAGAAGGTAGAAGAGACATAGGTCGTCCAAAGCTAAGGTGGATTGACAACGTTGAAAAAAGTGCAACGAGTATAAACGCGAGAAATTGGCGGATGATAGCTAGAGACAGAGAGCAATGGAGAAATTTTCTAGGGGAGGCCAAGATTCATTTTGGATCGCCGAGCCAGCTATGATGATGAACACATGCAATGCAATATGTTCTCATCTCATGTAATTTTATGTAACTCAATTTTTCTTTCGACATTTTTCGTTGAAAAGCGTCGATATCTTCTTCAGATTCCAACATTAACATAAAGTGTCAAATAAATTAACGATTGATTATACAATATCGTTGCGGTTTACCGGTAAAATTTGTTGACATATGAATGACATTTATCATTCTGTCTGACTTTGTCTTTGACATTTGAAACAAGGAAACAATTTAAATGAATTATAATAAAATACTTTTCATAAATTTATTCAAAAAAAAATATTCTTTTTATTCCACTTATTTAAATTTTAATTAGAGACAATGTCAAAAAATAATTTAATTTTTTTTTATTTATTCAACATTATTTTTCAGCCTAACAATAAAAATAATATTAAACCATTGTCTATACATTCTAGCTTCTCTTTTTTTTAAATACAACTATAATTTAATTTTTATAAAAAGTTATGAAGTTAAAATAAATATTAGTAACAAAAATTCAGGTATCCCACTTATAAATAAACGCGCCTGTTTTTAGTCAGTATGTGTATTGTCAAGTCATGTATGATTGAATGTGATACATATATCAAATCTGCAATCCGCTGCATAGCATCAGATCAGACAAGCTATATACTATATAAACAAAATTATTACAGAGATAACACTCACTGTTGCTTTTTTCAAAATTATAATAGGATACGTACCTATGTATATGTTTCAAAATGTTTTTTAAAGACATTTTTGGTTAAATTATAAATTTATTTGAAATAAAACAAAAGCATGATTTTTATTTTCAGAAAATATTAAAATTTTTAATAATTTAGTTATTTTTCATACATACGTAAAAAAAATATATGGATGTAATTTTAAATATAATGAAAAAATTTATACTAGGTACTTGCAAACTCTAAATTTAAGCATTTTTGTACAGATAAATGCTTACATATTTATACTACTCTAACAAATTGTATTAGAATTTTAGAAAGAGACAACTATGTTTATTAAGAAATATTTAGTTAAAAAACTTTTTAAACACCACTGTAAGCAAAATACAAAATATACTCATCTTTTTTTAACACATGCGCACAGTGCAATCAACATAATAACAAATATCTCTTATTCAGTTCCTCATATAACGCGTTTATTTCAATTCACAATAGATAATCAATTATTTTTATTTGCAAGTTGAAAATGGCCGGGCGTGTGAACAAGTGAATTCTATTAAGAAATTTTTTTAAAAATATTCAATACTCAAAATAATACATAAGTTTTATAAAATATAAAAATATATTTATTAAAAAATATATATCAAATTATAAAAATTTTGTACTCAAGATTTTATCATTGTGAACATCAAATAAAATTTTTTTGTGTGTGAAAATTCACAATAATTGTTTTGCTTTGAAAAAAAAAAAATATTTCTAAAAATTTGAAGTTTAGTTGAAAGGAATTTTTTTTATTTTTTGATTAATGTAAAATCATTATATGTATTTGAACAAAACAAATTTACATAAGCTATTTAAAAAGAAAGAGTTGAACTTTTTTAATATATTTTAATTGCATCATCAAACTTTAATAAACAGAATTTTAATCAATAGTTGAATTCTCTACCCATATACATAAGTGCATATGTTTGTATATGATATAGGATATAAGTAAAGTGGCGGCAGTTTCTAATTGAAAATTTGTTTGGAATTTTATTATATCTAATAAGATTATTTGAAAAATAATTTGTTTAAAAACAAATTTATAAAAATGGATTCATTTGATGAAGTTCGTAGTATGGAGATTCCGGGAATTCCGGAAAGCAATAATTCCTGTACTAGTGCTAATAATGGTTATCATTCACATAGTGATAATATGCCAAATAATTATATGCCTACCACTGATGCAACAAATATTAATTATAAAGTTGACGAAAATGCAGCAACAGGAGACTTTCATCATATAGATAATTCACAACAAAATCAACAAAACATTAATACCGCTGACCTTCATTACGATAAAACATTAAATAGCGCTGAACAACCTTCCGTAACAGAAGACACACAAAAAGAAAAAAGTGATTTAGATGTAGATGCTAAAGAAAATGGAGATAATGATAATGGAATTCAAAATAGTGAAGTGGAAGAAGCTCCAGACAAACAAAATATTTCAAATGGAATTGAATCTACCGAAATGAAAGAGGTGAGTTGGTTTAAAAATTTAATTAAGAAATTTATATTTTGTTTGCTTAAAAGATAAAATAAACTTAGAATAGACCAACTTAGAATTTATTAATTAAATTATATATTTGTTTGTTAGAAATCTCAATTAATTTTTCAATTTTTATTAATATTATAGGAATCAGAAAATGAAAAAAAAAATGAAGAAAATGATACTTTAAAAAATGAGGAAAATGATGCTTTAAAAGATGAAAATAACAAAGAAGCCATAGAAAACAAGGAAAAAGAAATTGAAATGGAAAATGAAGAAAAAGAAATAAAAAAAAAACAAACTGACGAAAATGAAATAGATGAAAAAGAGAAGGAAGGAAAAGAAAACGAAGAAAAAGAAGTTGAGAAAAAAGACCAAAAAGAAGAGAAATTAAAAGAATTGACCAATTTAAATATTAAAAATGATGATGATGATGATGAAGATGATGATGACGATCTTGTGCCATTAGCAAAACGGAGTAATTTTAATGCAGATAATAAAAAGAATAACAAAAGTACACCAGTTCAAAAACGTGGACCACGAGGACCATATAATAAAAATAGAAGTAAGGCAGAATCAGGGAATGCTTCTAGTAATCAACAAAATGATGAAGTTGATGAAAATCAATGTAGAGTTTGTTTAGTCAAAGAAGATTTAATAAGTATCTTTAAAACGGATAATAAACAATCAATAGCGGACAAATTAATGACTGTATGCTCTGGTATTCGCATTCAAAAAAAAGATTTTTTGCCACAATTCATTTGCAATACTTGTATGCAAAGTGTTCAAGTTGCTTATAATTTAAAGGTGCTTTGTGAAACAACAGATAAAGATTTACGCAGTAAACTTTCAAGAAGTAAAAAGAAAATGCGTCGCCCGGCCCCTACTGAATATGTATTAATTGATGCAACTAAGTTTCCAAGTGATGACAGTGAAGGTGATCAAGAAGATGGCGATGACGAATTCAAGTTATCAAACGAAGAAGTTGTAAAATCGTCTGAATCAGATGCCACTGATTCTGGTTCAAATTATGGAAGTAGAAGAAGATCAAGACGTGTACGTACAAAAAAAACTCAACAAAAAAGAAAAAGTAGATCATCGGCGGTTGTAGCACCTAAAATTATTGCACCACCTGTAGTGATAACACCTAAAATAATACCAATCTCTACAAATAAACGAAATCGTAAAGAATCGTCATCGCCAGAAAAACGTATATCAATTGATTTTAGTAGCGGTAGTGAAGATAATTATGCTCCCCCACAACGTAAACAACGTAAAGATAGTAAAGTAAGAACTGGTCCTGGCCCTGGTGCAGTTAACGCACCAAAAGAAGCTCAATGTCCCTATTGTAATGAAATGTTCCCATCACAGAGTTCACTAATGAAACATAAAAAAACACATTCAAATCAACCATTAAATTGTGACATGTGTGGTAAAGTCTTTAAACTTTTAGCAGCATATCAAGCACATATTGATAAACACAAATCTGATGGTGATTCTTTGAAATGTGAAAATTGTGAAAAAACTTTTACAAAAATAGTCGAAAGAAAACGTCATATGATCGAAATTCATAATGAAAAACCTGAAACATTCCCTTGTGAAAAATGTAGACGAGTTTTTGCTTTAAAAAAAACACTTGAACGACATCTCGAAGAAGGTAAATGTCCAGGTCCAAAACCAGTTAAACCAGTTACACCAACGTTGATTACTAGTACTCATCCACAAAAGAAAATTAAATCTGATATAGAAAGTTTGACATTGGGAAGAGATCTATTTAAATGTGTTGCACCAGTTACAACAACATATTGGAGTGATAGTTTTTCAGATTAAAAAAAAAAATTTAATTTTTCTTCTTTTATTTTAAATTTTGTAAATTTTTGTATTTTTGAATTTTTGAATTATATTCAACTAATATTTTCTAAATTCTATCAAATAAATAAAACTTTAACAGTATAAAAACATAAGTTTAGGATTTACTTACGTTTTTTTAGAGAAAAAAAAATAAAGCAAAAAATATAATTTTGTATATAAATTAATAAATTTGGTGAAAGAAATTTTAAGATTTGAAAACACAATTAAGATAGATCAGATTTATAATTAGATTTTTTCTTGATTTTGAAAAAAAAAAAAAAAAATTTTTAAGCGAATTTTAAGTTGAAGTAAAATTTTAAAAATTTTATATATAAAAACTGTATATTATAATGAATTGTTTTTGATCATTTGTAATGACCAAATTCAAAAAAAAAAAAAAACCATTTTTTGTTAAATTTTTATTAAGAGTTAAGTGATTTTTTTTTTTAAGTTTTAGTTCTAATTTTAACTTTTATTTTCATTTAAATAAACTATTATTTAAATAAACATACAATTTTAAAATGTAAGTAATTATGATAAGTAATTCTATTTTTGTAAAACAAAAAATATAATTATTATCTACCTAATTTTTAATTTTTTTTTGTAGAAATTATTCTTAACATAATAATATTATTAAAATTAGCTTTTATATATTTTAAAATTTATGTTTTGAGAGTCAGAAATAAAATTGAGTTCTTATAATATATTGAGTATTTTCATTTAATGATTTATATTGAGCATTAATTTTAAAAATTGTTCTGTAGTTTTTATATAATATGTAGGTAAAAATGTGGGTTATATACGTTTTTTTTTTAAGGAAAAAACGGTTAGCAGATGAAAATATTTTGAAAAAGGACTTGGTAAATTTTTTACTTTGAAAAGCATTACATAAAACAATTAACAAACATACATAAATAGAAATTTTAGACTTCCTACTACAACTCTGAAAATTAAGTACATACGTTTGAAATATCAGTGTAGTAAAATGAAATGTTGCGGTAAAAGTATTTTAATTAGATAAGAAAAGGTTGTAAAAAATTTAAAAAAAAACTGCATTAACTAAAAAATTTTACATTTTACAAAGGAAATTAATTATTTATAGATGACTTTTTGAATGGAAAAGTTTTCAAAACCTTGTTGAAAAAAAATAATTAAATTCGTAGATGAAATTAAAGTTTTCATAATGTAAATTAAGTTTTTAAGATTTCAGATATAATTGAAATCAATCTGGTTTTGAAAAATAAAGTGTTTTCTTTATAATAATTTCCTTTCTTATAATTTGTTTATAGTGCAGGTGTTAAAATAAATTTGCACAAAATATTTGTTAGAAATAAGTTTTTATACATAAAAAACTTAAATATTTATTTTGCATTTTACAGCTTTATAAATATATAATACATATTTTAAAATATTTTATTTTTAAAGCTTAAGATTCATAAAAATATATATTGTTCTTAAATTACATTATATTATCCTAATTGAATTTTTTATCATCAATTTATAAAACATGTAACGCATTTCAAAGTCTTACATTTTTAGACCATAGAAAAATCAAAGTTCCGAAATGTTTAATTCTTTTTTAGATAAATAGATATAAATCTTTCAGCAATCATAATAAACTTTAATAAATGAGTGATATTGTATTATAGAATAGAGTAATAATTGGGGAAATTATCTGGAATTTTTTTTTTACTTTCGTGTTTTGAAATTTTGTAAGTATTTAAATTTATTGGGTTAATTTAAATTAAGGGTTACCTTTAACTTTATAATATTAAAATGAAAACTAAATTAAAGAAAATAACTTAATATTCAGTTTAACATCCCTCATTTCCCCTTTGTATATGAAATATTAAAAAATTTTGATATTGTTTTGTTTGCAATTCTTGTGAAGAATCTGAAACAAAATGAAAAGTTTGAAGAGTTAAAACTTTAAGGCAAGGAAATAAAGTTTTATAAACCTCGCTTTACTTTTTACTCAAACTCACACTTTTTGGATTTCCTTAAGCTTAGTAATTATAAATTGCATGCCTTATTGGGAACCCATGGTACAGGTAACCTTTTCTTCTGTTAATATTCGTTTCGTTAAAATGTTAAAGGAGAGAGAAGAGAGAACCTTTTTAGATTCGTTTTAAGTTACCTTCTAACCCATCTATCTACATAAAAAAGTCCTTTCCTAAAGTATGGATAGCGTGTAAGAAAAAAAATTAGGCTAGTAACTGGAAATAGCATTAAAGCTTTAATACAAGTTTTAGTCTAATTTTCTTTAAGGAAACTATTACAATTAACAAGTGTTATATGAAAAACTTTAATAAATTAAATGTGACTAAGGTGAATTGGCATGCATGCATGAATTACTAATTATCTCGCCTCTGTTCTATATTTACCTATAAACCAATAAATAATGAAGTCTAATATTGAGTTAGCTTTCTTAACTCGAACGCAATTATAATGTCTTTTGAAGTTTTTCCTATATTATCTACAATATAATCCAAATCCGAAATGTAATTACATCAAATATTGTCGTCCTAAAAAAGTAAGTCGTTTCTACATTTTCTTGGTTTTAGGTAATTTAAGTTTTAGTTTTTTATATTCACGCATCGCCTATGTTGATTTATTTTTGAATTTTTGAAAAACAAATATGATAAATAAACAATTTTTTTTGAACTTACTAGAGATAAGATAGTATTAGGCGTTCATAGTTAATTCCGACATACGACTTTTTTGCTAAGCAATACTAGATTTATTAAGTTATTAAAGCTTAAACATAGATGCGACATATTAGTTATTAGATTTAAATGAATTTACGAGATATGTGACATTTTTTCTTAGTACAAAGTTGTGAGACATTTATCTGATGTCAAATATTCCATTATCCCGAAAATTCTCTTTTGGCGCTTACGACTTTTTTCCTTAACACGGCAGTATAGTAGTTGATTGATTAGGAAAATTGTTGGATTTTTAAATAGTGGAATTTGGAAGGTAAACTAATATTAAAAAAAAAAAATTATAATATTAACTTTAGAACTTTTAACTGCCATTTGTTATTTTTTGATCCAAGTTAAAAAACTGAAACAAATTGTAAATTAATTTTTAATAATAAATGTTTTATATATTAATTTTTTTTTTTCAGATTTTCTTTGATACAAAAAAAGCAGATATCTTGTGGCATTAATAAACATAAGATGGAATTTAAAATAATAAAAAAAAAAGTTAATCTTTTACGATAAATTACATAAAAATTTCTAAAGTAATACAACCACAATACATTTGAAGATTAACAATTACATCAACAAAAAGGATTAAAAGAAAAAATAAACAAAAATATTAAAATAATACATACAACGTTACACACTAGTGTATAAAGAAATTTAAAATTTTCCATAATTATTTTTATTATATGTAGTACGAGTAAATACTTATTAAATTTAGTCGCATTTACATAATATGCAATTTATTAAGTATTATTAAAAAAAATAAAATTAATATTAAAAAAAGTATTTATACTTTTAAATTCTATGATTTATATTTAAATTGTAGGTAATTGAATTTCTTTTTTTTTGAATTTGTAAATTAAATTTCATCGAAATAATTTAAAGAGGAAAAAAACAAAATAAAATAATTAATAATAAAAACTCTTATAAAAGATTTAAAATAAATCCGAAAATATTTTCAATTAATTTTAAATAAAATAAATATTTAAATAATAAAAATAATACAACGTATTTGCAAAAAGTGTATTAGAAATTTTGATTTACTACATTAAATCTACTACTATAACATCTACTGCTAAATGTTTATTTAAATCTACTACTACTAGTACTTTTAAAATTACTACGACGACTACAATTACTTACAAAATATTGAAAAAAAAGTAATCATTAATAATATTTAATTAAATCTACTGCTACTACTAGTACTTTCACGATTACTACTACGACTACAATGACTTACAAAAAAATTGATAAAAAAGTAATCATTAATAATATTTAAATAAATCTACTACTCTGCAAGTACTTTTACGATTACTACCATTACAATTACTTAAAAAAATTAATACTGATAAGAAAGTAATCATTAATAACATTTAATTAAATTTACAACTGCTAGTATTTTTGTGATTACTACCATTACAATTACTTAAAAAAAAATACTGATAAGAAAGTAATCATTAATGTGATAATTTTTTTTTGTTTTTTATATTAGATCCTATTTTATTTTTATTATAGTTTATTTTTATTTTTGAGACTTTCAAGTTAATTAAAAAAAGTTAAAGTTAGTTAAAAAAAAAACGAAATTAATTTAAATGATTCCTATAATGAATTCTTCTAATATTGGTACAAATTTTGTACATGAAAATGATAATTTTGATACTGTAACATCACATAAAATCAATCAAAATGATCCTGGCGGTGGTGTTGAATCCATAGGATCATCATCATCAGCGGCAGCAGCAACATCAATGTTATTTTTTAATGTTACAAGTGAAATAAATAAACATAATATAACAGTAGAACAATGGAAAGAATTTTTATTAGCAGCACGTAATTATTCATCAAAATCCGAAATTGATATTGACGAAACTGATTTGGAATGGTGTATGGAAATTAGACCAATATTACAACAATATGCTAGTTATCATGGTTATGTTTCGTTATTGGTAAGTTGAATAATTTTGTGGTTTTTTCTAAAAGAATTTTTAAAAAGGTAATTTTAAATGCTAATTATTCAGTACTTAAAAGATACTGAAATATATGAAATAATAATATATAGTACAGTTAATCTCTATAACATTATATCTCTATTTCATAATACTTTCATTCTAAAGTATTTTCATTCAGTACCTACTGAAAAAGTGATGAAAAAGTTCTGAAAGGAAGTAGAAGAAATTGCAGTACTGAAAAAATGATGCAAAAGTCCTGAAAGGAAGTAAAAGAAATTGCAATATTTATACCATTTACTCCTATTAATTTAGGTAGAAAATAAGTACATCCATTCGGAAGTGTAAAAGTACTTTTGAGTTATTAGAGGTACAAAATTATTATACCTGTATGACTATTAGTCAAAAGGGAATACTAAATTTGCCATTACGTTTATGACGAAGGGAAGGAGTGGGGGTAAAGATAGGCTCAAGTGTATGGATCGAATCAAAATCTAAAAATAAATCGATTTAGCTATGCATGTCCGTCCGCCCGTCCGCCCGTCCTCACGATAACTCAAAAAAAAGGAGCTAGGATTTTGAAATTTTCACAAATTCGTTTTTATGCAATAGCCTTAATCGATATTTAAATCCAGCCATTTTGATCCACGTGTTCGGTACCTGCCATACAACTTCTTTTTTTATATGAGCATATTACTCTGTACTTATTAAAGCTTGGTGTCTGAAATTTTGCCAAAAGTAATTTACCGGATGATATAATGTTTATGTTACGGTGATACGGGTATCCCAGAGTTGACACAGTCTACTCTATTACACTCTTCTTCGTTTTTCATTCGATCTAATTCACAATCACAATCATTCAAGATGTCAAAACAAGATTTTTTTTAGAAATATTGTAATTAAAAAAAAATTGATTACTTCTATCATAAACTTATTTTTTTTTTTTTGCTTTATTTTGTACTTCGGTATGTGTAGGAGATAGGGTGTAAGCTGTACTTATTCTTGAATAAATTATTTATAATAATCTTATAAAATATAATTACGTGACCTAATAAAATTATGATTATTTTATTAAATTGTTTTTATGAAATTGACAAATTATCAATTTCTTTCTTTATAACCAGTCAATAATTAATTAAACTATTAAATTGCCAACGTGACTTCGGAATCTAATAGTTATCATTCCAAATTTAGTTTTATTAGCGTTTGGGTTGGACTAAAATATTTTAAATCAATATTAAAGACTATAAGCTTTAATTCGAAATAAAAGAATATTATTATCTGAAATTAAAAATCATATTTTGTAATATTAATTACACTATCTGCTCCTAAAGTCATTATAGATCTTAAACTATTATTGAACTATAAGATATATAGTACTAATTATTAATAATAATAAAATAGTATAAATTTATTTGCTTTATATATTTAATATTAAATTTATATTTGGTTGCAAATCAAATCCCCCTGTTAAAACCTACTATTATCTGTCCAGATTTTGACGCCATATTTCTTCGGTTAATAAGCCATATGCTTAACCACTACTTCACCGAGGCTTCTAAAGCATTGCAAAATATAGAATTGAAAATTTAAAAAAAACATATTGCATACTGTAAGGAGATTCAAAATTGGTTAATCATATTAGATATCAACACCGATTTTGACAAATTATAAGAAAAACGGCAGACTTTCAAAATAAAGTACTTATATATTTGTTTTCAGTACATATTTACAAATATTTGCGATTATTAACTTTAGCAACGTTTTAATTACCATAAAAGTTATTAATTAAATGGTCTTGAATCCTTTATATACTTTTATTTCATTAACTTATTCATTATTTTCGAATTTAATTGAGTTCAACATTGAGTATATCTCAGTATTGAACTCAATTAAATAATCAAAATAAATAATTTTAATTAATTTTGTTTTTTTAAAATAGGTGTAAGATTTTTGTGCTAATAATTAAAAAATTTAATTTTTTATTAATCCTTATATTATGATTTTTTAAGGTTAAATAAATATTAACAATACAAAAGTTTTTTCTGTAAAATATTTTAACAAAAACAAGTCTTTATTAATCGAATTTCATATTCAATATTTTAATATTTCTTATTTTTTTTTTTTTGGTTTTAATTGTTTTGGAATTTAATTAATTTTGAATTTAATTAATAGTTTAAATTATTATATGCTTCAATATTTTATTTTTAATTGAATTTTACAATTTAAATCGGAGATGAAAATTTAAAATGAATATCAGAAAACATATATTAGTTTAAAATTTATTTAATAAAATTTTACCACATATTAAATATTAAAAATGATAATGAGCTTGGATTGATTCGTAATTGAAACCAAATCTGTACAATTCGAGTACCAGTATTAATTACTCGGTAATTACAATTAAAAAATTTTTCCAGTTAAATGGAATTAAGTTACAAGTAAATGGATTAAGTTTTCATTTAATAATTCTTAGAAAGTAATTAAATTCAATTACTAAAAAAATTACAAAAGTATTTAGGTATCAATTACAAATGTAATTAAATTCCAAAAACAATTACAAAAGTAATTAAATTCCAAAAACAATTACAAAAGTAATTGAAATCCAATTGTATTCTAGGAATTATAAAGTAAGTATTTAATTACTGATATTTGAATTTTCAAAGTGTTATCACAAAAATTTTTTAATGGTAGTTAGAAAGTAATAATTACCAAGTAATGGTATTTAAGTACCATTTTAATCATTGTTTTGCTTGTCTGATTGAAAAAATTTAAATTTGTTCCAAAATGGGAAAGATCTATTTATTAGTAATTACTTCTATTAACCGGATAGCTTTAGTCTCAAAAAAATTTAGAATGGACGAAGCGGGTTTAATAAAATACATCCACTTGCTATTTTTAAAAATAAGGTTATGATGTTTAAAAAAAAATTTATATTTTGTATTATAGAAAGTTTTTAGAAAAGTAAATGTGGTTTTTGAAGTAAAATTTGGAAAATTCATCAAGAAGTGATATTGAAAAGTTTTAATTTAATTAAATAATGCTACAATTTTACATTTTAATTATGTTTACATTTTTTCTTTTTACTTTTAACAAATAAATTTTTATATACTCTGTATGAGCAGAATTGCTCTTTTTTGAGACTGAAATAAATAAATAAGGAAATAAATAAATAATTTATTATTATTTCAAAAATTTTACTGCATACTAGTGGTAAGAGATATTTTCAATTCAATAAAATATGACAAACAATGAATAGTCACAGAGTAAAATAAGTATAAATTTCTTTAAAATATTGCAAAAAAAGGGACTCTCCTATTTTATAAAACATTTACTGCTAGAACTCTTTGAGCTATTTTGCATTGCATTCTACTTATACCTTTATAAGATTTTTAGGACTTGTCTTTGACTATATAGTCAAAATATACAATAAATTTGCCATTACGTTTGTCACACAGAGAAGGAGGGGGGTATGTTTTGGGGGTATCTATTAGGTTATGGTATGTTTTAGACATCGTTTTATACATGTTGATATTGACAGTCCGCTTCCATATTGCACAGCCGTAAAGAAGTACTAATTTGATGTTTGTTTTAAAATTTTTTAATTTTATGTGGAAGACAATTTTATTTGATTGCAATATGTTCAAGACTATTCCGAAAGCAACTCTAGCTTTATTTATTCTGCTGTCAACATCAAACATCAACTTCCAGAATTTTTTTTTTTTAAGCGCTAACTATTCAACTGTTAGGCAAATTAGCCTGTCTATACAATAGGTACATGTTGGAACAAGGGGTCATATTATATTCGTGTTATTAGAATTGGTCTTATTGAATTCCATATATAATTTAAACTTGAGATAGTCCTAGGCCTTATAACATATAGAAACGTTTTAGATTTTCAATATTTTCAATTCTATTATTTGTTTTATGGTATTCTATATCTGTGAGTTATATTATCCAATTAAATTATTTGTTTATATTTTGTATTTATTTATATTGTAATATTAATGAATTTTTTTATGAAAGATATATAATTATTAATTATTGATTAAGCCATTGGCGAATTGTAGCTGAGTCGAGTCGAAAACCAGGAAAAGTTTTTTCACTTTCACTAGAATTCGAACCAGGTCCTTTCCGCATGAAAGGTCGGCTCTCAACCACTGTGCCACCCAGCCGTTAACTGCGATTGTATTATCTAATACAAAATTCAAATACTTAACGAAATAACTGTTTCCAATAATTAGTTAGTTTATTATGAATTTCATACATACCTTATAATTCCAAAATATAAATAATATTCTTTATAAACCATCTTCTTATCCATATTATCTTAAAAGAATCTATTGTATTTTATAATTATTACCTTAAAAACCGATTATGATGATTACGAAAAATTTATATATTCATTGTGATTAAATCTTTAATTAAAATTTCATTAATTATATTTTATTTTATAGATATGCACATTTGGAACAATAGCAAATATTTTGAATATAATCGTATTAACTAGAAAGGAAATGTGTAAACAACCAATAAATAAAATTTTAAAATGGTTAGCTGTTGCTGATATGTTTGTTATGCTGGAATATATACCATTTGCTAGTTATATGTATATAATATCACCAGGTAATTATAAAAGATAATTAGATTCAGATAAGTATATAAAATAAGTTAATTATTATTTAGAATTTTAAAAGCGAATTTCTATAGGAAAATGTTAAATTACTTAACATACACAATATAAATGTAGTACAAAACATTAGATGTAGAACATTAGTTAATAAATAATTAAATGAAATCCACTTGGCATATTTGATTTAAAATTTTAATTGTCCTTTCAAGGGTCCTTAAAACATTTTAGGATAAAAGAAATGTAATAAATATTTATAATAAAAAAGTAATCATTTAAATTTTATTTTATAAATATTATTTAAGTGATTATACTTAATAGACCAAAACTATTAATTTTTTTATTTTTAAATAAAATTAAAATTCAGTATATTTATCGTACCAATAAATATTAATCTGTAGTATTTGTATTTTTTTTTTTTTAAAGTAATCCATTAATTAATTTTAAAAAAAATATATATATATCTATATATAAATAAAAAAAAATACACTAAACTTTATAATTCAAATACAATTTAATTTAATTTAAGTAAATTGACAAATTATAAAAAATTATTTAACATTAGGAAAACGGGCGCGTGTTCACTTTAATTTACGCAATTTATTTCACTTACAACTTAAAAAATTTATTTCATATAAAACAATGATGGAAATAATTGTTTGTGACACCTATTTTTCATTTGGCTTGCAAAAAAAAAAAATTTATTTTAGTTTTGTAAATATAAATTTATATATATATTTTTTTTAAATAAGACAAATACCTACTTGGCCGCACATGCCTTTCAGACTAAGGGCTAAACATTATCATACTTGTAAATTATAATATTTTTAAAGCAGCGTCAAAATATTTAATTTATCGTAAGGTTTTTAAGTAATTTTGCATATATTTAGGAGGAATTTAATAATTTTTAAAATATCTTAATTCCTTTTTAAAATGAGTTTGAAATAACGCGATTTGAAAATATTATTCAGTACGAATTAAAAATCAAGTCTTCAGATAAAAAAATTATTAAAAAAAAACATAAAGTTTTTTATTAATTTTGCATATATTTAGGAGGAATTTAATAATTTTAAAAATACCTTAAATTCCTTTTTAACGTGAATTTGAAATAACGCGATTCGAAAAAATTATTCAATACGAATTAAAAAGATTTGATATTTTAAATAAAATATTATCAAAAAAGAACTCAAATGATTTTTTTACGCGAATTTCCGAAGAATGTATCTATCGCGAAAAAAGAGAATTAGGTGTAAATATTAAAATGAAATGAAATTGTGTTAGAAAATCATTTTGGTAGCGTCTTACATATTACCTGTACTATGTACGAATGTGAGTTGTACATTTCAAAATACACAACTTATCTTTATTTTTAGTGAACACTCTAGTTATTTGAAGCACTATTTACTACCAGGAAATTAAAATAAAATATTATAAAGAGACGTGAAGGCTGAGATTTATTTGAGAAATTTAGATTTATCGATTTGAATTTCTTCTATATATATAGGTTTTATTCTAATTTAATTACCAACTAGCGTCTTTAGTAGCGTATTACATAGTATTTTATCATATACTTTTTATATCTCAAAAATCAGTAATAAATACACCTAATTCTCTTATGCGATAGATGGGTTCCATAAAAATCTGCGTAAAAAAATCATTTATTTTCTTGATAAATTGAATATCAATCCAATTTAATCATTTTTTTTTAAACGCGTTATTTCAAATACAATCGCGTTAAAAGAGTATTGAATCATTTATCAAATCGCATTATTTCAAATTCGCGTAAAAAAGAAGTCCGATGTTCAGATACTTGAAACTTCAGATAAGATGGTCTCCTTTGGTCTCTCTTTTGTAATCACTAGAAATAAATACTAATTTTGATATTTTAATATTAATTTTATGTATATAAATCATTTGTATATATACTTGGAAAAGTTCTATTATGTCTATTTTATAACTAATCAACTATATAATATTCTTATAACGTTTAAAAATGATTTTTCTTTCAATTTATTTAAATTTTTTTTTTTTTATTCTTGGAATTTAACTTATAATTTTTTTTTTAATTTTTAGTGGAAAATGGACGTTATACGTGGGTATCTTATTTGCTATTTCATATGCATTTCACGCAAATTCTGCACACTATATCAATATCATTGACGGTGACATTAGCAATATGGCGTTACTTGGCAATCAGGTATGTATTTTATATATATATAATAAAAAAAATATGTTGTATTGAATTTGATTTTGCCTGAATACACGTAAACAAATATTAATGAATATAATTTTAGTCCAGCAATTTTTTATTGAATGACTTTGTTATTTATTTTTATTTAATTTAATTTGTAAATATACACGTATTTCTATTTTAAGTTAAAAAAAATAAAAAATATTTTATACTAATATACTAAACACATAATAAAAATTATTTATAATATAGTTTTTATTCTAGATTGGATTATGACTTATTATTTATTATCCCATTTAATTTAAATTATAATACATTTGGCTTTACGTATTCGTTTTTATGTGCAGCATTTTGTTCTTTAAATTAGTGCTTTATGTTGAATTTTAAAATCATTGTACATTAAATTACCTATAAATAAATTAAGTTAATTTAATTTTTTTAACTTCATAGACATTACTTTTGAGTATAATGTATTATTTTAATGAATTTGTATGAAAAAATAATTCAAAACAATTATTCTAATGCATTATTAACGAAATGAATGCATTGTATCTATAATTAATAATTACCAAAAATAATGCATTATAATTATAATTCGAATTCCCGTCACTGGTATTCGAACCATTTTCTTGATTCTGGAATATAAGATGCATTCAAATAATATTATATAGAAAATATATACTATACAAAAGATAGTTTTATGAAAGTAAATCTGGAGATAACTGAAAGAATCCAAAATGATTTCATTTTTTACAAACGACAGTAGAACGTTTCGTAAGCCGTTCATTACAACCAACCGGATGTTCCTTTGGGTAGTGACTAGCAACTCTAATTAACCAAAATAACGACTCTATTTGAATCATACTTTAGGGTACGATCTGTAATACAAACGTGCTGTTTGGTTTCAAAAATTAGTATATAGAAGAATTTAGGTTAAGGATACTTAGGATGGTTGGGATTATGGGGGATGCAAAAAATTGAATTATATATTTTGAAAAATGCAATGAAGACAGATTCGAGGCAAAATGATAAATATCTATACGGACTGCAAATCCATAATAAATATAATGGAGGGTAGTCTGCATAGGTCAAAGTCAACACTGAATTGCTGGAAGGCCCTGAACGGGTTGGTAGAAATCAATGCAGTTAGACTGCACTGGATCTCGGTGCACTCAGGTTTCCCTGGCATTTAAAGAGCAGATGAAATAGCAAAGAGTGCAATAAGATAACAAAGTGTGGAAACAGAACCGGTTGGACTCTCACACTCAAAGGTGAAACGGTTTATAAAAGTCTGGGCTAAAACCCAGGCTAATGAACAATGGCTAAACTCATCCGGATCAACTCATACAAAGAGTTTCTGGGGAGGAACAAGTAGTAAAAAAAACGAAAAAGATCCTAAAACTAAGAAGGGAGGATCTTAGAAAGGGATAAGCACGGGCCACTTAATGCTCAGAGCCCATGCATCTCAAATAGGTAGGACAACTACGAGAATATGCAGAACCTGTGGAAGGGAGAACGAAACGGTTCTCCATGTCTTATGCCAATGTGAAACCCTAGAAAACCTAAGACTAAGAATCTTAGGAGGAAGGTACTGGGATGACTTCAACACGGTAAGGGAGTTAGATCAGGGAAAATTGATAAGTTTCATTAAGAGTATAGAACGGCTCAATGAGGCGCTGTAGGAAACACGAGCGACTCTGAGAACAGAGGTGCACAACGGGCCGCAAGGCCTAGGCGTGAGGGAGACTGGCTTTTAAGGTGTGAGGGAGACTGGATATTTAATGTTCTTCTTAAAATTAACGAAATTGTTTACTTATACATTATCAACATTGGGAAACACATTTGGTGGAATTTAGTTCCATAAATGTGATAAGGCTAAACCAATTTCCATAAGTCGTATTGCACCATCTGTTAAGTTCAACTTTGTACTAATGCCCTCCTTGTTTAGAAAACTTTGATTGGAGTTTAGAATACTTTGATCTTTAGAAAAGTAGTCTAGAAGATTAAATTTAGATTAGTCACCTGTACAACTTGAAGTTGTTATATCGCTAAACTATTGTCTTTTTTATTTTAAAATTCAATATTTAATTATAACAAAAATAACAAGAAGACATATTTATATTTTTGTTTTGTCAATTATTATTTTTTTTTCGATTTAATATCTTAAAAAACTACAATACATTAAAATTAATTAAATTAACAACCCCATTGATTTATAAAATCTTTTAGTACATTAAAAATAAAAGAAATTTAAAAAATGCTTATTTTTAATTCCTTAATGGTTTTATATATGAGTATGCTTTTAGTAAAAAAAATTTCGAACTTTTATTATTCAGATTTAAAAGAAAATCGGATTATGTTTTTTTTTTAAATTTTATTAAATAATTATTTTTATTTTTAACTCTGCCTTAATTTCAGGAAGTTGATTGTTGAAGTATTTCATCAAAGACAGTTTTGGCTTGTTAATATCTTAAAGACTAACTGGAAAAATTTTGAATTTATAAAAATTACAGTCATTATATTTTCAGTTTATGTAACATTTTTATAGTTTTAATATATTTGATTCGATATTTTTAATTGAAGAATTCGATAAACTTATACAAAACTTATACGGTAAATAGATTTTAAACATATGCTTAATAAATTAAATAAATAATAATTAAATTGGTTTAAATGTATTCCCACAAGTCACATTCTCTTTTTGAGGTTAGTTTTTCTTCATCTTCCACTATCTATATCTTCTACCCAATATTTCAAGTCTCTAGCTTAAACCGTTTGGAAGATATAAGCGGCAGTTGAGATATATTACAACAATATTGTAAAAATTGAGTTTAACATTACTGTAAATTAAAATATTGTATGGCAACGCTATACATTTATTTTACATAAATAAAAATTATTTTACATTCATAAAAACAGGTAACGTCATCATACATTATTCTTTTATTTATAACTTTTACAAGTTTTTAGCTACAGGGTATTTCTATTATACTTTAAATGTGCAATAATAAACAGAGAATAATTTTTTTGTCATAAAACCGTTAGGTTGGTATCATTATTTTATTAGAAAAACGGTTTTTTGAATAGAAAATGCTAAAATATTTAAATTGAAAGCTGTATAACTTTTTATTTAAAAGTCACCCGGTCTTTTTTCATGTTTATAGAACATTTATAAGTCCCGTTATCTCCAAAACCTTTAGGAATAGACCTCACATAGTGCTAAATTATTTGCTTGTTTTTATCTCGCTTATCACCTCTTACAAGGATGCCATTAACTCGTGAAACACCCTGTATATTTAAGAGAACAAAAGTTAACAATGGATTCGTTAAATAAAATATAAGAGTTTTAAGTGCGTACAACACAATATAAAAAATCATTGACTTGTTATCATAAGTATAGCAAAGCTGCAAAGCAATATTGTAGTTCACTTTTTACAGTTGTTTCTTTTTTTTTTTCTTGTAAAATTGAAATCAATTATTTATTTTATTTATTGTAAGTTTGTAGGTGTAGGTGTTGGTGTGTTTTGTGTGTATAATGCAATCTTTTTTTGTTTGATTGAATAATATATTTTAAATTTTCAATACATTTTGTGTTGTCACCTGGTGCTGTTGTTTTTTTTTTGTAAAAATTTTTTGTTTTAGGGAAGGGAAATTTAATTAAATTACAATTATAAATTAAAGATACACAAACCACTCTATTATCATTTTCTTACGTTTTAAATATTTTTACTATTTGCGACATTGAAAATTTGCAATTGAATTTTTACTATACCTTTTTGAATAAGGTATGGATCGAATCAAATATTGAAATCCAGCCAGTTTGCTCAACAGGTTCGAGTAGCTTCTATACAACTTTTTTTTTTTTTATTATTTAATGAAATTAATTCTATACTTAATAAATATCTGTGTATTTAAAAAAAAAATAGATGTTAACTTTAATTGGGTATTTTACCAAAAGTTGTTAGCTTTAATGAGCAATATTTCCACAAAATGTAATTAGTTTAGTGTAAAAGGTTCGAATAGCTGCCATATAACTCATATTTTATAAGTAATTCAGAGTCTAATAAGTTTTGCATTTGAAATTTTGCCAAAAGTAATTAACCTTATGATATAATGTTTATATTACGTTCATACGAGTATCGTAGAGTTGACACAGTCTACTCTACTACAGTCTTCCTCGTTTTCTCTCAAATTAGCATTTCTCTCAAATACATTTAGCGGAAGTTTCAAAAACCACTCATTTCTAATATAAAATTTCCAAAATTTAAAAGTCTTCGTCAACAATTTTTCAGTCAATAATCAGCACTTTTTGGAAAAATATTAAAAATAATAAAAAATAAACACACATACAAATAAATCACATACATATGCAAATATATATTATATAATATCTTATTAAACATTAATTTAATATGAAAATTCAATTCAAACCAATACTACAGAGAATTTCTCTAGAAAATTACAAATTGTTGTTTAAAACGTTGTAAATGGTGGTAAATTTAATTAAACACTATTATATTGAAAATATTGCAAATATTGCTGTTGTCAGTTTTTAAGTATATGTACATTGGCTTGCAACTTTTAATCCTATGTTTTTTTTTAATTATTTTATTATGTCAGTACTGCTCGTGGGAATTTAAGCTTTACTGAATATAAACGATTCAGAAAAATTTATTAAGTCCTTAATTTTTAATGTAATATCTTTTATTTTTAAATTAATTTATAATATATATATATATATATATATATATATATATATATATATATATATATATATATGAATATATATGTATTTAATATATATTAAAATTAAATACCTATGCTTTTTATTTAATATGATGTAAAATAAACCAGCTATATTTATTTTTTTAAGCAATTTAATTTTTAATTTAAATGTAATTACAAGTTAAAATTGCATAATTTTCACATTTTCATGTTTTTACTAACATTTTTTTTTTAAATAAGCTGTGGTAAGGGATTTAAGAATTTTATTTGCCTTTAGCGGCTTTGAGTAAAATTAGTAAGCTTTTTAATATACTATATTTTAGTTAAAATATTTTTTTTAGTTATCATTAGTTAGGAATAACAATAGAATTGATACACAAAAGATTTAATTTAGCTTTTTGATGTAATTTTGCAATTATTAAATTTATTTTCCAGCCCTCAAAATAAAAGGACATGTCACATGGACATAAAAGAGATAAAAATATACCAAAAGATTCCAAGATAGGATTTTATTCTTAAAATTATTTATTTATGTAATTGTTTATTTGCGGGAGCGTTCAATAATCTCGGTTTAGTTAAACTTTTTTTTAAATCTTGTTTTTAGAAAAATTTGTTTTTTATTGAAAAATCTGGTTTTTAAGGATTTTTGAGTTGGATACAAAATCAGAATTATCAGCTTTTTCCAGAATATAAATAAGGGATTTTCTAAATACAAGATTTTCCTAAAACGAGATTTTCTAAAAACAAGATTTTCTAAAACGAGATATTCTAAAACGTGATTTTGTGAAAATGAGATTTAGTAAACCGAGATTTCCGGCCCAACCCTTTATTTACAAATTAATGTAATATAGTGTACATTACAAATCCATAAGAATTATTGCAATATTTTTAACCTATTGGTTACTGATGCGTTGTAGGTTAGGATCCCATTTTTATATTTGGTCGTAAGGAGGGAATAATAGTGAAAATAGTTTTATTTATTATTTTCCTTTAAAATCTTACGATCTGTACTGTGGCCGAACTCCCATTCTCTCAGTTGATACGCCAGGTATTTAACCACAACGTCACTTAGGTCCCTATAAAAATCAAATTTTTGTTTTTTAACATATTTTTGCATATTTTTAGGATTAATGAAAATAAAAAAAAAGGAATTGGGAAGCACTGTTTTAATATTAGTGTGCATTTTGTTAAATTATTATACCTGTTCATATTCTTAAAAGTTTTTTAAAACCGTTTACCAAGTAGTAGTGCGGAAAGTACCATTTCATTTAAATTTTATTCATTTAAGTTCTAATATTACAAAACAGCTGCCCTACCCTCGGCTACTTAGCTACATTATAGGTTCCTTTAAATATATTTTATTTTCTTGAGAGAAAATATTACATGCAATGTCCAAAGAATGATTGTACAAAAATTATAGATGTACTCGTATAAGGTATAGATATATTTGTTAAAATTAAAGAAGTGCTTCTAATTTAATATTTAAATTGAATTAACTGTATAATAAATGCAATAACTAATTATTATATCAATAAAATTGACATAATTTTTATCGGTTTTTATTTATATCCCAATTTATTATTTTTTTTTTTTTATTATTTTGTAATTTATTTAATATATTAAAAATTAAACTATATAGGAATGATGCTTTAAATATTTGCATTGCAATCACTAAATTAATATTATTTTTAAAATAGAAACTTTTTCTGTTATGTTTTAGTTATTTTTTTTGCAGACATCCACATGGAAAATTTTCTACATATGTTTTGTCACACTGCAGTGAAGCAATTTTATTTTCATTTATAATTGCTCCTATTTTATGGTTACCAACTTATTTTTTATTTGGTGTTGAAGAAGTTAGTGCTGGAAGATATAAATTGGATACAAAAGAAGAAACCAGATTGTTTGGGTATGTATATATGTATATACGAGTTTGGGATTTATTTTTATTTTATTTTGAACCAACACAAAGTTTTTTGAAAAAAATTCGTAAAGTTAAAACTTAGAATTAATATGAAATTTAATACCATAACAAGTTTAATAATTTATTTATTGTATAGAAAATGCATACATAGAAGAAGGCAGTTAAAATTCAATTTATAAAGTTAAAAATATAACGGAATTGTGAAATAATGTGAACTTCAAGGTTAAAATTATTGTCTTAACAAATTTTATGTTTAATTTACAGTTAAAAGTGTATATAGAAATTTGTATTGAAAAAATATAACTGTGTTTATTGAATGCAACATATGTTAATTAGTTAATTTTTTCAATATTCAGTCCTTTGAGTATTTTCAACTAAGTATTTAGTGTTTCTCGTATTTCTTCCCCCCATTGTTTATTTTAAAATTATCTTATAAAAACTGAATGTCAATGTTTTTTCTTAAAACGTCAAAAGTTAAGCAGGAAGAATTTGACAGTATTAGAATAAAGTTAACATATTAAATGAATTAATTTTTATGAGATATCTAGGTAGAATTGAATATTCTCTAGGATTATATTGATTTTTCAATGCAAATAGAAGAAATTGCTTTTGCACGGATTCTATTCTATTAGAATGTATTTGAAATGCAGGATCCCACACAATATTATCATATTCAAGAATATATCGAACTAAAGAACAATAAAGAGATTTAATTACGGCAATGTTGCTAAATTTTTTAGCTCTTCATTTTATAAAACTGAGCTTTTCGTTTGCTCTGGAAATTATAAACTCATAATCAAGATGGAAATTTAGTTTTTATCCAAAAGAATCCCTTAATCTGTAATACTTTCAACCCGTTCAAGGGTTACATTAATTATATTATAACCGAAATAAAATGGTTAGTTAGTTGAGTTGTACATACATATTAAATAGATTTTATTTATATAAATTAAGGTACAATAAATTAAAATTCTTTAGAGTTTAAAAACAAAAATTTATTTTCAAATTAACAGGCACATTGTGTACAGCGTGTAACAAAATTTTTTTATATATGAAAATCTTTGAAATTTAATATAAATATAATATATATTTATTCGTTTATACGATTTATACAAATTAACTAAAAATTTATTATTAAGAAATGGTCTCATTCAAAAGACATTGTATCAATTATAAAGGTTTTAAATTTCATACTCAATTTTGTAAATTTCAAATTCAATTCTATAAACATCAATTTCAATTCTATAAATATCAATATCAATTTTTTTTTTAAAGGGTCTTTAAATTTAGTAATTTAAGATTAAAAGGTTTTAAATTAAAGATTAAATTAAAAATTGATAAAGTTTTAACTTAAATAAAAGCTGCTTCTAATTATTTTTTAATTAAATTAAGATTAATTTAATTTAACTAAGAGTTCATATTACTATTGATTCCTTTTATGGTGATGATGTTGTTCCTTATTTATTTATTTTAAATACTTCATTTATTTAAGTTTTATAAATGTCAAATTACAAACTATACATTTGTAAAAAAGTATGTTTTAATTACTTTATTCCTATGATATTTTAAACTGAAATTACTTATTTCCTTTAGTAAATAAGTGTTTAAAAATTATTGTACTTAAAGTAATCATTTGGTTTTTAATGACATTTTTATACCCTTATCACTATAAATCAAAAGGGTATACTAAATTTGCCATTGCGTTTGTGACGCAGAGAAGGAGGGGGGAGAGAAGAGGTGGATATAGATTCAAAGGTATATGGATCGGACCAGAATCGAAAAATAAATCTATTGAGCTATGCAAGTCCGTCCGTCCGTCCCCACGATAACAGAAAAAATAATAGGAGCTAGGATTTTGAAATTTTCACAAATACGTTTTTATGCAATAGCCGTCATCACCATTTTCCATGGATTCGAGTAGCTGCCATATAACTCCTTCTTTTATATAAGCATTACACTACACCTAATGAATCTAGGTGTCTGAAATTTTGCCAAAAGTAATTAACTGGATGATATAATGTTTATATTACGGTCAGACGGGTATCCCATAGTTAACACAGTCTACTCTACTACACTCTTCCTCATTTATCATTCATATTGAAATAAAATTACTTATGTTCTTTAATAAATAAGTGTTTAATAATTATTGTATACTTAAAGAAATCATCTGCTTTTTAATAACCTTTTTTTTTTATTATTCAGATACCATTTGATTTTTCTGTAAAGTTTAAATGTTTTTAACTTTTTAATATTTTTTCATCTTTTTACAAAATTTATTAGAAGAAATTTTATATATATTTTTTAAGGATTTCTATTATTAACATTTCATTAAAATTAAATTTTCCAAAATCACGTCCATAATTTAATTTATTCTGGAAAAATAAAAATGTTGGTTATATTTTTATTATGAATTTCTTTTAAATATATATATATATATAATATATATATTATTACAATCTATTGGCACGGTCCAATTGCTCATAAAATTTTATATTTTTACGGTCGAATCAATTATATTAAATGGAACATTGTGTACAAGTACAATGATATATCCATAGAATTAAAATTATATTATAAAAAAAACCACTTCTTAAAATTTGTTTTTTATATTTCAATTGAAAAAATAAATATAAACGAAATACGAATACAAAATTAGAAATGTAGGTATTTTATAAATTAAAAAAAAAACAAAAACCTTTTAGAACATTTTGTTTGTAATATTGAATTCTAATTCAATATTTTGTATAGATGAAATAATTACAAAAGCCTTGAAATGTATATATATATATATATATATATATAGATTTTTTAGATGTTTCCAAGTTACAATTCAAACGTGTATAAAAAAAAAGTTTCCAATTTTCAATTTTAGGCAGGTGTAAATTTTATATTTCAATGTAAATTGATCAATTAAAACTACATAAATATTAAATATCTATAAAATATATTTATGTATTAAGTATCAAGGAAAATGGAAATGGAAATACAAGTTTTGAGTTTGCAATTATTTTAAAATTATTTTAATTATTATATATAATTGAGTAAATATTTTGGTAATTATTTAATTGAATTTTCAATAAATTAAATAAAATAAAGTTTGAAATAAATATGAAAGTTTAGGTTAAAATAAATAATTTTAAAAATTATTTACTAAATTACTAGGTCATTATTTTGATTATTATAATAACTTTTAAGTGACTCATTCACACACAATATTATTGCTCAATATTTGATGGTGCAGGGTCAGAACTCCCAGGGACATAAGTCTAAAGGGTTTTATGATCCACTTTAAAATATTTACGTGGGACATAAGTCCCTTTACAAGTGGGTCATAAGTCCCTTTAGGTGAAAATATTAGATGTACAACAATATGTATTTATATATTTATCTATGCGAGATACTATATTAGGAAGTATATTTAGGTTTGTTAAAAATCACAGTTGACCCTTTTTCCAGAGTATTTATGAATTCATGTATGCGAGACTTTGGTTACAAAATCAGGGTTAAAGACAGCTAATTTTATAAGCTTTGAGAACTTTTAAAAGCCAAATGTATAGGGTTACCATTCGGTATTAAAATTTACCGTTATCTAATACTAAGTTTTGCAAAATTTTTGGCTCTTCATAACTTCTGAACGGCTCAATCTAGAAACTTGAAATTTTAGGAGAAGCTAGATCCTTAGAAATAAGTAGGAGTCAGTTAAAAAATTTTTTTTGTTACGCACCCTGTTTAGGAGCTGTAAGGGGTCCAAAATTGAAATTTGGCTTTTTTTAAGCACCTGTAACTTGAATACCTGTTCAAATTTTTTTCTATTAATATACAAAATTTAAAGGTCCAACATTATATTTTAACATATGTTAAAGATTTTTTTTAAATTCAAAAGCGGTTCTTTAAATTGAAGAAAGTGTCTCTCAGTTTTATCCATTTTTGCTTAGATAGTAAAATTCTAAGTAAAATTCCAAATTTTGGTTTAATTCTTAGAACCTAAAAAAATGGAGGGAGGGAAAGGTGGTGAGTGAGATTAGATTCTTGAGAAATTTGGTAACTTTTCCCATTGAAGAGCTATTAGGACTTAAAAATTTACTATTTTTACAAGTAAGCAGTGACTTATTAGTATATATTTCTATAGTATATATATCCCCCATAGTAAATATATCCCCCACAGTATATATTTCCAAAAATAAACTGAGTTTTTAACACAATATAATTTTGAAAATGTACTTTTTTAAAAACCCTTGGTTTTTTTCATCACTTGTTTTTAATATTATTAATAATTTTTAAGCTGAGAACTGTATAAGGGAGTTATAACCACGCTGAGTCAAAACTCTCAGGGTCATAAGTCCTTTAGGGAGCTATGGCTCACTGTTATGAGTCATGAGTCCCTTAGGGACTTATGTCCCACTTAGTGGTTCATAAATAACTAAGGGACTTATGAACCTGGGAGTTCTGACCCTGCACCATATTTGATATTTTGCAATAAAATTGATCATCTGTGCGTAATATTGGCACATTGTGCAATATATTAAGCAAATATGATTTTTAATTGTACAATATGAAATATTGTAATCTGTGTAAAATATTGCCCAATATTCTTTCAGTTGAAGTTTAAACGTAGAACAGTACAGACATGTACGCTTTTATTATAACTGTAATATATTATAATTAATTGATATTAATTTGGTATAGGAATGTCTCACACACCTCTCAAGATCTAGAAGGTATATTTTCCAAAATAATAACATATATTCCGAACGAATTAAAAGTAAACATTTATATCTCCTTCGAAATTAATAAAGTAAAAAAAGGAAAATTGGGTACAAAGTAGTTCTGTCCTGTTTGCTTAATGTTTTTGAGATGGTTTGAAGTGCAGATTCCTGTAACTGTCAATTAAATTTGTATTTAATGTACTAAGTCTAAGGTTGCATCGCTTTACTTTGCTTTAATTACTTGTTTTTGATTCCTTTTTTTAAGCATTTAGCTTAAAGTCTGTATTGATCAACATTTTTGCTACAACTAAATTAATATTAAGTTGTGTGTAGAAGAAAATTAAAAAGTATTGTAGAATATATTGAGCTATAATATTGTGTGTGAGTTTATGAAATTGTTTAACCTTTTGAAAAATTTTTAAAAAATGAATATTGAAAATTTTCAATTTAAGAAGTTTACTTAATTTTATTTATTCATTTAAATTAATATTACATATTATAATAAATGATAGTACAATATTTTTTTAAACTGAAAATCCTTCCTTGAAAACACTTTACCATCTAGCCAACGAGGCCCCTTAAATTATTTCATCAGTTTTAGGAATTTTATAAATAGTAAATAATATTGCATACATTACGGCGAATTTTAGAAATTTTTGAAAAATTAATAATTAAAATTTTCAATTTAAGAAGTTTACTTAATTTTATATTCTCAAAATTAATATTACATATTATCATAAATGATAGTATAATATTTTTAAAACCATGGGTTACTGAGAACCCTTCCTTGAAAAACATTTTACCATCTAGCCAACGAAGCCCCTTAAATTATTTCATCAATTTTAGGAATTTTAAAATTA
Organism: Dolichopus griseipennis; assembly: GCA_963082915.1. Classification (NCBI taxonomy): domain Eukaryota; kingdom Metazoa; phylum Arthropoda; class Insecta; order Diptera; family Dolichopodidae; genus Dolichopus; species Dolichopus griseipennis. Next base: position 121,139,622 of record OY720442.1, on the reverse strand, counting down.
TTAATAATATTGCATACATTACGGCGAATTTTAAAAATTTTTGAAAAATTAATAATACTTGTGTAAACACTTATGGCTACTTGTGCAAACAAATTTAATTAAAAAAAAAACAATTAACAAAATTTATAATATTTAATTGTATAATTTCATTATAAAACGCTTTATGAAATTGAAAAATAAATTAATATTTTCATTATTATATTAATAAGAATGAAATTTTTTTCTATTATTTCTATTATTAAATTTAAATGTAAATATTTTTTAAAAATTCATTTGAATATTTAGATAAATAGAGTATATTTTGTTTTTTTTTGAGTGCGGGTCACAAGTCTGCCTGCTAAAATGTTGAATATAAAATCTTTCACGGACAAAATCTTGCTTGAAAATATTTTGTTTTTAAAGTATGTATGTTAGCAAATAGTTGAGATGAATTTTGGAGTTGAATTTAATAGCATGGTTATAGTCCTTTTACAAAATATGAATCTGTATGTGTATGCATATGTGTATTTGTTACTTAACAACAATTACAATTGGACACTTCGCAACTTGGACACTTACAACATTTAAAGAAGGACATTTAGCAGTCAGGATTATCCCCTTCTCCTTTAAAACTAGGATTTTCCCAGAAAACACTTTACATATAAGTATATGTGAGATTCTGAATTAGTTGGCACTTTTTTTTGTAGTTTGCAAAAGGTACACCGAATTGTCATCCCATTCTTTTGATTTTAATTTTGGATACGAAATCTAGCTTCAATAAATAAATTACCAGGGGCTTCCTAGTAAATTTTGGAAAAACGCTTTTGTTTTGAATAATTTTGGAAAATAAGATCTAATAGTTAGCAAACCCGTTTTTTTTTTAAATATTCTCAAACGTTTAAAATTGATTCTATTATCCTTCCTTTGCTACACTTTAAAAATTTTTTAAGATATTTATTTGCTTCATAAAAAAAAAAAACAATTTGGAAACTTTTATAATAAAAATAAAACTTTTTCGTATTCAAAATTGGTTTCCATAAAAAACCAAAAAAAAAAAAATAACACAATTTTTAAACGAAATATAAAAGAAGATATTAATAGAACCGCCTGTTTTTAAATTTAATATCCTTTGAGGTTTAAGGATATAATAAAAAAATGATTTATGTGTAAAATAACAGTGACCTTTTGATTTTTAATAAAATTTTTATCACGTGACAATTAATATTAGATTTTGTGAAATCAAACAATTTTTTAAAAATTGTGTACTGAATTTAAACAATTTATTTGGACATTTTATTTGTTTGTATTTTAATTTCCAAACAACTAAATTTGTCTAAATATTTGTGTCAATATTTGGATTTCCTAAAACAGTCTTTCGTTCTAATATTAAGATAAGATAAACTAATTTTAAAATATTAAAAAAAAAATATTATAACTATGTTCTTTTTTAGCCAATTTATGAATACCTTGCAAAAAGTTAAGGTTATAAAATTGAAATTTAATCTAATAAGATATTTTTTTAAGTAAACTTCCTGGTAAAGGGCGCATTCGGAATTCTACGAAAAAAATTTACATAAAAGGACCTTTTTGAACCATGAAAAGAAAAAGTATGGTAAAACTATTAACATTTCTAGAAAATTGCTAAAAAACCAATTTTAAAAATTATACAAAATTTTTCAGAATTTTCAGAATTTTAAAATTTCAGAACACACAAAATTCCCAAAAAATTTAAAATTAATTCTGTTTTACTGTGCAATTTTAAGGGACGAAAGCTTTTCTAATAATTTACCAACTATATATAATAAATTAAAATTATTTCAGAATTTACCAAAATTCATAACTTATATTTTAAATAGGAACTTACAATTCTCTTTTCATATGAAATTAATCCTTTTTCAAATGTTAATAATCCCAAAATCTTTTTATTAAAAATTTTTTTTTTTATCAAGCCCCTTATCTTGGGATCCAGTTGTCGGAGCAACATATTTTAAAATGGCGATAAGTAAAAGGTGTAAAGACAACAAGAAAAATTAAAAAAGATGGACTCTTAAGCCCGCGCCCTCAAAAATATTGCCCAAAAATTTCGGTGCATAAATTTCAAGCGATTTAATAAGATATAGTATGAGTGCTATCTTCTTTAAAAGTAAGGTAAGCTCGAGATCCAGAGGCTCTCACCCAAAAACACCAGACTTTTCGAGATCAAATGTATTGGGAAATACTTATGTGAGTAATGTGTTCCACAATTTGGAGTTGCGACTCAGAAAAGAGTTCCTAAATTTCAGAGTTCTTGTTCTAAAAAGCTCAACTGTATATGGATGTGCCCGTCCACGAAAGTTTTGCATTTATTTCCATGCCTAGAATTCTTAATGATACGGAAATTTGAATACCAACATTTCCAAAAGAAATGTTGAGTACAGGATCGCTCCGCTTGGTTGATAACATACAGCTTTGGGTTTTAGAAGCATAAAACTTACCCTGTTCACGCTTCACAGACCATTATTTGCGGAACTTCAAACATTGATTAATGTTAGCCACCTATGAAGAGTAGCTTTCATAAACTGATTCTAGTATCATGGGGTCTAGAAATTCTGGGAGTTTCGGAAATGTCAATTTATAATAATTCCTCAAAATCTCAACCGATCTTAAATAAATTTGTTATAAATATGAAGAACGCCTTTGCAGATGATCAAATTTGACCACTGGATCGGGGAGGGTTCGTGACTTTTCAAGAAATATCACAAATTTGAAGAGGTTATTAAATTCTCAATTTTTTAACTAATATGTTGTATTTTGAGTACCTATAGTTTTATTAAATCTTATATACAAACACCCACATAAAATATTAAATTTAATGTACTAGCGGAAAAACTCGCGTGAAAATTTATCTTTAAAAATGATGTTTTCTCGAAAATAAAGGAAAATATTTATTTTACGTGGAGTACATTTATTAAAATTCTGAAATGGTTTCAAAGTTATTTTGTGCTTTATTAAATTTGAATATAAAAAGAAAAACAAAAAATGAAAATGTAATAAAGTTTCCTTATATTTTGTCTTTCTCACTCCAATGTTGTAAGGTCAAATTTTTTTTTTTTATTGAATGTTTCATTCACTTTTTTGAAATTTTATTTATTTAATAATTTTATTGGCAATTTTTCTTCTTTTATTTGGTTTTTTTTTGTTTTTTTTTTTCAATTCGTTTTTGGTTAAAAGTTGAAATTTTATATTTTGAGTTTTCCGTTTTTAGGATTTCCTTTTGTTCTTTGGTGAAAAATTTTTTTTTTTCAAAAAAGAAAAACGTACTGCTTCCTCTTGTATTTTTTGATTAAAAAATGATGACAATGTAAAATAATATTTTAATATGTTGTAGTTTATGGTATATATTTATTATATCATATTTTTTCGGGATACTTTTTCAACTTTACCATTTTGAAATTGAGACTTCTATATTAAAAAACAGGAACTGTAGATAAGAAATTAAATTAATTTATAATGTTTGAAAGTTATACAAAAGTGCAGAAAAAATGAAATTTTTTTTTTGGGTAATAAATGTAAAATTTTATGTTTAATAACATAATGAAATAAAGGTGGCCCTTTGTGGTACAGGATATATATTTGCATAAAGTTAGTTTTAAATTATTAAAAGAATATGGAAAATTTAATAGGCATATTTTTAAAATTTTCGGAGTTTAATATAATGATTCTTTTCATTTTATTCTTTTGTAGTGTTGAGACTTTAAAGTTAGAAGAATATAACCGTCAGATTAAATTTTAAAAAATTAGATAGAATGAAAATCAGTTAATTCAAGCTTGTACGAAAATGATTTATAACACCACAATTTTACCACATTTAGATTATTGCTCCTCAATATTATTTTTATATGTAATGAAGGCAAGTTAGAAAGTTAGATTGTTTGCAAATTCTTCAAAGCAAGGCTGTGCGAGTATTTCTGAAATGGAATAGAAGAACGAATCTTAGATTAGTGCTTGGATGGGACGAATATTAGTTTAAAATGGATTTCGGTTCGTCAAAGAATACACTTCAATGTTCAAGTCTGCGTTTATAAAATAAAAAACAATTTGTTAGTTCAATTGCATAAGTTACACGTAGTTTAAGATCGGTAACTAAAATCACGTAATCTTTCATTAAGAAAATTTGTTTAATTACTTATTTATACTGCTTAACACAAACAGTTTACAAAAAAGCTTACAAGTAACAATTAAAATTATATATTTATAATAAGCATTCTATTAATAGGTTCAAATTTGCCATAATTAGTCCTATGATTATTTGTTTTAAATAAATTAAAAGAGCGAAGGTGCTGAAGATTTCTAATGATAATTTTATTTGACAATTTCTGTAATAAAAATGACATCAGAAACCTCTCGTATAATTTAAAGTACACGAGTCAATTAATTTTAGCCTTTGTTTATATGGTGGTAAGATAATGGGAAAAATAAGAATGTATCCACTTAAGGAAGAATTGTGGAAAGCCATATTTTTCGAGTTTTAATAAAATAATTTTATGTGGGAATAGATCAAATGCTTTACTAAAATCAGTATAAACATCATCTGTTGGAAATCCTTCTTCCCTGTTATTAAGGAGAAGAGATGTGGTTTCAACTAAATTGGTCACAGTAGATTTTTGTTTTACAAAGCCATGTTGGTTATCTATTAAAAGATTTCTACAGTGATTGTAAATTGAATCCGTTATAATATAATTAATGAAAATAATTTAGGAATTGAAGATAGTTTGGCTATCGGGTGATAGTTAGTAATTTAATTTAATTAAAAAAAATATATTTCTTTATTACTTTCTAAAAACTATTTACCATTTCCATGACATCTTTTGTATATCTCCGGTGAATCAAGTATAAGATCATTTCTATAAGCATTCATTTTCTTTTTCTTAAGTTTTAAAATAAAAACTTTATGGGGAAGTGCGTCACGTTTATGTTTATTTAGTATAAAGTCAAATAGTTTTTTGATGATATTCGATATTTAAGTTCAGTTGTAATTTTATAAATTTACCAATGATATGTATTTTCTTGAGTTTTTTATTATTTTTAAAACTATTTGAAAGCAGGAGTAGAATAAATATTAAATTATTTAGTTTTAGCATTCCACAATAGATAATAGGAACAATAGTAAGTTTCTCAGTAACTATGGCAACTTTTAACTGACTCACGGAAAATTACATTAAATTAAATATTACTTTTTTTAAATAAACTTCAGAATTTGCTCTATCAAAGTCTCCAAGTAAATGGTTAGCTCATTAAAAAATCAAATGCTTAAAGAATATAATAAAAATGGTTATCACTTATTTTCAAAATTTATTATTTTTAAATAAATGAATTTCAAATTTATTAAAATTTTTATTCCAATTCATTAACAACATACAAATAATCAAAAATAAAACCAAATATTTTATAAGTTTCTTTAAAAATTTGAGCAAACTCTATCATAACTCGAATTTCTCCACCTGGAAATATAGATGGTACATCGCTTGCATCTACCATAAAATTGGCATGATTATAAAATCCCTAAGATTTTGAAAAAATATTTTTAAATTCAAAATAGTTCTAAAATTTAAAATACATAAAAAGTTTTTTACCTTTTTTATTGGACAAGATCCTAGAACAATTTTTTTTAAATTTGTAGAAAATACACGTTTAAGGGGATTTTTTGTATTTTCAGGATTCTTTTCACGCAAAAATTGACAATAATCCAAGTTACTCCATTGAAAACGTGTTTGATACTTTCCATTTTTGATTTTTCTTTTTAAGTGAACTTTCATCATAATTTTCCCATACAGATCCTCCAACACAGTAATATTCAGATCTCCCATTTGATCATTTTCTGTGTGAATTTTCGTAGAAACTTTTACCTTTTGACTTGATTTTGGCCAAATTGAAATAAAATGAGCACTTTTTTTAGATATTGTAACCTAGAAAAATTGATAAGAATTGAGTTGTTATAATAATTTCTAAATTTTAAAGAATGTAATCGATTTTAGAGTAAAAATTTCAAGTAAGAAATTTTCATTGTTGTCTATAGTAAAAGAGAAAATTAGTTAACAACTCATCAATTCACTATCGGTTCAATTGAAAATTTGAATTTTCTGCAAATCCATAACCAACAAATGAACTCTGTAAAAATCCTTCATTTAGTTTTTTTTAAAGTAGTTGAAGCGGTTCTCCGGGTTATAACAATTTTTAAAATATTTGATTGGTTTATATAGGATGTGATAATTTGAAGATTTGTAGCTCAAATTGAACTTCGAAAGAAATATTAAATATTTAATTTTCAAAATTTTTTGAAAAATATGAAAGTTTGAATACCTTTGGATTCCGTTTTCAATTTTAAATAAAAACAATTTTTAAAATAACTTACACCTTCTAACACATCCAGATGCAAAGCATAGATCAAAATAGGAAAGAAATGATTCTAAAAATTGGAAGGGATTATCCAGGCAGGCATTATTATTATTTATATAATTGTCCAGGAATTGAGGTGTAACAAACGCATTCAATTAAATGTTTTATATTATTAATTTATTAGATTCCGTTCCGTTATAAAAAATTAAATATAAATGTTTTGTTGGATGTGTTTTATTTTATCATAAATTATCATAAGCAGACCAAAAAATATTTTATTTATTAAAAAAAAAAAACACAATAAAAAAAAATTTTTATGAATTTAAATTATTTAAAATGTTTATGAATTAGTTCGTTTAAGTTTTTAAAACTCACAGTATATTTTCTGGAAATTTTATATAAACAGTAATACATTTTGATTAAGAAAATTAAGACTATGATTCGCAGGAACAGTTCTGTAGTAAGTCTTCATTATTTTCAGTGAAAATCTGAAATAATGGCGAAGGCCCCAATGTGCGCTTTGTTCCGTTGCTTGCTTTGCTTTTAAGCAAATAAACTAAGCAATGTATTCAAAGCAATTTAATCAAAGAAACAAAATAAATCTGTAAAACAATTTCTAATTTGTTATTAACAAACAAATATATCGAATTTAATTTTAAAAATTTAAATTTTAAACAAGTACATAATTAAATAAAGAAAAAATATTAATTAAAATTAAAAAAAATTTCACCAAGAAGGGATTTGAACTAACGACCCCAACATTTTATCAAATTCAAAACATACAAAAAGTAGACTATCTAACTTATAAATCTTCAAAGTTCTAAAATACAACAAGAAATTATATGAGTCATTTCTTTTTATTTTTCATGTATCTATTACTAGAAACGAAGCATAATGTATATCTGCGTAATACAAAATGTAACCGTTGCGATTTTATTTAAGAAAATGGTGTTGATATGTGTACATAATTAAATTAGAAAGACATTTTTTTGAATAACTTTAAAAACAACGAACACTTTTCTTATCAATTGACCTTCTGTCATTCTGTGACGGGCCAACAGCTAGTTTATAATAAAACAGATTGTTTATGATACAACAGAACCTTTTCAAAAACTTTTTCAAATTTCAAGTCTGTCTATACCATAAGGTACATCTTTGAACAGGGAGTCATATTATATTCGTGTTTTTGATCTTAATGAATTACATATACAATATAAACATGAGGTATTAGTATTTGAATACTTGCGAATACCGACAATAATTCGAATAATATCATTTCATCATTCTAAATAAAATTGTTTTAGAAATTTAGAATGTCTATTTTGCTATAAATCTATATATATAAAAACTTTTATAATCGAATGTGATTCAAATCAAGTAAAATTTTTAGTAGCACAATGTAGCTAAAATAAACAAATTAACTTGAAAAAAAATTATAAAATTAAAAAATATATTTAAAATGTTTTAAAATTTGTTAAGATTCTTATCAATCCATTCACAATAACAAATTTATTATGTATCAGAAATCGTATGTCGTATTATATTTAAATTTCGAATTCTAAATTTAAATTTTTTTTAATATTTATTTAAATTTTTTAATTATATTTTTTTTTTTTTGAATAACTTGTAATGAACACTTTTGTTCATTAACAATTTATATATTTTTTTCTAGAAATTGTTTTTTTTATCAAAACTTTATATATTATTTGATTGTTGGGTTTTTATGTCACAATTGTTTATCTTATAACCTCAAAAATTAGAAAAACAAAATATAAAAAATCCATTAATTATTTTAACTCTATTGATACTAATATAATTAGTATTTAAAATATCTAGAGGTATATAAATATATGATGTACCAACAATTATTGATTTTACACTTAATTTTTTATATTTAATAAATTAAAAGTTTAAAACAGCTTACATTAAAATACAAAAAAGTTAAAAGCAGGATTTGAATTTGTAAAATTGACATTACTGTTATAAGCTTAAACTATGAATGATTATAAATTAAATAGAAACTATTTTTGAGCATGAAGGCGTAACGGAAATTAAATAAATATGATAAAAGTTAAAATATTTTATAGTAATTAATAAGGTTTAACTATTTAGTTTTATTATCTTTATCTATTTTATAAAGTTTTGATTAAAATTTTTTTAAAATTAAATTTAACATGCAAATCTCATACGAGGGCTAGTTAAATATTTTAAAGTAAATTATACAGAGACGTATCATCTATAAAATTTAGCGCTTGATAAAAAAAATTGATATTTCCAAATAGGTTTGGATCAAATGACTGAACCAATTTTACCATATAAAAATAACAGATTTAAAATTCATACGCCCATAGTTTCTATGCTTGCTTTTCTGCCTTTGCAAAATTAAGCAAGCGTTGCGGCTTTTATTGGGCCTTACGCTTAAAATTTCTTCTCAAACTGTAATTTTGATTTCAGTTAGTAAACCTTAAATATACCACTATGAAAATTAAAATTTTAATACAAGGGAGTGGATTAAACTCTGTTCCGCATAAGCAGCACTGCTTTGATTTACTTTGTTTTCACATTAGTGATTTTTAAAACGTGTAAAAAGTTTAAAAATTGTAAATTTACTAGTTATATTAAAAATATTTTTTGTAGATATTTTGTAGATTAATCAGTTTTGAATTTTCTTTATTCAAAATAAGGTATTCAGATAACTATTATTGTATATTACCTATTGATGCTGGGTGTATGAAATTTTGAAAAAAATAACTAAGTGTAATGGCCAAAAATGCTCCAAAATTTGGTTGGTCTACTGCAGAGGGTTCGAGTAGCTGCCAAACAACTCACTCTTTTATATGAGTATTATACTACACCTAATAAAGCTGTATGTTTGAAATTTTGCCAAAAGTAATTAGCCGAATGATATAATGTTTATATTACGTATCCCAAATTTGACACATTTTAAAAAATTTTTTAAATTACGCAACTGTCTCCTATCATGTCACAATATTTTATACATATTATACATAACTTTTGGTCCTTTTCAATTTTCAAATTTATTTCAAAAACAATTTTAACTTCCAAAATAAGTTAAAGAGCTTTAAAATTCGATCTAATGTTCTTGATAAATTTCGAAATTCTGATCTTTCGAAACTCAAGATTATTTTACCAAAGATTATGTAAAGTGTACCTTATAAATTTATTTATTAGTTTTTAAAACTTATATAATTAATATATAAATATAATTAATGTATAAGTATAACATAAATCTATAAAATTCTAAAATTATAAATTAAAATTATAAAACAAAAATAATTAAATTAATTATTTTTATTTTTCTATATTTCTAGTGTTCATTTTTGGCTTCATTCAATTTTAATTAAATTATTACCATGCATAATATTAACTGTGATAAGTTTTATATTAATACAAGTGTTATGTGAAGCATCAAAACGTAGAATGAAATTGAAAGAATACAATAATCCAAATCCATCAGTATCAATAAATGGATGTCATAAGTAAGTTTTTTAATAATATTTATTTTTCAATTTTTATGTAATATTATTTATTTTAAAATTCATTTTTATATTATTTAAAAATTGGTAATATTATGGTCTATCCGACTCCAACTTTAAAAATACATGATTTTATATGATTAATTAATGTTTTTTAAAATAACATATAAACGGGCTGGGTGGCACAGTGATTGAGCCAACCTTTCATGCGAAAAACCTGGATTCAAATCCTAGTGAAAGTGAAAAAACTTTTCTGGTTTTCGACTCGACTCAGCTACCATTTACCATTGGATTCAAATTAATGGCATAATCAATAATTAATAATTATATATCTTTAATAAAAAATACATTAATATAACAATATAAGCAAATAATTTAATTGAATAAATATAACTCACAGATATAGAATACCATATAACTCAAATACAAAATATTACAATAAACAAAAAATATAAATGTAACTATTGAAAATCTAAGACGTTTCTACATGTTACAAGGCCTAGTACTATTTCATGTTTAAATTGTATGTGGAATTCAATAAAACCAATTCTAATAACACGAATATAATATGATTCCTGTTCCAACATGTACCTATGATATAGACAGGCTTATTAGCCTAACAGTTGAACAGTTAGCGCTTAAAAAAAAAAAAAATTATTTTAAATTGTATATTTTAGTTTTAATTTTAAAAAAATATATTGAGCAATTAAATTTAATATCAAAAATATATTAGATTTTTTTAAAAATTATTTTTTTTTTCTTTTTTTTCCAAAAATTAAAAAAAAAAAACCAGATCTTCAGCAAAATGTGATCGAAGACCAGATAGAACAACAATGTTATTAGTTGCTGTATTAATGTTATTTTTAATAACAGAATTTCCCCAAGGTATATTAGGTTTATTAACTGGTATCATTGGTAAAAGTTTTTTAAAAGGCTGTTATAAATCATTTGGTGATATAATGGATTTATTAGCATTAATAAATGCAGCTGTTGGTTTTGTATTATACGGTTTAATGTCAAAACAATTCAGAATTAGTTTTAAATCATTATTTATTAGAAGTCGTATGGCACGTTTGGAAATGACACGTACAACAGGTATGACAATGACATGTGTTTAAAATTTAAATTTTGATTGTTGTTTTATCGTTTTTTTTATTATATATATATATATATATATATATATATAAATATATATATATATTTGCCTATATGTTTATGTAAATAAATGCTATATACTTTAAAATAAATGTCAATAATTAATTATAATAATAAATTGTTAGAATTAAGTGCTTTCTCTTTATATATAATACACTTCTTCTTATTAAATACAATTTTCTTTTCAATGTTTAATAAATAATTTTTGAAAATCAAAAAAAAAAACAAAATAAAATAAAATAATAAAACAAATTATATAATATATAATTTAAAATAAAATAAAAATTTTAAAACCCATCCAATTGACATTCTTGCAGCTCTTACATGATTGACACACAAATAAATACTAAACGATTATTTTATTGTTGATAATTATCAAATTGAGGAGTTCGAAATAATCTTAAATAACAATTTAAACCTAGTGAAGTAAAAATATTTACACACATACGCATATATGTTAAATACATATGTGGACAAAAAAAAATATGCAGGATGTGCACAAATATTAAGTATATATATCAATACATAATATAAGAAAAAACTTTACACATATATTTATATATATATAGTTATAAACAAAAGAAATGTAGTTTTACACACATAATAATTATATATTTTTTTATATATAACATTTAAGTGTTTTAAAAATTTTAATTTTAAATTTTACATGTACTGTAAAACACACTTAATATTATACATATTTTACACTCTAATTTTTTTTTGACTAATTTTTATTGTAACTATATGTATTAAGTAAATATAGTATGATTAATAATATGTTTAATATATTTTTTAATAAATATTTTATTTTTTATATTGAAATTAGTGTAAAAAAATGTAGTCATTTATAGCTTTAAAAATTACGAGTAACATATTACATACAGCAAGTAAAGTAAAATTATCCCATCTATTGGATAAAAGTCCTGAATACACAAAATATTATGCATATTTAAATGATACAAAACCTATAGATGCTATTGTGAGCATCCTAAAAAAAGGTTGTTCTTAACAACTTTGTTGTGATTCTCTATTATGATTGACAACACAACCTAATTATCTGTCAAAATTACACAACCTATTCTTTAAGTTGAGTTGTGTCCAAATATAGTTATTGCCATTGACAACATTTTACATTTATGTTGTTTGAGACAACTTAAAAGTGACAACACCTTAACACCAGTTGTCTGTACATACTTTTAAAGTTAAATATGTATATAAAAGTACTTGATTTAGAATTGTAAAAGTGGGAAAGGAGCTAATAAAAAAATGTTTGTCGTTGTCTAGTAAATAAAAATTAAAGGATTCATCAAATAAACAAATGGATTCCCCTTTTAAAAATATCTTTGGTATGTTTTGTTAACGGAGTAAAGATATTCGATACGTTTTTTTTAAAACAACTTTTTTTAATTGAAAAGTTACATAAATTATTCAAACTTTGACACTTCAAAACCAGTTTTTACAATTAAAATTGTAACATGCCAATGGCAGCACTTTTTTGACATACAACCTCTTTACAACTACTACTGAAGTTGTTATTCACAATAAAAGAATTTGGTTGTGTTGTTAATTGGATGGTGTTGTGTAATAAACAACTCAATAGCACTATATAATATGCTGCAGGTATGACAGACAGACTTTCTGATTACAAAAATTTTCAAACACATTTTTTTATCATTATTCTTTTACCCTTTTTTTTTGAGTATTGAAATAAAAACTAAAAATATACATAACACTACATAAATGATTGATGTAGCTAATTAGTCATATTTTAATTAATTAATTTGTTTTTTATGAAAAATTATTAGAGTACAACAATAAAAGTGGATAATAAAAGTTACTTTTCAAGTACAAAAAAAAAAACATATTGTGTCACAATTATGACATTTGTTGTATGAGTCTAGTCTAATACAAAACGCCAAGTGATAAAAATAAATTTACATTGCACACTACCCGTCATCGTGTTGCCATTGAGAATACATTTGACATTTTTCTAAAATTAAATGTGTCAAAGTTATATAAATCGTTTACTGTGAATGACATGATGTTTACATCACTTGAATCGTTTAAGATATTCCTCGTTTACTTGAATTACTTATTATTACAATTACTTGAATTACTTGAACCGTCTACAAAATAGTAATTCACAATTTTAGACTAATATTTAATTACTTATTATATAAAATTTATGGTAATTGCAGTTATAAATTTAAATACTTTTCACTTATCCTGCAAATTTTTACACTACTTTCAATATATAAAATAATATTCCTTATTTTTACTAAATATTATACAAAATAAACGATATTGTAATTGACAGTACACCCCCATCCACTGTACATTATTTTGTCAAAAAAAAAAAAAACAATTTATTTTTTTTTTTCCAAATCATTCACAATTTTACAATAATAATAATTGACAATTATTTTACTTAAAATAATTATACAATTCACAATAGTTTACAAAATATTGTTTGTTAATCATGTTAGTTGATATAATGCAAGCAATATAGTGGATGGGATATTTTTTAGTAATTTGTAAGAAAAATTAAAAAATTATATTTAATTTAAATTAGAAATAATAAATTAAAATTTAATAATGAAATTAAAAAGAAAATAAAAAAAAAAAGTGCCACAAAAAAATTACTTTTTTTTTTCAAATATAATTAAGTATACAAATAATAAAAACAAAAAAAATTATAGCATTTTATTTTAGTGTTAATAAAAGTTTGCTTATTTTTAAAATAAAATAAAATAATTAAATTTAAAGTATTAAAATAGTATATACATTAAAAATATATGATGTTGTCGTTAATTATTAATTGCAAATAATTAATTAATATGTCCTGTTGTTTAAGAATAATTACACGAATATTAAAAAAAAAATAATAAAAATTAATTACGACTTAGGATAGAACTAAAATTAAAAAAAAAGAATAAAATATAACAAATTTCATTTTTGTTTATTTCATAACATTTCTAGGATATTAAAAAATTAATTAAGGAAAAATTGAAATAGTATATTTAAATAAGAATGCTTATTGCTTAATAATATATACACATACATATATATAAATACGCATAAACTAAGTAAAAATTGTGTTATTATAATTAAAAAGAATAATATAGAATACAAAAAAAAAAGTAGAATATATAATTAATAATATTATATAGCTTATAGATATATATACATATATAGTAACGGGTTCTAAGGTGATAATTAATTTATTTCAAGTTATTTAATTAAATTTAAATTTTAAATAAATTAAATTTCCTTAAATAAATAATTTAAAGAGAGCACTAAATTTTTTTTTATATTAAATATTATATGACCTGACCTGGAATCGAACCCGGACCCCCTCGTTTAATAAGCCAAATGCTTACCCACTACACTACCGAGACCCCATTAAATATATAAAGAAGTATAAATTAATATTTAACAAAGTTTTGGATTTTAAAAAACTTCAGATTTTTTTGAATAAATTATAATTTAAATTTAATTATGGATTTCTTTGACAATAATAAAGTTAGTTATTTTATAAAAAATCCATTCCACAAGACCTTGATAATAATTTCTTAAAAATTTATTTAAAATATAATATTTCTTTATATATCAAAAATTTTTAAAAAAATTTTAAGAATTTTTTGTTAAATATTAATATTATATTTTATGTAAAATACTAAATAATTATTTCTGAATTTTCAAGTTAATAAAAAAAAAGAAATATTATTTCTTACAATTCAAAGTAATTAAAATAGAAAAAAAATAACAAAATACAATGTGGTCGGACTTGCATCAAAGTCAAAGAAATTTTTTACTAATTATTTAAAAGAAATTTAAAAAAAAAAATAAATAACAAAGAAATAACACTTTTACAAAATTTAACCGCATTTTTTAGTAAATTTTTATTTTGTATATATACAATTTTTTTTTAAATTTCATGGAATGTTTCATTTAATTAAAAAAAGAAAGTAGTATAGCTATGCCGGTTCTACATCACTTTTTGTCGGCCATTTTGGATTTTATTTGTACCTCCTAAAAGTATGCAATTTGTGTCCTACACTTTGTTATAACGGGGTTTTTGTTTTAAAATGAGAAGAATAAGGTTTGGGACTTTCATGTGGATTGAATTAAAATTAAAAGAATACAACAACTTAAATACATAAGTTTTATGCATGAAATCTTTAAATTTGAAATAGAACCTGAAGTTTTATTTTTAATTTAATTCTAAAATTCTCTTAATTATATAAAATAAGAAATTATTTATCAAAAGCACATTAATTAATATGCGGTGAGGTGCACTTATGCCTATAGAATTAAGGTCTATAGGAAGTCGCTTTATTTATTTCATTATGTTTGATTATAAAATAAATGTGTCTATATATGTTTTATATATGTTATATGCTATTTGTATTGGAACTGAATTTAGACGAGACCATAGTTGGTCGCTTTTGTAGAATGTTTACTAGAAAAAGGGAATATAATGATTTTTTTAACCAACTCCCAATATCTTTCCTTAATATTTGCTTTCACACATATTAAAATAATAATTTACTTGATTTTCATTATTTTAAATTTAAAATTTAGTCTTCATTTTTATTTGGAATGTCTGTTCTTGAAATTTTGCGTGTTTGGCTTTACTTACTAATTTAAAATGGAGAACAAAAATTTTATTAGGCTTTAATGTCATATGCTTAATTGCATCCTGCCGTCACGTACGTTGTTAAGGTCTAGAAAGATACCAATTTAATCTTTTTTTCTATTCCCTTTGTAAAATTTACTAATTAATAATAATATAAAAATTTAAGTCTACGCCTTAATTTATGCAATTCTTATATAATCATTTTTTTTTGTATTATTTTGTTTCTGGAATTGATCTTTTATTATGTCAAAAAACAGAAAAAATAAATAAATATTTTGTAAAAAGTCTCCTAAATACCTAATTAAAGTTTAAAATTTATAAAGAATGACAAAATGGCAAAATTTATAAAGAAATGTCAAGTGAGTCAACCGAATAAACACTAATCGTTGATTACTAGGTTAAAATATAATTTCTAAAATATTCAAATTAAAATTAAATATTCATATTCACGAAATATTTTAAATCTTTCAAAAATACATCCAAAATATTTCTAAAGACAAAAATTTATTTCCATAGAATTTTTCTTCTATTTATAAAAATCTTCGTATCTTTAACAATTTTTCAAAGTGATGACAATTTAGTGAAATGATGCTTTTAACAAATTTTCAATATTTTCAAAATTCTTAGAAGAAACAAATCAACTTTAAATTAAGGATTTTCTTAAATTATTTCAATGTTGAAAATTGTTTAAATATGAGTTTGGTATTTAAAAACTGTCAAAAAGTTTTGTATGTATGTATAGTAAATTTATTTATTTATTTATTAATTACGTACAATTATAAATATTTGCAGGTAATTTTTGGGACCCTTTGCCAAATAGACATGTGGGCCAGCTGATAGATATTTAATTATAAGTTATTTTTATATAATTTTATATTGTTATATCCTATTTATTGAGTTTACCCAGCCAGGGGTCCGGGAAAACCGGGACCATTCGCATGTAAGGCCACAACGACCGTGCCATCTGCTGGATATAAAATTATATGTACATATATAAATTAAGTGATTTCTTGTCTAGATTTTTTTCTAAAATATTCTATTTGTATTTAGAAGCTCTAAAAATTTGTTATTTACAAATTGAATAAGTTTATAAATAATAGTAAATTAGAGCAAAAAATTGAGTTCTTAAAAAAATGTAATTTAAGGGACATTGAACTTTTAAATTAATTTTTTTATTTCGAAAAATAAATAGAAAAAAAAACCAACAAAAAGTGACTAGAGATATTCGATAAAAAAGTCAAGTATCGTTAAATTTACATAAAAAAGAACTAATACTATTATTTTAACATTTCGATTTCCTTTTTAAGAGTTTTTAAAAGTTTTTTATGATAAATGATATAATAAAAATAAATATGTTGGATATTAAATACCAATTTTATTTAAATATATATATATATTATTTTATCTGAAGATGTTTTTTAGTAAAATTGGTTTTTAAGTAAAAGAAAAGTTATTTGAAAACTTTTTTATTGTATATAAATATATAATAAATTATTTACAATTTTATTATAGATAGTATTATTATATATAAATAAACTATAATAAATAGTATATTTTATTTTGAGATCAATGTTCACCTTAATCATATAACTCAGCTACAATTTTTCTTGTAATTTATCATCCTTGACTTGAAATATTTGTGCAATATGACATCTAATTAATGCTTTATATATTTTTTTAAAGAACCTTTTGAAATTAAATCATTTAGATATGGAAGTCCTTCGTAGTAAAAACGTACTTGATTGAATAAAGATGAATAAAAAGAAATCTAACAGGCTACTCATGAGTGTCAATTATCACAAGTCACTTATCACAATTTGTGATAATTTTCAAAAAATTTTATTAATCACATCATCAGTGTCAAATGTATGAAAAATTTTATATCTATTGTATTGTGAATTTAATAAAATTCCTTATGATAACTTGGTATCGTGAATGTTAAAAAATGTGATATTTATCTGCTTATTTAATCAAATTTTCAAATTAAGCCCAAAGGAAATAAAATAATATATTTTTTAAATTTTAAAAACTTCATGAGATAATTTGATACACAATAGTAAATTTGTATCATCAAATTTATCAGAAGTTTCTTATCAGTTATCTCTTCACAATATGTTTTTTGATAAATTTTATCAGTTATCACATTTGTGATAGTTGACAATCGCAATAGGCCTGTTAGCAATTGAACATTATAGTTAAATTGACTCCGAAACATAAGTTCGAAAAAAACAAAGGCATCAGTTCAACTTTCTCAAATTAAAAATTTTCTATATTTCAGGCACCATTTTTTTTTCTAGAAATTATTTTTAGACAAGAAACACAAACAACTTCAGCCTTAGAAGCTAACAAAAATGTGAATTTTTTATAGAATTGTTAAAAAAAATTTAGAGAAAAAGAGGTCTATAAAGCAAGAAAGTTTGAAAATCTTATTGAAAATGGAGGTGCTTTACAATCAAATGAAAATGTTGTTCTTAAAGAGAACGGCAAATAAATAAAATAAAATAATAAACACTTCTTAGAATTTTGAGAAAAATGATGATTAAATGGGCATTGAATCCGATTCATTATCAATCGAATCTATAGATGAAATTAAGTCTCTAATCCAATACCAAGTTGAAAATGCATTCTGCATTTGTTTCGTAAATCCGTTAAATCCGTCCGTTTTTCTCATCTTCAAATCTCCCACACATGTCAGTTGTCTTTAGAATCGAAAGCTATTTAAAATTTTATTTTAGGTACTTCCTATGGGTGTTTTTCTTTTTCTCATGATATCAGTGCTCAGACCAAATGTCGAGCGCTCAGTGCAAACTATGCTCGGATTAAAATTTTATCCAACTCAGACGCTCTGAGTTAAAAAAGTAATGCTCAGAGTACAGATTGTCAATTTTTATCCAAAATTATTTTCTAACGTCATTATTGTATGATTGCTTCAAAATCTATTTTATAAAATTGAAATTTAAAAGATTCAAAATTTTAGATTTTAACCTTCTAAATCTACGTTCTCCATTTTTTAATATGTAAAAAACTAAAAACAAATATCATGATATACGAAATATTTTTTATTATTTGCGTTTTTATTATTTTATTCATAATTTGACGTTTCCTCGTTTGACAACTCTGTGAAGTCTGAAAAATTTTTACGATCGTGCTCTGAGAACTCTGCAAGTTAAAACAGAAATACAAAATGGATAATCTGAGCACAAAAAGAAACACGTGTTTTTTAGCTTGACAGCACTGACTCTAGTCTGATGAGAAAAAGAAAAACGCCTTATAAGTCGTTCTAAATACAAGAATTTTGTATTCTAAATTAAAAATTTACATGTATGTCCTTAAAATAATTTAAAAAGTCCTTTTTCAAATATTTAAATCAAATTATTAGGCGAAGTATTTTTAAAGAAAAACGTGAATTTATTTCCTTAAAAAATAAATTCCAAATCCTAACAAGTGCTTCCCTCATTGATTTTCTGAACAAAAAAAAAAAAAACAGCTTAAATTTTAAATCGTTTTTTTTTTTTGTTGTCAAATTCATTTAAGAATTATTTTTTTGAAGAATTCAAATTTTTCCAAGAATTTCATTCACTTTTTCTGGAAAATTGTTTTATAGAAAACAACCAAACAATAAATACTTTTCCATGTCAGCAACAAAATTCAATGCTATTGACTGTTGTGCTAGTTATTCGACATATTTTTGACGAGGGGCAAAAACTAAATGAAATAAGAAAAAAAACAAAAAAAGGAAATTAAATTTCAATACATGTATATATATATATATATATATATATATCGTACAGAAACCTTGTAGACTAAATAGCAAATAAAACAAAACGATTTTCTTTTATATTATTTGATTTCCTGTGTTGAAAGAGCCCCTAACAACAAAAGTGTTCAAGGACATCGTATTGTGTTTTATTTATCATTGATTCTGCTTGGTTAAATCTATTTTTTTTTTTAAAATTGAAAAAATTTGTGATTAAAAAGAAAAAAAAAAAAAAAATTTTGTTGCATTTGAAAATAATTGATTTTTAAAAAATATTAAAAGTTTAAAAATTTAAGAATGAAAATAATTCACTAAATTTTTTTTTAAGGAATAAGAAACCTGGGGGTTTTTAAATATCAATCAAATATGTTCCTATATCCATATAAATTCCAAAATTCATTCCTACCAAATTCCGGAATTTAAAATTGTATAAATTCCTCTACCAAATGGGTCTACACGAAAGTGCAATTCTATACAGAAAATTCGCTCTATACGAAAACTTTGACAGACAAAATCTTGTAGAAGTGGAATTTTCTTCAGCGATTGTTTAGACGATCTACACATATTTTGTGTATTTGGTAGATGTGTGACAGAATTAAATTAGAATAGTTCGCTGGAATTAGTTGTATACAATTTTTACTTTCAATAAGCGTGTTTTTACTTTGATTGAATATATTAAGCCCTATTAATTTAGGCTTCCACAAGGTCTCCGGTATTTTTACTCTTTTTTATGCTAACGCCTTGATTTCCATCCACGTTTTACCTGCTTCTTCGATTTACTTTTGTTACAGTTCTTCTACATGTACTTTTAGGCTTCCGCACTTCCCCTTGTCTCTTGGGGATTCCCGTCGAGGGATTCCGACCAAGGAATTCCTTAGCGATCGAGGTATTTTTTCTTAGAGCGTAACCAACCCATTTATATAGTCTTTCCCTGATAGCAAGATCTATGAGTTTGTATTTTGTCATTTTCCACAAATCTTAGTTTGAAATTCTCCGTGATCAGAGCATCCCACATATAATGTGCAGAAATCAGTTCAGGGATACTTGAAGTTTTTGAACTATATATATTTTTTCTTTGATATTTAACTGTCACATAGGAAGACTGATTTTACGAATGCTTCGAAAATCCTAAATTTTGTAGATCTGTTAATTTCGGGCAATCACCATTTCTTCCATAGTCTAGCAAATGATACTTTTTTGCTTTCTTGATCTTTATCGTCAATGTCTTCTAAGGCTCCGTCCCCGGTTGTAATTATGCGGCCAGATAGTTGTATTTAAGGTATATTTTCTGGCAGTGTATCATAGATCGTGTGTACTTAGCCTTATTACTTATATAATATTGTAAATATTGTAAAAAACTAAAGAATGCTGAGACTTCTGAATGAGATTTTAAGTAGGGAATCAGTTGTACTTTCGGGTCAGTTACTTTCATACCTACCAATCCTTTAATGTATAGTTAATGGTCGTCTATTTCCAAAATTAAATTAGACGAAATGAATTCTAATCAAAAGATATCCCATAAAAAATTTTTGAAAATTGCTAGTAAATTAGATTTTTTTTCAAACTATGGTTAAATATTGTCAAATGAAATGAAAATTTATAATTGGATGCCTTTTAGAAGGAATTTTTTTTTAACTTAATATAAGGGATCAAAAAAATTAAAAAAATGTACAAATCTGTAAAAAACAAACAAATTTTCTGTAGTACATTTCTATAGTACATTCGTTTTTATTTTTGTCCTTTAAAATTTTTCCCTTTAGGGTCACTCTAGGGTCTCCAATTTTTCTATTTTTTTTTTTTGTGATTTCATTAGCTCTATTCAAATATTTGTTTCCCTTTTCAGTTGTTTTGATACCGTTTTTTTTGGTTTTATCTGAACGTGATCCCTAGTCACATGTTAACATTTTCATTTAATTACATATTTTTTATACCCATACTTTTTTCAATGTTTCTTTCTATTGAAATTAATCTGTGTGCCCCAACTCATTTCAAATTTAATATAAGTAGACAAAATATATATATTGATTGTTTGATTCGTTTCTTTTTTTTAACCATTTTTGGAGTTCTTTATGACACTTTTTTTTTTCTTCTGTCAACCCATTTCAATTAGAAACAAAGGACACCCTTTAGATATTCTTCTACTTTTGTCTCCATAGCACATTAAAAACGAATAATGGACGTTTCCATAAAGAAGCGCGGAAAATTTTTCATCTTATTAAATTGATCTTTTTTTTTATTTTTTTAAAGGATATTAATAACAGTAGACTAGGACCCAGACACCAAACAAAAAAACCAAAAAAAATGAAATTAAATAAATAAATTAAGTATATATATAAAAAATCAAAATATAAAAGCACAGAGGCTTTGAAGAAATTAAAGATAATTTTGTTCAATTTGGACGAAAAAAAATAAATTGAGGGGGTGTTAAAAATCAAAGTTGATGAAAATCTATTTAAAGTGATTTAGATGATGGTAAATATTATCACTAATTAGAAAAGTTTTGCAATCTATAAATTTCTAAGATTTTTATTGTTTTTTATAAGAGGTAAAATTGCACCTATAGCACTTGCACACTTGGTTTACCTTTAATAATATTTAAGGGGTTTTGATACTTTTATCAATAGTTTGTAATTCAATGAAAACCTTGTATTAAGTGAGGGATTCGACTTACGCATCTTCAGCTAATAAGTCGTGTGGTTACACACTGAGCCAACTTTAATTTCTTAATACTCTAGTCCATTGGATGTAATACATATTGGCCGCAAGTATTGGCTAAAAGTTCTTTTATCATATAAATATTAATATGTGTATGAAAGTATATTCAAAGGGTATACTAATTTTGCCATACCACTTACGACGCTGTAATGGAAAGAGGGTAGATGTAAACTCGAAGGCATGGATTGGATTAGAATCAAAGAGTAAATCGATCCAGCTATATGAGCCAGTCCATCTAGCCACACGATAATTCAAAAACAAACAAAGCAAGAATTTTAAAATGTTCACTACTTGGTTTCTATAAAAGAATCGTCATTACTATTGAAATCCAGCCAGTTTGATCAACGGGTATGATGAACTCCATACAACTTCTTTTTTTATATGACAATAACTCCATAGTTAGTTAAGCTGGATGTCTGAAGTTTTGCCAAAAGTAGTTAAGGTTTATGGCCTACATCTGCAAAAAATATAGTTAATGTTGTATAAGAGGTTGGTTCGAATTGATGCCATAACATCCAGCACGGCAGCCCGACTTTTTTAGAGAATTCAAATTTTATTTGATTTGGGGAACATTCAAATAAACATACAATTTCAGAGAAATCGTCACACATCCTTTTTGTTTCCAGTCCTTTGTCCCGAATCTTATTTTTTTTTGCCTTAAAGTCTTCGAATCTTAAAGAATTTTATTTAATGAATATGAAAAGTAACTAGACTGAAACATGTCTTAAAATTAAATTGTAATCTTAAGCAAATTGATGGTATCCTGAACAAAAAAATTAAAATAAAATGAAAATATATTGTGAAACACAATCAAGGCAGAAGATCAGGCATAAAATTATAAAAAATAAAAATAAACTAAATATTTGTTGATTTTTTCTTTTTTTGTAAGGGTTCTTACCCGAAGTCATACTATTTGTCACCACAAAGTTGCCACAAAAAGAATTTTTTATAAAATGAATATATATATATATATATATATATTATATATCAATATTGTATATCGGTCAATATAATAATATTCTTGGTGTCAAAATTTTGAAAAATTAATCCAATATAAAAAAAAAAACTGGGTGATTTAATTTGTCATAAAATAAAAAAATGACTTTTATTTGGGAAAATATATTTTTCTTATTTTTGGGTTACAATTTAAGATTTTTCTTAATTAAATAAAAGTTTTTTTTTTATTCTTTTATTATATTAAAGTTTATATAATAATTTTCTTTTTTTTAAAATATCAGAAAAAAACCAATTGAATTAAATATTTAAAACAATTTTTTGGGTTAAGATTATTTTAATTTAATTAAATTTTATTTATGACACCTTTTCAAAGTTTAATAGAGAAAGTATCCATTTTAATTTAGAGAGCAACAATTGTAATTCATATTAATCAATTTTAATTCAGAAAACGTCATTTTATATTCAAATTAATTAGTTTCAATTCAGAAAGCGTCTTTTGTAATGTTTTAAAGCGTCAATTGAAATGTCAACTGTGCGATTTATACAGTTTGCACATATACCAATCCAATGATTTAATAATTATTGTCATTTTTTTAATATCATTAAGGCTTTCTGAATTACAACTGATATTTTTTGAATTAAAATTAATATTATCTGAATTAAAATTGACTAATCTGAATTACATTTGATACTTTCTAAATTAAACTTGGAAATGGTTATCTGGCTAGAACTTTATTTTAAATACTTTTATATTAACTTGCCGGGGTCTATGAATTTATTTTTCAGTCTGTCACACTGTGAATAATTAATATCAGAAATCTGACCATAAATTTATAAGAATTGTATCGTGTAGTGGTTAGTGAAGTGGCATCGGGTGCAAGAAGATCTGAGTTCGATCCTCGTTAGAAGATAAAATTGCTTATTTTTACCTTCAACAGAAATAATAAAAACAATTACAAATAAAATTAATTTATTTGGATAGTTTCTTTTAAAATTTATAACTTTAAAAAGTAAAATACTTCACTTTTATAATGTAAAACTCAATTTATAAACATATATTTAAAACAATTTTGCGTACTTATATATACATATGTGCATGATTAAACCTGTTGAGTACATTAAAGAATGTTGGCAGCTAATATTTCGATTTGAATCTGAGCAAAGGTTGTGAAATAATATACAAAGCTTAGCAACATATTTTAAAAAAGTATACCAAAAGCAAAAGTAAATCTGTTAACCTTAATTCAGCAATTTACTTTTACATTAAAACACTTTTAATGCAAAAGATCTGCCATTAATTGTTGGTTAATAAAAATTTTCAATATTTTAAGCTTAAAAGCTTACAAGAACTGTTTCTTATATCAAAAATTTACTTTGAAATTAAAACAGTAATAAATTCACAATATCTACCATCATTTTCTACATCTTGGGGATAATTTTAATTAAATAAAAGTATATATTGAAAAAAAATAATTTTTATTTTATATCTACTCTATGATCTGATCAAAATTAATTTGTAATTAAAATATTAACAAGTTTAAAATTTTAATCTAATCTATTTTCGATTATACCATAATCTAAACTATTTCAAAGAATATTATACAATACAAAGAATTTTAATTAAATTAATATTTTCCAAATAATATAAAAAAAAAAATCCTTTACAATTACATTAAAATCATAAAAACTTGTTAATTTTTAACAAAGAAATTTATTATTGTTAAAATTTGAAAAATTAATTATATGACAATTTTAGAAAACAATAGAATCTTTAATTTTCATTGTTTCAAGACAGTTGTAATTTGTTAATTTATAAAATGAATTTTACAAAAGTTTTAAGATAACACAGACTGATTGTTTGATAATTTTTTTTTCTTTTATAAATAAGTACAACATCCTGCTAAGAAATACTTTTTATGTCAAAATAATTTTAATATTTATTTAATAAAATTTTAAGTTTCAAAGGAATCATGAACTGATAATTTCTTAATGTGTTAACAAGTTTTATTTTTTTAAGGTGTTAAGCTTAATTATTAATTTGTTTTGATAAGTTTTTTAATTTATTGTAATTTATTATAATGAAAAAGTATTAGATGATAATTTGATTCAGAAATAAATGATTATTTTAAATAATTGATTACTAGAGCAAATACATACATTGTTACTAAAATGCAAAAAATCAAATTGTAGTTGAAAATATTTTAACTTTAAAAAAAAAAGTATTCATTAAAATATTATCATAATAATATTAAATAATCTGCCATGCCTGAAAAGAAAAGGCATGCTTCACTCCCTCATCACATTGTATAAGGTAAAGGTCTGTTGATAAATAAATAAATTATTTAATCAACTACACATTCCACGTTGGAAATGCGTTTTTTTCAATTTTTATTAATTTCTGTTTGATATGTCCTTTCCCACAGTTCTTAATTGACTGTCTATCTATACCGTATCAACTTGTTGGAACAGTGGTGACATTTTACATTTTTATTACGAGAATTGATCTTAATGAAATCTTCTCTGGAATGAGAAGTTGGTGTTCTAACCACTGTGCTGCTGACTCAACCGTTTTTTAAATTTCAATTCTCTTATTGCTTTCACTGCAGTTTTAACTTGATTCCTCCATTGCATCAAACCAAATCATTTTAATAATATTGATACAATTATTACTTAACCATTATTTTAATATATTTTTGTTTTTTTTTTTTGTACGAGGGAATGGAGAGCTTGAAAGCCACCCATTTCTTTAGGTAGTAAGCGACATTAACGCACTGAAACCCCACCCTTTTTGAACCAAACTTTAGAAAGAAACCTGTGATGCAAATGTACAGTTTTATTACAGGGATGGTAATTTGGGATTATGATATATTTGGATATTAATGAGAAAGATGTTAATATTCTTCCTAAATTTAATTAAATGGATCACATACAAATTACCAATTTCAGGGAACGTATTGAACAGAATATGGTTCCATAATCTCGACACGCGCATAACAAAGGAATTTCCATAAGTTGTGGTTCTAACTTCTGCATACTAAATATGCAATATGAAATTGAATTTTTAATTATACAAAGTTTTAATTTTAAAAGCTTAGACCTCTGGGGAACTGAAATGATAAAATTCTAATAGTCTGACAAATACTTCTATAAAATTTAAATTTAATATTTAGTCTTTGGAACAAAATGTGTTTTAAGTACCTTCATTATCAGGATAAAAGTAATGTAATAAACAAGGAGCAAAATAGAATGACTTCCCATTGTCAAAATATTTCATGAAAATTTAGTTTTTACAGTGCTTTTAGTTTGCCATTCTTCTATTTCGAAATTTTGATCTTCGAAAATGTTTACTTAGATTACCAAGAAACATAATTAATTTGCAAATTTTTTTTTTTAGTAACCGCCTAATTATATGCAATAAATGACAATAATATTATTGAGAAAGTTTTTTATTTTCGAAATTTATTATAAAAAGATTTTTGTGCTCTCTAAATTTGTTTTCTTTTTTTTTTTTGCAATTAAATATTATAAATTTTAAGTAATTTATTAAAATATTTTTAACATTATATATATTATATTTGTCCCATGCAATATTCTTTTAATTTATAATATAATTGAAATGCGTTAACATTTTAAAATAATTTCAAAAATTAATTTATATAAATATTTAATATATTAAACTGCTTTTTTAAAACTACTTTTTTTCTTAAACAACTTAAATTTTTTTATATTTATTTTTATATTTATTTTAAAATATTATTAATATATTTTCTTCGTGTATATATTAAATGTGCATAAATATGTTTTATTTAATATGCCTTTTATTAATCGCACATATTAACTTTATTAAAATATACTTATTAATATTTTGTTTTAATAATAATTATATAATAATAAAAAAAATGCAAAAATTAATAAAAAAAAAATATGGCACATTTTAAAAAAAATTTTAAATTAAATTTCAAAAATATAAATCAATTTATATATTTATTTAATTTTTTATTTAAAAATTAAAGTTTATAAAAAAATGGATAAATATACCTATATACCTATATGCATTCGAAAAAGTTGGAACATGGATTAATAATAACTAAATATTAATAAATTAATTATTAATTTTTCAATTAATAATTACAAAATACAAATTGACATTTTTGGAAGTCGATTAACAAGGCACAGTAAATTAATAAAAAATTTACTAATAAACTTTCATACTTTAATTTGTTTAATATAATAATAATTATTATAAGTTACATTTATTAGTTTATACAAATATTATTTAATTATATATAATTATATTTTTACTCATATATATATATATATATATTTATTATTAATTATACCACTGAATTAAATTTTTAAAAATAAATTTTGCAAAAATATTACAAAAATATTATAACAAAAAAAAGTTTATTTTTTTTTATATTATTGTATATAAAGTTAATTGGATTCCATTTAATAATACCTATAACATATTTATTTTACATAATAATCCTGATAATTTTGTATTTATTAATTGTGTTAAAGGTTAATATTAATTAATATTACTTAAAAAAACGAATTAATTATTTTTCATAATTTTGTAAAATAAAAAAAAAAACTTTATTAAATGAAAAATAATTAAAAAAATATATTTATATATATATATAAATTATAAACATGTATTAATATTAATATATTAAATAAATCTCATTTTTGAAGTATTCCTTAATGAGCCCTAAAGAATCCTTCAAAAAACTGATTATTTTGAAAATTATATACTTAATAATTAATTAATAATCTATATAAAAAGTTATTAATTAATTAATAAAAAAAATAAAATAAAACTATATTTAAATTGTTATATTATAATAAATAAAAATTAAACAAATTAAAATTAGCATTTTTTAATCGAATTTTATTTATTAAGGTAATAATTATGAAGAATTATAAAAAAAAAAGAGTAATAATGATATTTAATAATAATAATTAATAATAATAATATTTATATAATATTATGTTTGTATTAATTTAGCTATAAATTTGTAAATACTGTGGCAGAAAAAAAATAATAATAAAATTAATATTTATAAATATTAATTTTTTTTTAGTTTTTTCTATTTGTAAAAAAACACAAAAATTATTGAGAAAAATTTGATTGAAAATAAATGAAAAAAAAAATTATAACAAAAAAAGTTTATTTTTTTTTATATTATTGTATTTAAAGTTAATTAGATTCCATTTAATAATACCTATCATTTATAAATAATATATTGACTTTTCGACATTATAAATGGCCATTCAATTTTTAAAAATATACCGAATTTATAAATCCCAAATTCAGCCTCGTTTAAGATTCTGTCCTTTGGGAGGAAGGGCTAAGAGTATTGAGAGTATTGATTGAATAATAAATTGGACAGAGGTTTAAACTTTGAGTTGCAGAATTACATAATATAAATAAATTCAAATTTGAAAACCTACTAAAATTTTTCAACTGAAGGATCTTTGTTGAACTGAAGGGTATGAGAAAATTGATCAAAAATATTTTAATAATAAAAATATCATTTTATCATAAAATCTTATTTTCGAACTAAAACCTTCGCTTTCAATACGTAAAATATTTTATTTGTTCATTAATTTGATCTGGAAACATCTCAAAATCCCAAAGTAACAATATCCCAATTACAAAACTCAAAAATTAGAAATTTTCAACCTAAAGGTTTAAATTAGTTAATCCAACTACACCTGAATTCACCAATTTGTAAAATAAAAAGAATTAATATTTTATTCTAATTCCACAAAGTAAAATCTTCAAAGTAAAATCTACAAAATAATTTCCAAAGCGTAAACTAAGAAGATGTTTTAGAGTTTGTTACAAAATTTGTATTATTCGCTTTTTCCAGAATATTTATACATACATATACGGAGATTCTGAATTAGGGGGGATTTTAGAGTTAGATTCAAAATCACAGTTTCAATAATTTGTTTAGCAAGGGTTTGGGGGTGGCAGACTACACTATTGTTAATTTGTTATTTGTTTAAATATGCATGTAAAAAATTCTTAGGAGGGATTTTATAGTTGGTTACAAAATGAGGATTAGACACTTTTTCCAGAATATATGCACATAAATTAGGATGGATTGTTTGAGTATTTCGTACCCAACCTGAATAAAGTTTCGAAATTTGGGATTTTGTAATTTGGGATTGTGTGATTGGGATTTTGTGATTTAGGATTACATACCCAACCCATTTGATCTGAGTTTGGTTACCTGTGTTTACAATTGAACATCTATTTATGTTTTACAGATTTTTAGAAGTACAAATTTATTTAACATAACATAATTTGCAAGTATTATCAACATAATTATATGTATAAACAGGGGGTTTCCTAACAAAGTGCACTGCTATATATCACATATCACAATAAGTTCTATGTATGGGATCTGAGTTAAGGTTCTTCTAGTTTCCAAGATATAGCGCCTTAAATGAAATTTTCAAAAGTTTTTAGACCGCTTTTAGACTACATGTGAAAATTATGTAAAATGTATTCGAAAGCTTAAGAAACCCTCTTTAAAAAAAGTTTATATTCATTTTTCTACGGTTTCAAATGTAAAAACTGAAACAATTCCAAAGCTGTATCTCCTAAACTAGATAAGCTGTTAAGATAAAAAGTACTGCAAATTAAAGCTGCAAATTCAGAGATTAGAAATTTTGTAAAATTTTGAAACTTATAGGTCTCATGTTATAGGTCATCCTGTAAATGGACTTTTTAAATAAAAAAAAAAACTGTTTGATACTAGAAGAACTTTAGCTTAGCTCCCATTCACAAAGTTTATCTACTCATAAGTATCTATTTAGTGGTATATAGCAGTGCACTTAATTAGAAATACCCTGTATATATATATACAGTATAAATCTATAAATTTCCAGGAACAAATATGTAAGTTTTATAAAATGGACTTTTACAAGTAAAAATAAAAGGATAGGTTTAATAGAACAACATAGGGGGCCTCGGTGGTGCAGTGGGTAAGCATTTGGCTTATTAACCGAGGGGGTCCGGGTTCGATTCCCGGTCAGGTCATACAATATTTAATTTAAAAAAATTATTGAAAAATAATTTTTCTTTACGAATCCCCATGGTGACCAAATATAATATAAATATACAAATATATAATATAAACAAAATAAATAATATAGTAGTTATAAATAAATAGAAAGTATTTAATAAGGGGTGCACAACGGGCCGCAAGGCCTAGGTGTAAGGGAGACTTGCTTTCCCCCCCTGTCTAAACAACAACAACAATAGAACAACATTATAAGAAAAAGTTTGATGGAATCATTCAATAACCAAAGGCATTAAAAGATTCTCTTTAATTAAATGGTTGTTAAAAAGGACATTTTCCAAATATAATTGGAAAATACCATGGTAAGGAATTTTGAGTATATTGAAAAATAATTTTGAAACGATTTTTTAGAACTTTTTTTTAGAATTTTAAATACATGTTAAAATAAAATGTTGGAGGTTACATTTTACTAAATATTACTTCAAAAAGGTTTGTACGCAGGTATCCAAGTTATAGGTGTTTAAAATTTAAAAATATTCAGATTTCGACCCCTAACAGCTCCTTAAAAGCAGCAGCATATAAATATTTTTTTAATTTAATTATAATTACATGGATTCCAAGAACCTTTTTATCTCAATATTGTAAGTTTCTAACTTGAATCGTTCGGAAATTATAAGAGATTTGAAGTAAATTGAGCTTCCGCATAACTGAAAATTTAGGTACAAATGGCAAATTATATATATATTTATTTTAAATATATTAAAAAAAAAGCTTATAAAAGGAATTGTCGTTTGGCACTTTCAGATTAAAAGTACGTCTTAAAAAACTTACGTAATAAAAATTTAAATATAGGGATTTTGTAAATTTTGGGAGCCTGTAGCCCAAAGTAACAAAAGAGGATATAGAGAAAGTTTTTACATAAAATTTATGATTTTCCTCAGTAGTTCATATTTTTTCAAAATTTTTTGAATATGCGCTAAAAATTTAAAATGTTACAACGAAAACTCTTGATATCTTAATTTTAACTGATCCTACTTTAATAGATATTTTTCTTACACAGGTAATTTTCCAGGAACAATTTATCAAAATGTAAGATTCTCATTTTTAGAAATTTTAAGCTATCTTAAGGTAAGTAAAACATCTTCTCTAAAAATTTTTAAATTTTCAGTATAAGTGAGAGATTATTTAGAGTAAGGTGCGAATGCACATATCTCAAAATATCGTATTATAAAAATCTAATTTATTAAATTTGAATTTGTTTAGGTGCATTAAATTAAATTCAGGTAAAATGGGTCCAGAAATGGAAAATTATGCCGATTTTAAGAATGTGCATTTCAAAACCGAAGTTGAAAATGGAAAGCGGGTATCAAAAGAATGAAAGATGCAGCTCTTTAAAGAGCAAAAAATACTTTTATATAAAATATATAATGAGGCTTCGGTGGGTTAGTGGCTCAGCATTCGGTTTATTCGATTCCGGTACGGGTTATGATTTTTTAAATTGACAAAAAATTATTGGAAAATAATTTTTCTTTACAAATCCCCATGGTGACGAAATATATAAAGTAAAACATAATATATATATATGATGTAAACAAAATAAATAGTATAACTAATAAAATTAATAGATAGTATAATCTGCCACGCCTGAAAAGAAAAGGTATGCTTCACTCCCTTATCACATTGCATGAAATAAATAAATATCTTTATATATCACATAATATACAGTGTCTGGTACTCAAAAGTCGCAAATAGCAGAGATAGAGAAATTCATTAAACACAATAAATTTTAATAGAAGGTCCGGGTTTATATCCACGGTTTCCGAGATATCTACCCTAAAATTAAAAAAAAAAAAAAAAACTTTTTACTCTAATTTTTACATAACCCCCAGAACAATTTTGTGTTCGTTATGAACTTGTTTATCATCTTTACTTTCCATGATTTAAGTTCCAGGCGCCCTGTATAAAAATATTTTTTAGTAGTTTTTGTAACTTTTGTTTTATAAAATCTCAAAAAATACAGGTCTTGTATATTTGTAGAATTAAATAAAAACACATCTGAATTAATTAATATTTAATATTTTTTTCATTTTCATTTCTTCCTAATTCCTAAGCATCGTATGTTATTACCAATGGTTTTTGGTCAAAAAGAGATCTCAAATTAGGAGAGTTCCTCAACTGTCAGTACTTGTCATTGACCAATAGTAATTACGTGCGGTAATAATTAACATGCGGTAAATACATTAATTAATATGTAGTAATATTAACATTAATATATTTATTAAAACTTATGTATAGGGTGATTTGAGAGTTTATCACATAAAGTGTGACAAAGTTAGTGAACTAGGGTTCACTACATATTCATTACTGTAATATATTCAGTAAATAATTTACACAAAACCTTATTCCATTTCGATGTTTTTTTATTGAAGTTTCTTATTCCAATGGATGAGAAAATAATAATTCTCTACGATTAAAGTCAAAGTATAACATATACAATTATACAATTATAAAGTATATCAGTATATTACCGTATTAAAAGTATTGCCATGTAATATAATTATCTAATTGAACTAATTTAGCATTTTAGCATAATAATATATCACAATTACCTATTTGTATTACATTCCATCATTTTCTTTTATTAAATGTTAAATTAAAACATTATTTATAACTAAGATATAAAGTCGTATAGTTATCTATAAATATTTTTTAACTTTAAGTTATTTATAAAAATATCTTAAAATTTTAATCATTCATTTTATATCATATTCGAACGAAAAAAAATTTTTTATTAATTTTCTTAAATTTTTTTAGAAATTTAATATTACTCCAAAGAACACACAAACATACATATAATGATTTAAATTGATTTTATATATACGGATTAAAATAAATCTTAAGATTTTTTTTTTATATTTAAATAGGATATTTCAAAAGAAAATCTTAAATTAATTTATTTTACAAAATGTAATTTAAAACTAGAATGAAAAAAAAAATACAAATATTTAGCAAATAAATGGTGGATGTATCAAACGAATTTTTGATCTACCTTACAAATATAACCTTGAACAGATTACTCGTATTAAAAAAAAAGATGTATATTTGTATATTAAAATGTAATACAAAACTGTATATATATTCTATTGTTACGAAAATTGTAAAGAAATTTAGTCTGATTAATAAAATAACCTAATCTAAAAATAACTATCTGCAAGTTAAATCAAGGTTGTTTAGAGTAGCACATTTATAAACATTTATTTTGAACATTTAATTCTAGAAAATATTGTATGTCCCTGTAACGTACTGAGTCAATCAGTCAGCGATATTTTTCCAAATAAAAATTTATTTTAATAAAGGATGATATAAAGCTAAATTACCGCTGAAGAGTACTTAGAGAATAGATTTTTTAGTCTATACAGTACTGAGTAAAATAGTACTTAAGTATAAAGTTCTAAGTACTATTACCTAACCTATTACTCATTAATTTGTCAAATCCGAGTATTAATAAGGTTTCAGTACTTATAAAAATTATGTATAAGGAAAAGAATTAAATAAAAAGAATCCTCAATTCCTATAGAAAGTAATTAAATTATGAGTATAATTACTTTTGTAATTATTTTTTATACTTAAGTAATGGCTTAAATGCAAAAAAACTGAGGTTGAACTCGAAATTTTTAGTTGAAAATTGAAATTTACGTATAAGCTTAGTTGAGCTCAATCAAATATTTAAAAAATACTTGAATTCATGATATTCAATTATTTTTCTGATATTCAAATAGGTACTTGATACTTAAGTTTAAAAAATAATTACAAAAGGAATTAAACTGAAAATATTTAATAACTTTCTGTGAATTACAAGTATTTTTACTTTATTCTTTTAATTATACTTAAATTTTTAAAGTATCAAAATGTTACGAATACAAGTACTTGACAAATGTTTTATGAGTATTAGGTAATGGAACTGGTAATTGTACTGGTACTTGAAATATACCAGGCCTGTTAGAAGAAATAAAAAAAATTACCTAGTATATACAACTTATTATATAAATTGAAGCTTTTAACAGCTTTGGGTTAAAAAAAAATAGAAAAAAGGAGAACATAACCGGCTCTTTATGACAACCAAAATAAGTAATCAGACCGACAAAATTATTATCAGACTGACAGAATGAATTTAAACATGTTTTAAAGGGATTATAAAAATTCTTTAAATAAAAATATCGAAGAGCATAATTACACATATCTACTCGTAGAGTAAATTCACTGATTGTGCTAGCAATATAATGAATTTGAACTGATTGAAGACTTCTTGGGAAATAAGATTATTCAATTAATTGGCTATATAATCTGATAATCTTTAGTTCTCATAGATTAAATAAGATACAAAATCCAAAAAAAAAAAAATAAACTATAAAGTAATTATGTTGGGTATTTTAGAATATATCTTCTTTTAATAGTTAGCTGGTATTGTGAATGCTCAATTTAATTAAAGCTTGATTTGATAATTCTATAAAGTAATTCTTTTTCTGGGTATTTCAAATATATTTCAATTTTCTTTTTCGAATTTTTTTGGTAATTTCATTATTAATTTGTACATCAAATTCTAATTAATGGGGAAAAACTGTTAAAGTCCTACATAAGCAAAAAAACAGGACTGTCTAGACTAAAAATCTATATGTTTAGTAGTCTTCAGCTGTAATTTAGCTTTATACAAGCCTTAATTAAAATAAATTTTTATTTGGAAAAATATTACTGACTGATTGAGTCTTCATTTAAAATTGTGAGTATAGGTTATTAAACAATATTACACTAAATAATTGAAAGCCTATTTTAATGTTTTATAGAAAGTTAAACATCCCGGAGAACATGGTATTATAAACCATGCTCAACTCAGAGGGTCATATTCACGTAAAGTTTAATATTAAAAAGTTGATACATTTAGGTGATCTGCCTTTGTATTCAGGAATTTAGTTTAAATATCTCTTTAACTGTTGATTGGTGATTTAATAAAGAGTCCTACTCCTTTAAAATTTTTGTATCTCAGCTCTGTTTCAGTTTCATTAATCAGGATATTCATTAAGGAATTGATCCTAAGCACTTTTACTTGAAAGATCGGAGTCTTTATCAACACAAAATTTTAAATTTACGAATATAAGAAGATTTTCTAAGATTAGTAGAGATAATAACAGCGAATATAATTTGCTGGGAAACCAAATTTTCCATCACTACTCAGTCTTTCCAATAATTCCACTACACAATACTCTAAGATAATGGAATTAATTTTAGTGAATCAGATTTTGTATAGTTGAAGATGTTTTGTTTCCCTGGCAATTTTCGAAATGAGCCTTAAAAGTTTCAATTGTACTGATTTAATGCGGGACATAATTCAGAAATGTCAAATAATTTTCAAAATAAACTCAAAATACTTCCATAGCCCTCTTCCTGCAAACAAACTGCATATTTGTATCACAGGTTCCCTCCTAATGTTTGGTTGAAAAGTGTGTGATTTTGGTGTGTATACGTTGCACACTACCAAAAGAAACCCCGCACAGTTTCGATTGGTGGCTTTTAAGCTTTGCATCCCCTCGTGTAAATATTTATAAAGTATACATTCTACTACTGTTAGCCTTAACTGTTTAACTTCCCCCCGCCCATTATAGTTCTTTAAAAAGTCTTTTCTAGACGAAAAGTTTTAGTTTTATAAAATAAAATAAAAAAAATAAATCAAATTTAAAAAAAAACTTTTACAAAACAACAATAAAAAAATTAATTAACACTTCAATAAACTTTAAAGTAAAAATATTTAAAAATTTTGTTTTCAAAAAAGTTTTAAAATCAAACCAATTTAAAAACAACAAAAGAGAAATCTTTATTAATTTTCTTTAAATATATTTATAAATATATACAGGGTGTCTAACGCTCAGTGGTTCATACACCTGGAGCTGATTAAGGGGATCCAGACGAATGAAAAATTGTTCTAGATGGCGGGGTTTCCAGTGATCCGTAGACCTGGAGGTGATAAAAGGAGTTCAGACAAATAAAAAATTGTTCCGGAGGAGAGGTGAGCTTATGACGGTTTCCGAGATAAAGAACTTCAAAGCTTTAATTATTTAAAGAAATAAAAATATTTTCGCCCTGTCTAATGTAGAATATTCGTTTAAGTGTCGGAAGCTAGCTGGGGCTAAGGGCTTTCATATGCACATCTAAACTTAACCATTGTAATTCATAATTACAGAAATTCAATTTTAAAATCCTATTCCTCAGTTTAAATTAAAGCCCTCAAATTTTTATCATATCTCTTACTGTTTTCAAGATATCTATGGACCTTTGAGTGCTGGACACCCTGTATGTATATTTATATAAAAAAACATAAATACAAATTCTTTTTAAACTTTTTTATTTATTTTTGTATCATCATTATTATTATCATCATCATCATTATCAATATCTTCATCCGGATGTTCATTATAATGATGTATCTCAACATTTTCATTATTTAATGTCTGCTTATGTGAATTGTCTGATGAAAATGTATTAGACATTGAAATTTTTTTATCATTTTCATCTTTATAATAAATGTCTTTACGTTTTTTTACACCAACAACTTTTTGCAAAATGTTGTCTTTATTTAATTTCATTTCAACAAAATTACTCCCACCATCTGATTGTTGCTTATTATGTTGCTGTTGTTGTTGTTTAGAATTATTATCTTGTATTGTATCATTTTTTGTATCAGATTCTGTTGATTGTGAATTTTCATCATTTTTAACCAATAAATTTGATGGTAAATCAACTGATGGTGCAGCATTTGGATTACCTTCAAATTCTTCTTGTTGTTGTAAAAGAGCTTTCAATTTTGTTGCTTGCAATTTGTACTACAAATATAAAGAAAAAAAAAACAATAATTAAAAAAAGAAAAAAGTCTACATTAAATGGTATAGGAAATTAAAAAATTTTGTACAATTTTTTAATTTTATAACAAATTTAATCTAAATTACTCGTATATATGAAATACATATTTTGCAAGGATCTAATGTCCTTGTTTAAAAATATTTTCTCGCAGATAATTCCACAAAAATTTAAAAGCTTGGTGCTATGAATTTTCGAAATTAGCTTCTATGGAATGCAATGTCAATAAGTAAATCTATTCGTTATTCTTTATTTCAGGGGTATACTCGTATTAAAATTGCTCCTTCGTTTGTAATGCATTGATCGAGGCAAGATAGATATAAAACAAAAGGTTTGGATTGGATTAGTAAAGTAAAGGAGGGGTGAAATAAAGTCAAATCAACTTTATTACCAAAAACAATGGAAGTAAAGTTAAATTAGCAATTCTATCTAATTTCCAAAAAAAATTTTCAAAAAATAAAATAAATGATACAAAAAATCCAATCCGAAAAAACTGAATAAACAATAATTACTTATTTTAAATTCACTATCTTGATTATAAAAATATTGAAATATTCCGGAAAAAGGGAATAAACTAATTTTGAGAAAATTTTAAATCCCTTCTTATGGTTTTAATTATAAATTTTTTTTTTTAAGAAAGTATTCGAAGGCTACCGCTCTAAAGCCCCCCACAAAACAAAATATTGAAACTTTAATTTAGTAAGTACAGATAAAATCCTTCTACTGATCTTTTTGAAATTCATTTTTGGTTACCGTCCCTAAAATTCTACTAAGCAAATAATTTAAATCCTAATGTTGTATTCAATTCTTATATTGTGTTAATATTGCGGAAAACGGTTAACCCAAATTTAATAATTAATTATTTAAATTCCTTCTAATTTATAAATATTCTGAAAAAAATTTTTCAGTAATTTTGGTTTTTAGAGTTAGGTAAAAAATCAGGATATTTCCCCTTTTCGAAATATTTGCAAGGTCTAATTCGATTTTATTTCCATTGTTTTTGGTAATAAAGCTGCTTCGACTTTATTTCACCCTTCTAGTAAATCGATCTAGCTATGTATGTCTGCCCATCCGTCTAATATCTTCTGTCTATACCTCATGTTGGAACAGGGAGGTTATATTATATTAGTATTATTAGAATTGATCTTAGTGAATGCCACATACAATTTAAACATGAAATAGTACTAGACCTCTAGGCCTTATAACATGTAGAAACGTCTTGGATTTTCAATATTTACAATTCAATTTTTTGTTTATATTGTAATATTTTGTATTTCTGTTATATGGTATTCTATATCTGTGAGTTATATTATTCAATTAAATTATTTGTTTATATTATTATATTAATGTAATTATTCTTAAAGATAAATAATTATTAATTATTAACCAAATCTGAAATAAATTCTTTGCTCGTTCGGTCAATTTTTTCGGAATTTCTAATAAAGGTATAGAACTAAAAATAGGTACGGTTCATATAAAAGTAAATTTAAAAAAA
Source organism: Dolichopus griseipennis (assembly GCA_963082915.1). Classification (NCBI taxonomy): domain Eukaryota; kingdom Metazoa; phylum Arthropoda; class Insecta; order Diptera; family Dolichopodidae; genus Dolichopus; species Dolichopus griseipennis. Next base: position 121,101,107 of record OY720442.1, on the reverse strand, counting down.
TAGTTCAAATTTGATAATTATTTTAATAATCCCACCAATTAGTCCCAATTAAAATAAGAGTAATAGAGTCCTCTAATACTAATCAAAAACAGCAGTAAAAAACCGAAAAACATTACTGGGAAACAGAAAATCAAACAAAAGTAATAAGCTCCAACTTATCAATTCGTTGTTAAAATCTAAATTTAAAAATTTCTAAATATTTTTTAAAGTGTTCTTAAAATTATTTAAAAAGAGTTATTTCTGTTTTATTTCTTCCTAATAATTTTTAAATATATTTTCAAAAATTTTTAAAGAATTGACTTATAATTATTTAAATTTTCTAAAAATATCAGAAATTACTTTTAAAAGTATCTTTAAATTAGATAAAATTTTTAAAAAAATTAATTAAATTCATTTTTTTTGCATACTTTTAGGTTTTGTTGTTTTATGTAGGAAGGATTAAAAAAAATTAATTTAAAATTGAAAATGACATTATTTATTTAAATATGTTCTATTAAAAATAATCAAAAATAAAATAATTTTAAAAATAGTTATTTAAATTTCTATATTAAAAATATATTTTTGAAAAATATTTAAAAAAAAGTTTTGTATTATATCTTTTTTAGAAATAAATTTTAAGTAAAAAATAAATATACAATTAACCCAGAGCATTATTATATATTTCTATGTAAACCATATGTTTATAATAATTTTTATTTAAAAAATCAATAATTTTCTATGTAAATTAATACAAATAGTCCTATTATTGAACCTCAGAGTTATTTAGTTTCAGAATTAATACTTCTTAATTTCAAATATTTTCGTAATACTTTTCATAAAAAAACTTTATTTTTAATATAAAAGAATTGGGAACGTATCAAAATCCCAAATGTCAAAATCCAAAAGTTACATAATCCCGAAATTTCAAAATAACAAATTTACAAAATCCCAATTTTCAAAATCCTAAACATAAAATCCCAAAATTAGAAATTTTTAATGCTACCTCAAAATTATTAAACGTCACGTCAAAATTATTAAAAATTTTACTATTTTTCATAGAGAAATGTAGGAAAAGTATTAACATAGGTACTGTTATAGTACCGATTAGAATTGGATTGAAAATCAGAGTTTCAGTAATTTGTTTAGTGGGGGTTTGTGGGCGTCAGCCGCTATTTTATTAAATGTTACAATAGGGATAATTAAAACATAATTTTTTTGTGTTTTCTGAAAATCGCGATACTTCTGGCTTTGTCAAGAAACCAATTTTACTAAAAACTAAACAACCTATTTTTTTGGAATTTCCTACCCAATCTGAATAAAATTTCGCAATTTAGGATTTTGTAATTTGGGATTTTGTAATTTAGGATTTTGTAATAAGTTAAAAAATTTTTGGGATTTCGTACCCAACCCAAAAAAAAACGAGGAAGATTATAGTTGCCCTTGTCAACTTTTAGATACCCGTGCATACCCACTATGGTGTATAAAATAACCGTAATTTACTTCTCTTATACATTTAACTCATTACTCCATAATTTTGACGTAAAACAAAAAAAAAAATCACAAAACATAAAACAAAATTTTCATTCATTGTCCCATAACTTTAGCTTAAAAAAAAAAAAAAAAAAAAATTAACAAAAAAAAAAAAAAATAACAAAAAAAAAAAATCACAAAAAAAAAAACAAAATTTTCATTCATTGTCCCATAACTTTAGCTTAAAAAAAAAAAAAAAAAAAAAAACAAAAAAAAAACAAAAAAAAAACAAAAAAAAAAAAAATGGCCCACCCTAAAATTCCGATGGTCCGAGTGATGTCCGACTTTGCCAACTAACTTGCCCTATTACTTTACCTGCCCAATTTTAATTTTAACCATGTAGCTTCATTAGATTCGCAGTTATTGAATCGAAAGCTTTGTATGGCAGCCCCCCCAAAATGGGGCCGTAACATTTTGAAACTTCATATAAGTGCTCGATTCATTATATAAATAACCGTGTGTAATTTTTATCGTCGTACTATAATTAGTTTTGAAGAAATTCATGTTGGTGCAAATAAGTTGTATGGCGGCCCCCCCCGAAAATGGGGCCCTAACATTTTGAAACTTCATATAAGTGCTCGATTCATTATATAACTAACCGTGTGTAATTTTCAGCCTCGTAGTATAATTAGTTTTGCAGAAATTCATATTGGTGCAAAGAAGTTGTATGGCAGCCCCCCGAAAATGGGGCCCTAACATTTTGAAACTTCATATAATTGCTCGATTCATTATATAACTAACCATGTGTAATTTTCATCCGCGTAGTATAATTAGTTTTGAAGAAATTCATATTAGTGCAAAGAAGTTGTATGGCAGCCCCCCGAAAATGGGGCCCTAACATTTTGAAACTTCATATAAGTGCCGGAGTCATTATAAAACTAACCGTGTATAATTTTTATCCCCGTAGTATAATTAGTTTTGAAGAAATTCATGTTGGTGCAAAAAAGTTGTATGGCAGCTCCCTGAAGCCTTGGTCCGATTTTAACCAAAAACAATAGGGAACCTAGAAATTGTCTAAAAATGACTTTGTGTGAATTTCAAGACTCTAGCCCTTTTAGTTTTTGAGTTATCGTGCTGACACACGGACGGACGGACGGACGGACGGACGGACAGACACACATAGCTAGATCGACTAATTTTTCGATTCTGAGCCGATACGTACCCTTGACACTATATCTAGCTCGTCTAGATCGATGCGTTACAAACGGAGGAGCAAATCTAATATACCCGATGTCATATACATGCACGGGTATAAAAATAGAATTATGAAGAGAGGAGTATAAAAAATAACTCAATCAAGAATAATTGCATAATTAAATCAATGTTTCTCAATCAAAATTTTATTTTATAGTATAATTGAAAATTTTTGTGCATCTCGATCTCGAAATCTTAAATCGAACTTCAGTAATTTTAACTAATTTGACTTGATGATTCTAAATTATTTCAGAAAAATTTAGGGTAAAATATTAAAATATAATTATACAAAAATTAGTTTGGCCATTTTACTATTTAGAAACTACTGGTTCTATTTCATCCGATTATATAATCCTCTATCAGAAGTATTTAAAATTTATTAATTAAAATATAATTTTAAAGTATATTAAATACCATTAATTATTAACATATTCAGAATATCATACCTCTGTAGGTAATATAAACTCTTGTGCAACATCAACAAAATCATTAAAATATTTTACTGCCAATTCAATTCTATCAGTTTCAAAACAGAATGCTGCAAAATTTAATAGTACTAATGGATTTTTCATTCCATCTGATGATGTTGCAGCTCTTTCAAATGCTGTAAATGCATTTTCAAAATCTTCCAACTTTCTTAGACAAACTGAAAAAAAAATGGATTAAAAATTAATAAATATTGAGAAACTCAGTAAATTTAAAGTAAAAAAAATAATTTTTCAATTATTAAATTTCCAATTATTTTTTTCTTTTAATAATTTTAATTTAAACTAAAAATTAAAGCAATTTTAGAAATGTATTAGTAAAAAGAACTTTTAAAATTAAGTAATATATGCATAAAAATCCAATTAATTTTTAAATACAAGTAACTCGAAAGTATATAAATAATTTTAGTATAATTTTATAAGTATCTATAAGTAAAATTTAAAATTTTTGATAATATTTACAAATAAAAATAAAATATTAATTTATTTATAAAAAGGTAAAAGAATAAGTCATCTATATCTACCACAGGAATATATTGACCCAAAAGTGAATATAATATAGGATATAATATTTAATATTATATATAGGTCTTACATAAAAGGTCAGGACTCTTATATTAGAGTTCGGAAAGCTAACCGATTTGTCATTTAGTCTGACATTTTGAATTCAATCAATTGTGTGCAGATTTAAATTTAATTTAATTATTTAGTTATTTGTAGTATCAGATAATTGTAAATAGTGCCTGATAATATTAATCGTTTGCCTTTTTGACATTTGGACTTCTTATTAAATTATTTTAATATACACTATATTTTTTTTTATTAGATATGATCCGACCAGGATTTGAACACGAACTTTTCGATTGAAAAGCAGCCACTTTAACACTGAGCTATCGATCAGATAAAATTTAATTATAATAGTACATAGTATACAGTTAGAGTTTAGTTTTAATTACCAGTAACTAAATTGAAAAAAAATACTCAGTAAAATTCAAATACTATAGTACTGTTACTGGAAAATATTGAAGTACCCGCAGTAAAAAAAAAACTAATACTGTTATCCATCAGTATTTTAATATTACATACCAATACATATCAGTATCTACCAGTACTTACGAGTACTAACCAGTATTTTAAAGTATTACATAGTAAAATCCGGTAACTAAAAGAATTTAATAAGTACTTATTTAGTATTCACATTTTGAATTGAGAAATAGTTACTTATTGCATATTTTTCATATTATATATTATCAGTAATAAGTTACTGGAAAAATACTGGTGCATAAGAGTTTTTTTACTGATAATTTTATGTGAAAAATATTCAATATGTAATTAATTTTTAATTCTAAATGTAAAAACTAAATAAGTACTTAATAAATCCTTTTAGCTACCGAATATTTAATATGTAATACTTCAAAATACTGGTTAGTACGGTAAGTACTAAGTACCAATACCAAGTATTTGAATTTTATTGAGTATTTTTTCCAGTATTCGAATTGGTACTTGAAAAATACCAGCTCTTTTGTAGAATTAATATGCGGTTCTTATAATTAAGATCTAAATTAAAAAAATTTAGTACCTATTTATGGATAAAAGTTTTTTATGAAAGAAGTTCTTTATAATATTATTAAAATAAAGTTTTATATTAAAATATGGTTTAAAAGATGATTACAATACTAAAATATTTTTTTAAAATGAAAAATACTTACTTCCAAGTAACATGTAACTTTCAGCACTATCTTTACGTAAACTTAAACATGCTGCCAATGTATGAAAAGCACTTGCATATTGTTGTGCTTAAATTAAAAAATAAAAACACAAATTGGTGATGCTAATTAAGTTTTTTAATTAAAAGATAATTTTTTATATAATATATGAGAATTTTTTTTTATTTAATTAAATACAAAAATTCTTTTTAAAAGTTTTCAATGCTAAATTTAATTAAAAAATGCAAAAAAAAAATTGTCAATTAAATAAAAATAAATTAAAAATTTAAATAAAATTAAATTTTAAAAAATAATTATGAATTCTAATTAATATTAGCTGTGTTTTTTTTTTTTTGATACGGGTCAGTATCAAGGTTTGAAAAAAACATTGTAGTCCACTCAAATAAGAAAGATTTTAATTTAAAATGTTGGCTAACTTTGTTATAAAAATTTGAATATTAAAATATGTCAAATGGGAAATGTCAAATGGGAAATCAGCATTTTATATTTCTTTATGGAAGGTTTTTTTTATTAAAAAAGTAAAATTTTTATATTATTTTGCATTTTTTGCCGACGTAGGCAACTGTTTATATACGTCTGCAACTTTTTGGTGATATTGGTTACCTTGCATGTTTAACAGTCGCAAGGAAGTACTGACTTGACATTTGTTTCAAAAAATTTTTAGGTGCGTATAGGGTGATATTATTTGACTGCCATATGATTTAGAGTGTTCCAAAAGCCGATCTATTTATTTATTCTGTTGTCAACATCAACTTACGTTCCCCCAGTTGATGTCAATATGCTTCCTAAATAATTGAATTTCTTAACTTCTTCAATTTTGATTTCCTCTAATATTATTTTATTTATATATAATAACATTTTGTTATCAAAAACTATATCTGCGCCATCTTTTGCAATTATAAGCTAATATTTTTATACAGGTCCCAGACCCTGACCCTTGTTAATATATATGTTATAATGTTGTTATTTTTACGTTTTATAAAGCAAATCTTGGTCCTGAATTAAATAAAATAAAAAACACAATTTTAAATGAAACTTTACGACCCCAACTACATATTTTATTAAGTTAGAGAGTGTGGAGTTCAATTTCGAATTTTTATACCAAGTTGAATTTTTATCTAAGTGCATTTTGTATTAGACTTTTCGTAAAGCATTTGGGATTTTAGCATAACTATTTTTAAAAAATTTTCAAAACTCATTGAATACATATTTGATAGTTTAAAGTTTAAAGAACTATTGATGTTACTTTAATTCTTTTAAAATGAAGAGATAACACTTCTTCTTCTATAGATCCTTTTCCTAGAGATCTTCTTCTACACCATTCAAAGGAAAAACATTTTAAATTTAAATAGTTAAGTTGATTCCATTAAAGTAATGTTGTTTTTTCATTTTCTTGTAAAAAAAAAAATTATTTTTCCATTAGTCATAAAAACCTTAAAAATGTTATTTAAAGTAAAAACCAACCTTAACACTATCATCCACTTTACTTTTAAAAGAAACCCAACAAGTTTCTTTTTTTTAGTTTTAATTTTTAAGGTGCACTAAAAGATTTCACTATTTTTTTTTGGGTTTTGTTTTTCTTAAAAAAAGTGTCCCTTAAAAAAAATATAGTTTTTTATTGAAAAACTATAAAGAAAATTAGACCCCATAGATTGTCCTTTTAAATTTTTCCCTGTACATACTTATATGTAAGAAAAACAGCAAACAAACATTCATACATGTATAAAAATAAAAATCATTTAAAATCCTTTTAAAATATGGAAAAATTTTAAAATACAAAAAATATTAGTCACTTACAGTCGTGGACAAAAACTAGTTTCTCTTTATACTTTTTTTTTTTTAACCTTCAAAAGGCACCTGAAATCCTAATCGTCCAGGTAATGTGAGATTTTTACTACACTAAAACAACCTCCCCCCATGGCCAAAATAATGGGATAAGCACCCTAGCTGCTTGCGCAGTATTATGGCTAAAAAGTAACTACAAGTCATAAATATAAATGACTTTTAAGGTTGAACTTAAAAAAAAGAATTAAAGTTAAGATTTAACGTATTCAAATTAGGAAAAATTCGTTTTTTAAAGATTCTATGGTTATTTTATGATCACCTCTAAAAAATTTCATTTTAGGTAAGTTTTTGGAAACATTTTAAAAGCATTATTTCGTGTTTTTAAGCTAAATTCGTAATCACCTTCCATTTTTTCGAAAATACAGAATTTTTTATGAAATGATTCAAATTTACATTTAAAATCTTTAGAAGCATTATTGGTTTTTTTAACAAAATTCGTTAAAATCTCGAAAAATTACATTTTATTGAAAATACGGAATTTTTTATAAAAAACGTTAATTTTAAGTCCTTTAGAATTTTTATTTCGTATTTTCAAGCAAAATTTGTTACCTCGAAAATTTCGAAAAGTATATTTTTGTATACTTTGTATAAAATGATTTCCTAAAATCGAGATTTTCTAAAACAAAATTTTCTTAAAACAAGATTTTCTAAAAACGAGATTTAAAAAAAAGGATTTACTGAACCAAGATTATGGGACGCTCCCTTTTTGACATAAAGTAATACAGGTATAAAAAAATCTAGCTTGTAGTATTTAACAAAAAGTTTAAAATTTTATCTGATGGGATTTTATAAACTATGGGTTGGGTATATACCCATTTTAAAGTTCTACTAATAAATTTTTTAAACCTTCATCTCTTTTTAGTAAGGACTAAAAGTTTTTTATTGAGTTATTTTTTTTAATACAATCTTATTTTTTGAGTATTAAAAGGGTCTAAAATATAAACTAATGAATTTAGGCGTTCATAAAAGAAAAAAAGGTATGAAATAAGGAAATTTAAAAAACTAATAAATATTTAGATAATATGAACACTATATAGTTATAGAAAAATTGTATTTTAAAAAAATTATATACAATGGATTGTGTTAATTTTTTCTGAGTTTTTGAAGTTTTGAGTGAAAAATTTAATGTTAAAAAAAATTTAGAAATATATTTTCCAAAAATTTTATAGATTTGATATTTTCAGAAATTCAATCAAGTTTGACTATTGAAATTCAAAAAAAATTATAATAATTAATGTACAATTGAAATTTTTGTAGGTTTTTCAATTATTTAAATCTATTATAGTTTTGATAAATTAATTTAATTTTATATTTAAAAAAAAATATTATAGTTGTTATAGTTAAGTTGGATGATGTAATCAATGAAAGCAACAAATGACATTTAACAAGTATTATAAAAAAATATATTTCAAATTTTTATTTAAAATTTTTGTTTAATTTTTCAATATAAACACTGGGTGTTATAAATGATGTAAAATTATAAGAAAAATAGGTAGGATTCAGTTTTAACCAATTGTCTTTTATTTTTGATTGAGCGATTGAGTGAAATGTATACAAAATGAGTGGTATTTATTAAAATAAATAATTAGTAAAAATAAAAAAAAATCCTGTGTTTTTTTATTTATTTTATATTATGTAGGTAAATTATTTATAAAAATTGTTTAATTAATAATATAAATATCAACAATTACATCAATATTTTTATTCAATACGTACAATTAATTAATAAAAGAGTTAACCAAAATAATTTAATAAAAAATATTAAAATTAAAATGATCATAATTTATCTTTTTAATTTTAATTAATCCATTCAATTTAATATTAATATTTTTTTAAAAATGTAATCTGAATCATATTGTCAGTTTTTATTAAATACGTGTCGTCATTGAATTAATTAATTAAAATTATATAAAAATATTTTACAATGATTTATATATAGATTTTTACATAAAAGGTTTAAAATCGAATAGTATGTAGGTATGGTTCAAATAGGTAATGTAAAAAATTTGATTTGTTTTATAATAATCTGATTTTTTAAAATCGTATTTTATGCTCCCAGTTTAAATGTTCGACGGCAAAAACTCATTTAAAAAATTTTTCCAATAAATTCAATTACATTAAGATTAAATTAAAACTAAAATTATATTATATTGAAAATAAAATATCAATATTAAAACACCAAAAGAGAAATATATTAATATGGTTCTAATAAATTGTGAGAGCTGACATATTGGTCAGCCATGTACAAATTACATTTTAGCATATAAGAATTCTTTTTAAGTTTTTGTTTTTGAATTGTAAAAAATAACATAATGAATAGAAAAATAAAAACACTAAAAAAAAAAAAACGGCAAAAACTCGTAGTAGAGACATATTTATTTTTGAAAGTTTATCAAAGTTTGTGAATTATATAAGTTTAAGATAGTAAAAATTGTATAAATTATCAGGCAGCGTTCCAGAATCTCGTTTTAGTAAACCTTTTTTTAAAATCTCGTTTTTAGAAAATTTAGTTTTAGAAAATCTTGTTATTTATTGAAAAATCTCGCTTTTTAAGAAAATTTCTTTTTTAATTGAAAAATCTGGTTTTTAAGGATTTGAGAGTTGGATACAAAACCAGAATTATCAGTTCTTTCCAGAATATAAAAAAAAGATTTTCTAAAACGAGATTTCCTAAAACGAGATTTTCTAAAAACGAAATTTTCCAAACAAGATTTTCTAAAACGAGATTTTGTGAAAACGAGATTTACTAAACCGAAATTTCAGACCCAACTCATCAGAGAGCGTTCCATAATCTCGGTTTAGTAAATCTTTTTTTTTAAATCTCGCTTTTAGAAAATTTGGTTTTTAGAAAATTTGGTTTTAGAAAATCTCATTTTTTAATTGAAAAATCTGATTTTTAAGGATTTTTGAGTTGGATTCAAAACCAAAATTATCAGCTTTTTCCAGAATATAAAAAAAAGGATTTTCTAAAAACAAAATTTTCTAAAATCGAGATTTTCTAAACGAGATTTTGTGAAACGAGATTTACTAAACCGAGATTTCAGACCCAACCCAAAATAACAATCTACAGGAAGCTTATTTTTGTTTATCACAAACTTTATCGAATATTTTATTATTTCCTTCTATACACCCTGTATAGCATAACATATAAGAAAAAATAATAACATAAACTGAAATAAATTTAAATAAATTAATTAAAAGAACAAATAAATATATATATTTGAAAAATAACGAAATTCAATATAAAATAAATATTAAAATATAATCAGATATAAAAATAAAATTCATTATTTCAAAATTCAAGTGAAAAATAATAATATATAAAATATTTAATATAAATATTTATGTCAAATTAAAAAATTTAATAATGAAAAAATTTATATAAAAATATTTCAAATAAAATATATAAAAAAATTTATATATATTTTATCTTACCTGTTATAAAAATTAAACTTAAATTATATAGAGCATTATAATTTGTTGGTGAAAGCCAAATAGATTTTCTTAAACAGGATATCGCCTGAATGTATGCAATATTTGAAGTAAAGAAAAACAAAATAAAATTTATAGAAAACTTTTTAATAAAAATTAATAAAAAATTTTTATACTAAATATAGAATAAAAATATAAGGTAATAACATAAATAAATATATATATACGCATATACTTGTAATATTTTAATGACTGTGAGTATTCATTCAAAATTATAATTTTAGAATTCTTTCAAAAAAGTACTTATTTAATAACAATTAGCTATTCTTGATTTTTATTTGTTTTAAATCTACTCCTTTTTCTTTTTCTTTGTCTAATTGTCTATAAGTTAAAAATCTAAATATATGATTGCGTAGGAAATCATTTTTCTGAACAAACAGAGTGCAGAGTATTAAGTAGAATGTGTCAACTGTAGGATACTCCTTTAATACATTTAACAAACTGATTGCATTACACTAACCAAATTTTGTAAAAACTTTGGCCCTTAATTACTTTTGGCAAAAATTTCAGACACCTTTATTAAATATAGCTCAATCCTCATTAAAAACAGAAAACAAGTTGTATGGGAACTATTCGAAATTACTGAACAAACTTCATGTATTTCAATAGCAAAGACGGCTTTGGCATAAAAACAAATTTGTAAAAGTTTCGAAATCCTAGCTTCTTTACTTTTTTGAGTTTCAATTTTTTAAATCAATCAATTTACTTTTTGATTCTGATCCAATCTGTACCTATACCTTTGAGTCGATATCTACCCCGCTCCTTTACTGCGTCACAAACGTAATGACAATTTTATTATACCCTTTGATCCAATCACCCGTATGAAATATAAAATTTCTTTTATTTGTTAAATTTGCCATCTAACAATTTCATTTATATTAAATTGTTATTAAAAGTTTCTATCAAAGGCTTTCTTTTGACATTTTCAATGCCTAATACGAGTATAGGTGTTATAAATGTTGCACGTGGGTAAAATTTAATTATTTAAATTACATTGACTTCTTAAATTAATTTAAAACTCTCAATGAAAACATTAATAAATCAAAAAAACGAATATTGTGCCATTTAAATGTTTACAAATGTACTAAATATAAATGTTTAAAGTATTAAAATAGTATTTAAAAAATATAATGTTACAATTTTTTAAAAAGTTATTTAATAATTTTATTTTATTTTTAATATATAATTAGATTCATTATATAAATTTTAAATATAAATATATATATTACATAACATATGAAAAAGTTTATTAAAATGCCAATATTTTAAGAATAAATTTTATTTAGACATTACGTATTATACACTTTGTTTTATTAAATATAATTTTGTTTTTATTTAATTAAGTTTTTTTGCAAAAATTATATACATTTGAATATATTTCCATATATTTCCATACTATTTCAAATCGAGCAAAATAAATATTTTACGCCTAATGTTATGCAATTTAGTCACATGACATTAATTAACATAAATAAAGGGATGCCTCTTTGACGTATTGGGTAATGAGTCATTTAATGAGTTATATCTATTGTAGCATTTTCGTTTTTCGGTTCTTTTAATTAAAGAAGAAGAACTTGAAAAATAACGTAAGATTTTTTATTAAATCTTGAAACATCTAAAACCAAAGTCTATATCACATTTTGAAAGTAATGCAAATTTAGACTTTAAAAATGGTTTACAAAAAATTAATTAAAATAATTAGTAAAATCATATTATAAATCATTATATAATAAAATCAATGTAAGTATCTTGTATAAAAGTATTAACTCATTTAAACTTAAAGATATAAAAAATATTGGAAATAATCCGAAATCAAGATTCAAAATATAATATGATTTTCCGAAATCATCAATGGTTTAAATATAATTTCCACGATTACTATAGTGTTTTATTGAAAAACTTGTTGATTAGTTGGTACAATACCAGGTTCAGCAGGCTGAAGTATTTTTGAGCCAAAATACAGAATTAATATTAAAAAAGAACATCAATTAAACAACTGAAAATCAAGTCTTACATGTTCAGTACTTTTAATCGCTAAAACTTTATATAGTGGCTCAAGATTATCAGTATAAGCAATCAATGCAGAGCTGTTAAAATAAAAACTCATAGGGTTCAAGACTATTTTTAAAATCAAGTCTTACATCGTCAGTACCTTTTATCTCTAAAACTTTATGAAATGGCTTAAGAGTGTTAAATGAATCATTGTAGACTTTGTTGGGAATTGCTTATTTTAAAAAATGCTTAATTGTATAAAAATAAAATATTTAAAATTTAAAGAAATAAATTTTGAAAATGAAAAAATTAATATCCGACTTAAGCGTATAATTCACAATATCATCTATATAATAACACAATACTATTTCCATATCAATCCTGAATAATCCATAAAAATTATCCCACTATTTTAAATAAAAAAGATTTATTCATCTCGTGATTTGTCAATTGCTTCTATAAAACTATGAAAACTCTTTCTGCTTGTCGTTACACATATGACATTTCCACTAATTGAACATTTACATTCCTTAATATTTAAATCAAATATTAGAATATATAGTTAAACAAATATGTGGCAAAAAATGTGACTATGTGGTAATTTAAAGCAATTTTATACTGAATTTCTCAGGAAATAAAGATTGTCGTCTGGTGAAATGTCAAATGATAAATGAATTTTAAAAATTAAAAATTCTGAAAACTTAAAAATATCAAAAAATTATTAAATGTAATTTTCTTAGATAAATATATATATATAAAATCACCACAAAAAGATATTTAAATTAAATTTAATAAGATTATTTACTTTAAATGAAAAATTTTTTCCAGATCAATTGGCATTCAAAAAAATGGTAATACAAAAAATAAATTAATCTTATGTTCTAAGGTATTCACACAATCAGAGCATATCTATTGGTTTGTGTTTTATTTTTGTTTATATATATATACCAATTCACATAATTTGATTCAAATTACAGTATTATACAAAAAAAAGAAATACAGGGTTTTCCTAATAAAAAAACGAGGAAGAGTGCAGTAGAGTAGACTGTGTCAACTCTGGGATACCCGTATGACCGTAACATAGACATTATATCATCCGATTAATTACTTTTGGCAAAATTTCAAACACACAGCTTTATTAGGTGTAGTGTAATGCTTATATAAAAGAAGGAGTTGTATGGCAGCTACTTGAACCCTCTGCAGTAGACCAACCAAATTTTGCAGTAACTTTGGTCATTACACTAAACTATTTTTGGCAAAATTTCAGACACCCAGCTTCTTTAGGTGTAGTGTAATGCTCGTAAAAAAGAAGGAGTTGTATGGCAGCTACTCGAACCCTCTGCAGTAGAACACCTAAATTTTGCAGAAACTTTGGCCATTAAACTAAACTATTTTTAGCAAAATTTCAGACACCCAGCTTCAATAGGTATAGAGTAATGCTCATATAAATTCAGAAGTTGTATGGCAGCTACTCCAACCCTGTGCAGTAGACCAACCAAATTTTGCAGAAACTTTGGCCATAAAACTAAACTACTTTTGGCAAAATTTCAGACACGCAGCTGTAATAGGCTCAGAGCAATACTCATATAAAAAAAGAAGTTGTATGGCAGCTACCCGAACCCATGGACCAAAATGGCTGATTTAAATAGTGATGACGGCTATTGCAAAAAAACGAATTTGCGAAAATTTCAAGGTCCTAGCTCCCTTAGTTTTTGAGTTATCTTGCGGACGGACGGACGGACATACATAGCTAAATCGATTTATTTTTCGATTCTGATCCGATCCATACACTTGACTCTATACCTACCCCCTGTCCTTCTCTGCGTCACAAACGTAATGGCAAATTTATTATACCCTTTGACTATATAGTCATACTATATAGGGCTTTGAAAACTCGTTTTTATGCAATAGCCGTAATCCCTTTTAAAATCCAGCCATTTTGCTCCACTGGTTCTAGTAGATGCAACTTCTTTTTTTATATGAAGCTGCATATTTGAAATTTCGCCGTTTAGTTTAATAGTTTAGTTAATGCAGTGGGTTCGAGTAACTTTCATACAACTCCTTCTTTTATATGAGCATTACTCTACACCTAATGAAGCTGGGTGTCTGCAATTTTGCCAAAAATAGTTTAATTTTATGGCCAAAGTTTCAGCAAAATTTGGTTGGTCTACTGCAGAGGGTTCGAGTAGTTGCCATACAACTTCATATTTCACATGAGCATTACTCTATACCTAATGAAGCTGGATGTTTGAAATTTTGTCAATAGTAGTTAACTTTAATGACCAGCGCATGAATAAAATAAAGTTGGTGTAGTGGAAGAGGTTAGAAGAGCTGCTCTTCAACTTATGTTTTCTTTTAGATGATATTAAACTTTTTAACCGGATGATATAAGGTCGATATTACGATCATACGGGTATCCCAGAGTTGACACAGCTTTCTCTACTACTCTCTTCCTTGATTTTAAATAAAATTAGTCTTTTTAAAAAAAAAATTGCTAACCAGTCACCCTGTATTTAATTGATGATAAAGTTAAATCGATGAAAATCAATAGTACAAGAAATAAGAATTCAATTTAGATTTACAATAGATAAAAGAACAAGAAAAATAAAAAATGGATAAATTGAATTTGAAACTAAAATACTTTTAAAAAACTTTTTTAATTACATTTTAATTGGAAAACTAAAAATCTTCCACTTTAAAGATTTTTAAATAAAAACCGACACCTAAAAAATTAAAGAAAAATTAACTGAAAATAGGAAAGAATATAGTAGCCCTTGTCAACTTGAAGATACCTGTGCGAATCCATAATGGTCTTAAAATTCTGTAAATCATCGGTTTTCAACAGTTGGTCCGTATAATTACCCCGTTAACGCACTTAATCCTATTACTGTACTAGTCTATTTTCAAGTTTGATTTTTGTAACCACATTAGATTTACAACTACCGTTGTTGCAACAGCAATGTTGATATATACTCTTATTCGACAAATCTCTATGACAACTTCACTAAAATTTATCGCGAGAAATCTAAAAATTTGCCATGTTACTCTACTGGTCTACAACTAACTTCAACTTCTTAGAGTAATTGCAAATAGACCTATTCTAATGACATATAGATAGGGTGCAAACATTTTTATGGCACCTACCCATAGCCGTGGCCCAATTTTACCCAATAGAAAACAATATCTTAAAAATCATTTCCCCGGATTCCAAAACTTTAGCTTCTGTAGTTTTTGAGTTATAGCTAAATCGATTTACGTTTTGATGCTAATCCAATTTAAACACTGGAGTCAATATTATCATGTCCAAAGCCATGCATTACGAACAAAGCAGCAATTTGATTATACCGTAGAGTTTTTTTCTGCTTCAGTAAAAACAATTAAGGATTATTGGGTATTTGTTTTGTAGGACATGTGGAAAATTGTAAGTCTTTGAAATTATATATCAAGTGTATTTACCTTTTGTGTAAACATATAAATGTGATAATTGAAGAAGATTCAAATGGAATGTTTTTAATACTCGTATATACATTTATATACTGAAGGAAATATCTAATAAATTATTTCCTTAGGCAATGAATGTGAAAACATAATATTACTAAGGTAATACTTCAATTTTTTTATTAATTTGTAATTTAATTTTCAAAATAAATAAATATTTAAAGTTTAAAATCAAAGTTATTGAAATAAAAGCACTTATAAAAAAATTAAAGGTTCAATTATAATACAACTAGCTAAAACCCGATACTCGTTATTGTGCCACTCAATGCGTTCAGAGTGAACTATATTTTCAAAGAGGTAGACGTATACGAAATTAGAAGTCAATCGGTTAAGCCGTTTCTAATTTAGAATAAAGTAATGAAAAACTCTATAAAAAGCTGATGTGCCGCAATGAGTTAACCGAACTAAACAAAAATTTTTAGCCAAAGCAAAAATTGGACAAAATTTTTTTTGATCAACTAATTCTCAAAAAGCATCACGTGTTAGAAAAAAGAAGTTTAGGTACTGGTACCGCCCGAATTTGGCGGTCCGTTAGAGTAAAATTTAAGCTAAACATTTTGCTTTTAACGGACTGCCAAGTTGGGTCTTTGGTACAACTATTTAAACTTTTTTGTTCGAAAATGAAAACGTTTTGACCGATTTTCTTCAAATTTTTAAACGTGTTCCGTTTTTTTGAGAATGGAGTTAACTCTATTAACAGACTTGGAATTTGTTAACCCATGCTGGCCCGAAGATTGCCCAAAAAAAATTGTGGAAACAAATTACGTCCAATTTTGTGCAGTACTGCTTTGGCCAAAGAGAAAGTCTGTTGAGTTCAGTTAACCCATTGTGGTACAGCGTTATTTTTTAGATTTTTTTATTACTTTACTTTAAATTAGAACCGGTTTGACCGGTTGACGCTTGGTGTTTGGTAGCACATGTCGGTCCTACGATTGGTAAAAAATAAATTTTTGGAAGAAAATTACGTCCAATTTCAGAAAGTAATTAGTACTCCTTTGAATTACAGGAACTTTAAAAAATTACTAGAATAATCCTACCAAAATCGTTTAAAAAGAATTCCTTTAATAGATTTTAAAATTAATATTTACACCATGTGTAATTTTTATGTTCACTTTTTGCAGTAACATAAACTTAAATTAAACCTCCATTGAGACGCGCATCAACGCGTACCGAGTATTAGCTAGTAAATATATAAAAATAACTCTTGTGTAAGATAATAGATGTCGCACAAAATTAACAGTTGTTTATAAATATCTTATAGCTACTGCCGAATAATCAAAGGCTTAGTGAATATAACGATTAAAGAAGCTGAAACGTAGTTTAAATAGACCCCATAGGTTAACATCCTATACTCTTTAAATGATTGGAAAAGGAAGAACCAAAAAAAAAATTTTCATAATTTAATTTTACAATTTGCAAAAAAGTAAGCTACTTTTGGCTCCCTCAAAAACTTTGAATAAAAACGACTATCTAGAATCTTCATCTTTAATTATATGAAACCATACAATTTGAAATTAATACAACGATACGATAGAACCAACAATGGGTTCCTAAATGCTATTTTAAATTTTAAAATCACAAAAATTTTCAAATGAACATTACCACAATTAATTTATTCTTTTTGAAGAAACATAATCCAATGTTATTCCATAATTCAGCACATTCATATTCTTCACCAGAGGTTTTTGTATATTTTGATAAAGCTCCAGCAATATCATTGCGAGACTAAAATAAAATATATTAAAAAAAAAACAAACTTCATTAAATTGTATTAAAATTGTAATCAAAAATTAAGAGCAGCAAGTAGTTTTTAAATAGGTCTTCTATATCAATAGTCTTTTTAGAAGAATCCCTTTTTTTT
Source organism: Dolichopus griseipennis (assembly GCA_963082915.1). Lineage (NCBI taxonomy): Eukaryota > Metazoa > Arthropoda > Insecta > Diptera > Dolichopodidae > Dolichopus > Dolichopus griseipennis. The sequence continues at coordinate 121,083,504 of OY720442.1, read as the reverse complement.
TTAAAAAAAAATATACTTACTTGTAAGATTGCACCAAAAGCTAAAAGACCCTTTGAAAATTTATCATTAATACTAGTAACTTCAATTAATTTATCAAAGGCACGTTGTGGATCATTCACTTTCAGATATAAAACACCAATTTCTGTTAAAACCTCTTGATTTTCTGGAACAATTCTAAAAATAAACAAAAAAAAAAAGAAGAAAAACAACTAAAGTTTTATAAAAGAATTAAGAACTATCAAATTGGAACAACTTGTTTGTCAAAAACATTATTTTTTTTTTAAATTTTCCTAGTGATAGAAAATTAATGTTTTACAATATGGTAAAAGGAAATGATTCAATTTTTTTTTTTTTTTAAACAACTATCCTAAAAATTAATTGTAAGTTATTAAAATAATGTCTGATCTGACCGACAGCATAGTAACATTGGTTCTTTCAAAAGAAGAGTATCGGGTTTAAACACTGGATGGATCATATCTGCTGGGTGGCACAGTAGACTGTGAGCTGCATGGCACAGTAGTTAGAGTTCTGACCTTTCATATGAAAAGCCTGGGTTCGAATCCCAATGAAAGTGAAACAAAACTTTTCTGGTTTTCGACTCGACTCAGCTACCATTCGCCATTGGGTTCAAATTAATGGCCTAACAATAATTAATAATTATATAACTTTAATAAAAAATACATTTCTGAATATTATAACCCTTGTTCTAACATGTACCTACGCTAAAGACAAGCTTATTAGCCTAACAGTTAAACAGTTAGCGCTTAAAAAAAAAAAGAATAAAAAAGCACTTCTATATGAAGTATCAAATGGTTAAAACTACATTTTACGGGTAACTGTCATACAAATTTCCGAACCCTGTTAATTTTACTTGAGATCAAATTTTTTAAAATCTAGAAGTAAAGTAAAAAACTTTATATTTAAAGGGAATTTAAGAAATTTTTATTTTAGAATATGAAAGAAGGCATTTTTTATGGATGTGGGTCGGTTTATCAAAAAATATTGAAAAATATGTTGCAAAAATTTTTGAACATAAAAAATGCTTAAACACAAAAATATGAATTTAAAATATTCCCTTTTTTTTTATTTTACTCCTACCTACTTTCATATTTTGTACGTAAATAAATGTACGTAAATATTTTTTTAGTATCGCTTCTAATATAGAATCTCGCATTAGAAGTGATACTAAAAATATTAAAAATCATTTACAAGTGATACATAAATATTAAAAAACATTTTCAACATAATAGTGAATTCTCAGATTTTTAATCAAAATTCATACTAATTTTGAAACTCAAATATACACATAAATAAATATTCTGGAAAAGTCTGATTTTAAATGAAACTCTAAAATTCTTCCTAATTCAGAATTTCACATACACATATATATGTATATGTGTATAAATATTCTAAAAAAAAGAAATACCCGTATTTTGAATTCGACTCTAAAATTCCATCTTATTATTTTTATTACGCATATGTACATAACAACAACGAAGCACTTATAACTGGGGAGATGTGGCCCCCAAAATGTTGAAAAATTTTTTTGACATTTTTTTTCAATATTTTATTTGTCAAAATTTTTATATTTTTAACAATTTCTTTAAATTTTACTTTTTAGTAGCCGATCAATCCAATGGTGTAGTGGTTAAAACATCCAAACGTGTAGGATTTGCACCCAAGTTTTAAGCGCAGGAACTTGGGTGCAAGCCCTTGTCAGATCATATCTAATAAAAATAAGTACATATATAATTTTTTAACACCTCACCCCACAAACAAATAACAGAAATTTGTGATATTTCCTATTTCCTAACTTGAAAATTTTATAAACTGTTTTCTTTTTGACGTTGGAATTTATTATTTTGCAGACAAGTGTACATAAATACAAAAAAAAAACAAGAATACTCATTATTGCATACTTACTGTAAACAGCTTTCAAGAATTTCAATTGCTTTACCATAATCTCTTTCATTTCTATAAATTTCAGCTAGTTTTTTATAACTTTCATATTTTTTACCTATTTGTATTGCCTTTTGATAATATTCTTTAATTTCATTCATAAGATTTGGAATATTTAAAGAGTTTAAATCTGTTGTTGATGCAATTGGTGAATTTGATTCTGTTTTAGATGTTTCCTGTGTTGATGTTACTGTTGTTGTTATTGGTATTGAGGTTTGTTTTTGTGCAATATTCCATTGTAAAATTTCTGCAATATAATGAAATATTTCTGGATCTGGTCTACGTAATTGTGTTGACATTCTTTCAGCTTCTCTAAATACACCCATTGCTTGTTTAAAACGACCCATTGAATATCTGAAATTAAAAAAAACATATTTTAATCTTTAATATATAGTAACGACTTTTGGGCAATCTGGAAATCACAACAATTAAATAGAGGAATGCAAACAAGAATATACGAAGGATGCGTAAAATCAATCCTACTACATAGCTACACAAACGCTCAACAACAAGCTTAAAGTATTTGAAAATAAATGCCTACGAATTATACATAATAAAAGATATTCTAGAAGGATAATGAATGAGGAACTATTAAACACCTCAAGGCAAACCCAGACTTTGTCATCATGCTTTTTCAATAAAGATGAAACAAACTGTAGATGTATAGACCATACACTTCGGAAACCGACAGAAAAGATTGAGCGTCAGGCGCTTGATTTCTCCAGGAAAAAGAGGTATGGTTAGTTTAAAAAAAACTTGGAGAAGAATCGTTGCAAAGGAAATTGAAATCTGGGCGAAAACACGGGTAGAAATCGAACAACTGGCTCACAACTATATTTCAGCTTTGTGGAAATCCTATGCTACTGCATCCCGTTTTTTCAAAAATCCAGCGACATCCATGTATATTATCGAGTACAATGTCTTTTATTGAGTCTAGTTTAAGAAAATTAGAAGCCATCTTTCACGATCTTAGCAATCCCTTCTAGTTGTAACCATGTTTTGCATTGAGCTTGCTTCTTTTAAAACAGTACTTCTCCATGTTTTCTTTGATCCACCCGCTCTTCGTCTACCTTGTGTATTCCACTCAAAATGTTGGTTAGCAAAGCTTTCTTCTGATTGACGATTCATTGTCATTTTCTTTCGGATCTCGACTTCAATCACCTTCTGGTTCGTTTTTTGCAACAGTTATGTGTTGCTAATGATTTACGGTTTATGATTTGCGGCTAATGCGTAGACAACGGTTTATATGCGTCGGTAACTTTATAGGGATATTGACGATTACTTTCCACGTTTCCCACCCGTATAGAAGTACTGATTTGACGTTTGTTTCAAAGATTTTTAGCTTTATTCGCAAGGCGAATTTATTTTTTGTTGCCATATGTTTGAGAGTGTTCCGAAAACAGCTCTAGCTTTCAACATTCGTTCTCCAATTGACAAACCTCTTCAATTTCACTTTCCTCTAATAATATTTGCTGATGTTGTGAGTGTTTTGTACACATGCTTTAAGTCTTTGCTGCGTTTTCGTTTAGACCAGCTCGTTTGCCATATGTGTTCAAATTTTGCAGAAGTCAGACCGCTTCTTGTGTGTGCCATGAAACTACATCATCAGCATAATCTAAATGGCTTAAATGTTTTTCTAGTCGCCAAATCCATCACATCCAAAAATAATATAGGCAACAATATACAGCCTTACCTTACACCTCGCTGCACCTCAAACGAATTAATCATAAAATTTATCCATTTCTTTAGATAAATTGCATTACAAAAAAATAAAAGCAACATAAAAACGAGGAAGAGTGTGGTAGAGTAGACTGTGTCTACTCTGGGATACCCGCGTGACCGTAACATATACATTATATCATGCGGCTATTTACTTTTGGCAAAATTTAAAATATTCAGCTTTATTAGGTGTAGAGAAAGAATTATATAAAAGAAGGAGTTGTATGGCAGCTACTCGAACCCTTTGCAGTAGACCAACCAAATTTGCAGTAACTTTGGCCATTACACTAAACTATTTTTGGAAAAATTTCAGACACCCACCTTCATTTGCTGTAGTGTAATCCTCATATAAAAGAAGGAGTTGTATGGCAGCTACTCGAACCCTCAGCAGTAGACCAACCAAACTTTGCAGTAACTTTGGCAATTACACTAAACTATTTTTTGCAAAATTTCAGACACCCAGATTTATCAGGTGTAGTGTAAGGCTCATATAAAAGAAGGAGTTGTATGGTAGCTACTCGAACCCTCTGTAGTAGACCAACCAAATTTTGCAGAAACTTTGGCCATAAAGTTAAACTACTTTTGGCAAAAGTTCAGACACGCAGCTGCAATAGGTATAGAGAAATACTCATACATAAAAAGAAGTTGTATGGCAGCTCCCCGAACTCATGGACCAAAATGACTGGATTTAAATAGTGATTCCGGTTTTTGCATAAAAACGAATTTGTGAAAATTTCATAATCCTAGCTCCTTTATTTTTTGAGTTATCGTGATGACGGACGGACGGACATACATAGCTAAATCGATTTATTTTTCGATTCTGATCCGATCCATACACTTGAGTCTATATCTACCCCCCCTCCTTCTCTGCGTCAGAAACGTAATGGCAAATTTATTATACCCTTTGACTATATAGTCATAGGGGTATAAAAAACTCAATTAAGTTGTGCAATTTGCTTCAAAATTACTTCAAATTAATATTTTTCACTATTGATTCCAAATTGTAATCAAAGTTATAAAATAATTACAAGCACTACTTGAAAAAAGATTAGATAGATAGAAAATAGATAGAAAAATCATTGAAGCACAAAGAACTGATGTCCTTTTAATATCTTAAATTACTTGGACATTTAACTTTAGGATAAAAGTTCAGATATTTGTTTTATATGTATATATGTATAGTTGAACTTTTCCCTTTTGAACTTTTTTTTTCTTAGAAATTTTCTTTTGCTTTTCAATGTTCTGTTTGAATTGTCGTTGAAGCATGAAAGAAAATTTTTTTATAAATTCATAAAAACTTTTACTTATTAGTTTTTCTTTAAAGTACATTCTTATTTTCAAAAATACTTGAGAAAAATTAACAAAAAGTTTCTATTAATTTTTTTTTCTATTCTTACAACACAGTTTAATTTAGGATGAACTTTAAAAGATTTTACTACAACATTTGGTTTCCTTTTTTTCAATTTTCACATTGCATCTTTTCCTGTTCAAAACAATTTTTTTAAATACATGTTTTCCCTCATGTTTGTGCTTCATCCTGTTTTGTAACTATTTCCTCTTGATGGTTTTCCATCATATTATGGATTTTTTAATCTTTATATCCTTATTGAATGGTATAGTCTCTGACCCTCTTGAATCTACGATAAATTTGTGTTTTATTTTCTAAATCGTATTTTTTTAAGTTGTTCTCCACTTGTTCTTTACAATTAACCATTAGATCTGGTACTTGATAACAATAACATACATATTTTAAGGAGACACTTATAAATGAGATGTAAAAAATTTACAAATGCACTAGATAAAAATGGTTTACAATCCTTCTTCTATGTAAGAGATCAATTACAATTTGTGTGCCCGTGCATACAAAAAAAGCCACAGGTATATTAAAATTGCTTCTTCGTTTGTAACATATTGATCTAAACGAGTTAGATGTATTGTTAAAGGTATGTATCGGATCAGCATCGAAAAGTAAATCAATTCCGCAGAGTATTTCTCATCGTCCATCCGTCCGTCCCATGCAGCGCAATCTGAGAAAATTCTGAGGTAGAAAACTAATTTTTTTTTGAATATGGATTTATTCGATTCTTATTTGAAATTATTCAGTGCATTACTCTTTTATTCAATACTTTTAAAAGATCCTTTTGACCTTTTTTAATGCTCCTTTATTGTGAACTTGTGTTCCATTGAAATTAGTCAAAAGGATTATAAGCCTTTTAAACATTTTGTCCAAATATTTACAAATTATAGGTACATATTGGAAGAGTAAAATTGATGGTGACTTTGTAACCTACTACAAGATCTGAATATTTTACAAACAGCTACATTATTTATTTTTTATATTCTAGCCAGCCCACACTCTGCAGACGAATTACCACGCGCTGTAGTGTACGTTCTCCTTCTAGTGTAAGTTCTCGCAAGTAGTGTACGCAGCCATAACCGGAAGCTCCATTGCAGAGTGTAAGAGCGCGCGCATGATTCCGTCACGAATGTCGTGTGTAGCACCAAGGTGTATATGCGGACCCTGTTGGAATTTCAATTGGAACGAAGCAATATATTGGAAACCTGAAATTGTATCGTTTTGTTAAAATAATGCCTTGGATTTTAGAGTTGGTGGCAAAATTATTTAATATATAGATAGTTCAGAAAGTTCTTCATTTCTACTGCATTCGAACGATGGCGTGGTGGTTAGGACATCGCTCTTTCGTACGAAGATTCTCGGGTTTTTAACCTTGCTTAGATCATATCTAATATACAAATAAAATTTACATCATAATAAAACCCCACATTTCAAATGTAACAGCTACCTAGTCCATTAATGCACTATGGTACCGAATAAATAAATAAAAAAATTTCAGCAGAAAAAAAAGTTTTCCTATGGAAATTTTTTCCAATTTTTCTTTAAAAAAAAAAAATTTAAAAAAAAATCTGAATTTAGTGAAAAACTTTTGGAGTTTGATTTGAACTATTTTTAATTTTGTAAAATGTTAAAAGTTCAATAAAAAGATGAAATAATTAACAATTTTCTTTTAATCAATTTTAGAATTTTAACTGAAGTTAATACTTACAGTGTTTTACCAATTTCTTTGTAAATATCCAAATTATTTGAATTCAAATCGATTGCTTTTTGAAAACTTTTTATAGCATCAAATAAATTACCTTCCTTTTTCTCAATTAATCCCTGAAAAATAAAAAAAAAATTTTTTTGGAATTTAAATTAAAATTACCAATTGAAAAATTTTAATATTCAAAGATGGATAAGCTATAAAAGAATAATACAAGTGAAGTTGAAAAGTAATTAAATTAGAGATGAATAGAAGAATAGATTATGTTTTATACGGATTATAAATGAATTTTTTTTTAATTGGGGTACTTGACTATTTCTTAACTAATACAATAGTATCATTTAATATTTAATTTGCATGAGTTACTTTTTAATGACCTGAGTTTCCACAGCTTCCAATTAAAAAATTATAAAAACAAAAAATTTGCATAAAATTTATAATTTGCTATACTAAAAGAAACTATTAAATAAAATAAACAAGAAAATGTGAATAATGTTTCCTTTAAGAATTTACAAAATTATAAAAAATATTTTTTTTTCAAATTAAATTGATCGATAAGTTATATTCCAGTAGTAATTTCAATTCAATTCATTAATCATGATTCATTATCATTACTTTGATGAGGGAACCTTTGAAATCGCTTTGATTACGTTGCTTTTTACGTTGCAAAAATGGCTTACATAGTGCCTTAGCCATTATTTCAGTTTTTCACTGAAAATAATGAAGACTTCCTACAAATGCCTATTTGAAGCATTGTCTCGATTTTTAATACCAGTTTTACTATTTATTTAAAATTTCTAGAAAATATTCTGTGTAAAACTGAAATGAACTGATTCATAAACAAATAAATAAATTTAAGTTCATTAAAAATTTATTTTTTATTTTTTTGGTTTTTTTTTTTATTAAAAATAAATAAAATAGTTTTTGGCTTGCTTATGATAATTTTAGATATTTTGTTTTCTAAAATAAAACACATTCAACAAAACATTAATATTTTATTTTTTATAATTGAACACAATCAACAAAACACATTTAATTAAATGCATTTGTTACACCTCATTTCCTAGACAAATATATTAATAATATATTTGCCCCTGAAAATATGCAAAGTTCAAATATATTTAAAGGAAATATGAAACCACTTATAATAAGAATTTTTTCATTAAAAATGCACGTATAAAATTTTAATTACACAAGATTTACACAAGATTTTAATAAATTATAATTTAAAGATTTATTTCTAAAAAATGGTCCATTTACATTTTTACAATTGAATAACATCTTATTACTATATTTTGATTATATTTCTTTTCTAAATATACAAAATTTAAGTGTCAAGAATTTTTGTCGATTGTTGACAATTCAGTTTTCGTTTTTATAACGGTGAATCCTCAGAAATCTGTAGCTTTTTGAAATGAGTTTCATGGAACTCCTGATTTGACTATGCAATATAAAAGTCTTAAAATAAAATAGTTGAAAAGTCTCATGTCACTTTTGATATATTAATGCATAGAAAAATATATACTAATTATATTAAATCTTCAGGTTACGAAATCAGTGTTTCCCTTATTGTAATAATGTCTTGAATTTTAGAGTTGGGAACTGTGTATATACATATACTAAATAAATATTTTGGATGAAGGCAATTCCCAACTTCGCCCTTAATTCTGAAATCCTGGGCATTATCTCAACAATAAGGTATTTCAAATAATTAAAAGGGTTTTAAAGATCGGTTAATAAGCTTATGAGTTTTCGTTTTTTTCAAGATTATATATATACATAAATATCTATACACTTTGAAAAGAGCATAAAGTCCCAAATCCCGATTTTGCATTCAAATTTTAAAGTCTAAAAATCTAAACATACAAGCACATATTGTGCAAATAGGGAAACCCTGATTGGAATTACAAAATTATATGTGAAATTCTTAATTAATAGAGGCATTAGAGTTGAATACGTTAAATCCTGTGTCTAATAATTTATTTAGCGGGAGGATAATATTAATATTATTACGCGAGAGTTTGAATGGCTAAGGAGTTCCTTATTATATTAAGTTGTTATTTTACTTTAAATTTAAAAAAAAACTTAAATTTGTCTTTCAATATAAAGAATGTTTTCATCTTCAATGATAATTTTGAAAGAATTAAATCTTAATTTTCTGAACGATTTGTTCTATAAAGTGTTTAAGTAATTTACTTGTAGTGGTGAGCATATTTTGCTTGAAATTGAATCAAACAAATCATAATTTTCTATATATGACATTTTTTTTTTAAAGTCAATTCTATGAAATATTATATAGAAAATTTTGAACAGGATATTTTCATTTATTATTAGATTTTGTAAAATACAATTATTTAAATTTTAATCAAAAGTAAATTTAATTTTAATATTTCTTTGAAAACATATCAATATATAATACCAAAAATAGGATTTGTGTATTTTATTATATAATTGAATTTATATTTGAAATTACTATACATATTTTCATAAAATAATTTAATTATAAATTTAATTTGAATTCATATTTAAATTTTACTATATTATTAATTTTATTATAATTATTTTTATTATCCTCTTTTTTAATTTTATTTAAATATTCGATATCCTTTTTTATCCTATCAGTCATTTTCAACTGATTACCATACTTGGAAATTCTCTATTATATTCTTTGATGGATTTCACATGGAAAACTTTTCCATGAAATGAAATAATCTGTGACTTATATTAAATTTCCATTCAAAAATATATAATATGAAAAATTAAAATAAATTTTTAAAAAATTTTCATAAATTCCCAATATATAAAATAAAAATAATTTTTATTTTGACCAGACGTACAATAAACCAAATATTAAAAAAAAAAAAAAAATAAAAATTCCAATCTGAAATTTTAAGGGCGATTAGCTCTTTTTGATAATAGCTTTAATTTTAAATCAGAGACCAAAAATATTTTGACTTTTAAAATTTTAAAAATAATGTAAAATTAATTTTTATGATATCCATTAAAAAAAAAGAGAGGATTTCTGTAAAAAAAAAATGTTACAGTGACTCGAATAAGTTTACATTTTATAAAATCAAACAATTATAAAGAGTGATTTGAGCTATTGATATTATGAGAGAATTTGATTGGGGATTGAGCTAAACCAAAAATTGACTTGGATATTTTTGGATTAGCTTAGGACCCCGCGAAGTGTTTGTTTTTCATGTATCGCTGCAAAACTTACTTCTCATCCTCTGATCTCCTTAACATCTATAAAACTTATATTAGGCTGAAAATTGAGTATAAGACACATATTTGGGCTGGTGTTCCCATTACGGCGTTGGAATATCTCGATAAAGTGCAAAATAGAGCGTACTATGTATCTATGTTTTTTTTTGAACATAACTGAAAGTATAATAATTTGTGAATTTCAAATGTTGCCAAAAGTTATTAACCGGATGATATAATGTCTATATTGCGGTCATACGGATATCCCAGAGTTGACACAGTCTACACTCTTAGACTACACTCTTCCTTTAAATACACTCTTCCTCGTTTTTATTCAATAAATTAAATCGATCATTAAAAGTATATAATTTACAATATATATATATATTGTAAATTATATATATATTATATATATATATATATAATTATATATATATATTTTTAATATTGATAAATAATAAATTTACAATAAAACAAACTGTCAAATTCCTGTCAAATTTTTTGCAATTAGCTCCAAGCCTTTAATTTAAATCTGATATCAAAATATATTATGTATAAGTAAAATAGTAGATGTAAAACCATAAGTGTTTATGTACGATTCTGCGAGATTCTATATATATCTACACATAAGGAATTTTATTAAAGTGTATGGTTACACAAACAAAGTTTTCCCTTTCTGAAGTGTATTTATGAAATCATATATGTAAAATTATAAATTTGACACGATTTTTATAAATTGGTGCTAAAATTTGATTTTTAGAAAAAAGGGAAGTTCCCAATTTTTCAATATGAACCCCAAAATATTTTATTTTCTGTTATTGATTATAATCTTAAAAAGTTTGGATATTATTTTGATACTGAATTTTAAATATTTTGAGTTTATGAATTCATAAGTATTCGGGGAACTTTTGGCTTACCCATCAAAGTTATAATCTTATATATAATACATTTTCAGGCGTAATTATGTCTGGGGGACTTTTGACTCCAACTTTTGTCATATCGTCATATTAAACAATACTTGAGTAATACATAAAATATCTCTGACGCATGTACTGTACTGTAATTTTTTGTGTAGGTTCATACATAGGGTGGTCCAGACTATACGTATCAGTTTTTTAAGCAAGGGAGGAGTAGTAATTTTAAAATATAAAAAATATTTTATTAACTAATTGTTAAAGGTGCTCTATCGGTTAGAAATATTTTAAACTTCCGGAAAGAATCGGAAAAAGGGTTTTTTTTACCGGAAGTGTCCAGAAATTGAGATTTTAAGGGTTTTAATTTGTTTTATTTGAAAGGTTAGATTTGTTTTATTTTTATTAATTTTAAAGGAAAATAGTTAGAAAACCAAAAAAAATTATTAAGACAAATTGTTTTTATTTTTTTGACGTAAAATCCGAATTTGCTTCGAAAAGTACCTGTTCCCATTTGAAAATCTCGATTTCGGAACACTTATGGTATAAAAAATCTATTTCCGGTCCTTGTCGCCAATCGACAGAGCACCCTCAAAATATCGCCAATCGATAGAGCACCCTCAACTTAGTTAATAAAATATTTTTTATATTTTAAAATATAACTACTTCTTCCTTGATTAAAAAACTGATATGCATGGTCTGGACCACCCCGTATAATATAATTAAAGAAAAATTATTTAAATTGGATGGTATATAATGTTTTACACATTAGGGTACACAAATATTTCTATAAATATCAAACTCTATACATTAACTTTCTAAAAAGGGATTCTAACTTATCTAATAGAATTAAATTACAAAGAAATCTTTTACAAAGTACATTGTATGGCAATTTGAAGGACTATATATAATCATTACTATATATTTTAAAATTAGGATAATTTACTAAAATACCAATATGATGAAAACCGACACTATTGTATCTTTAGTAGTCAACTGTATGTAAATTTATTCTATATTCAATGCGGTATTCTGTTTGTTCATATGGTTCTGTTTTTTTTTTGCATTTTACTTATGTAAATTTATGTATTTAAATTTTTATATATATGTATGTTTGTTTGAATCAAAAAAAGGAATAAATTATCTTGTATTAAAAGCATTCATATGTGTATAATAAGAGATATTATACTTAGTACTTTATAGTCACAAAAACACTTAATTTAAACCAGAAGTGCAATATTTTTTAAAACAATTTCATTTAAATATTTCAAGTACAAAATAATACACAGTCAATTAAAAATCTCTCTTGAAAACAATAAAAAGTCTGAGATGAATTTAGATGAGATGAAATAGATGAAATACTAGATGAATTTAAAGGAATTTATTCAATATAATTACATTATTGAGGAAATAGAATTTTTTCAAGTTAAATAATATTGAATCTTCTTTTAAAGAAACTCTAATATCTATAAACAATATATGTTTAAATTTAAATATTACCTAAGTTTACCTAAGTAGGGTACCTAAGTTTAGTACCAGAACTTTGCCAACTCTAGGATACTTGCACGAACATAAAATAACCATTATATCATACTGTTAACTTCTTTCGGGAAAATTTCAAATACCCAACAAATTAGAGGCTGATATCAAAATATGGGGGTTTTTGTTTTTTTTTTTTTTAAACGGTAACTGTTCAACTGTTAGGCTAATAAGCCTGTCTATACCATAGATACATGTTAGAACTGGGGGTCATATTATATTCGTGCTATTAGAATTGGTGTTATTGAATTCCACATACAATTTAAACATGAGATAGTACTCGGCCTTATGATATGTAGAAATGGCTTAGATTTTTAGTTACAATTCTATTTTTTGTTTATATTGTAATATTTTGTATTTGAGCTATATGGTATTCTATATAAGTAATTTATATTATTCAATTAAATTATTTGTTTGTATTTTTCATTTGTTTATAACGCTATATTTTTTATGTTAATTATTGATTTATATTATAACCGAAAGTAATGGTAGATCTCTTACATGTAAAACTTATAACCTTGCATTTTTCAATGTTTAGTTCTAACTTATTAGAGAAGCACCATTCTTGCAGACGATTTAGATTTGTTTGAAGTAGTGCAACATCGGAAGTCTTTTTATTATATGATAAATCTTGAGATCATCAGCAAATGCAACATGTGACACACCGAAAAGTTTACTAGACAGATCGAAAATGAGTATGTTAAACAAGAGTGGACCTAAGTGGCTACCTTGCGGTACTCCTGATGTAACACTGATTGAGTTCGACATAAATCTTTGAAATTTAATATTGCGTTCTATTTGTAATATAGGAGAATATCCAATAAAGAAAGGAAATACATAAAGCTGCAAGTTTGTTTAGTAGAGTTTTGTAATCAACACGATCGAATGCTTTGCTGAAGTTCGTGTAAATAGCATCAACTTGGTGCCCATTTTCCATTTCATTAAGGATTTCAGAAGTGCAAACTAAAAGGTTTGTTGTTGTGGAACGAGCTTTTCTGAATCCATGTTGTTGTTCTTTTAGTTTTGTATTTTAACCTGTGTTAAAGGTTTTTCTTGATTTTAAAGGGATTTTTAATATAATAATATATAATAAAATCTTAGTATTCAAATTCACAGAAAATCATAAATATAAAAAACTCTTTTTATAATTTTAATCTTAAGTTTCAAAGTTATTTCTAGCATTTTATTTGGATTTTCAGGATCCAGCTAGCATAATGATTACAATGAAATAATTTTATAGCAATAACTATTTATTTATTCTTTATACAGAATTATACTACCTAGAACAAAAAAATCTATTAAATATTATTATTTAAATATTATGATTTTTAAGAACTTTATTCAATAAATATACGGAAATTTCAGTAAATTTATTGAATAAAATTCAATAAATTCAATAAATATACGGAAATTTCTTTTAAATAAACGGAAATCCACATTTTGATTTCCTGTAGCAAAAATTTTTTTAAATGAAAATCTTATAAAATTTGTAAAAAATAATATGATATTTAAATTTCGTTTATTCTGTATATTTTTTTCTACAAACTTTATGAAATATTTTTATTTTATGTAAAATATTTTTCCCTTTAAAAATTTAAAAATTTTGACTGCCATATGCAACTCTAACATGCCAGTTCAATTTAAAACTAATAAGCTCATTCTTAAATTAAAAATTTCCCTTTTTATTTATTGCATAACAAAGTTCTAATGTCTAACCTAACACATTTATCATGTCGCAGATTAAGATCAAAAAGCTCATATTTCTACTTCACTCAAAGCTCGACTGAAATTTGATCTGCTATTTTAAGTTAACTAGTTCAAACTTTGAGCTAATGTATAAATAGCTCAAAGTATCAACTAGTTTACGCTTCGAGATAAATCAAGGAACAAGTTTGAGCTAGCACAAATTTTGAGTTAATGTATACATAGCTCAAAGTATGAACTAGTTCACCCGTCGAGATAAATCAAGCCTAAAATTTGAGCTAACGCAAATTTTGAATTGAGCTTGAGTTGAGCGCAACTCAAATAAGTTCAAGTCCATTTAAATTTTTTTGATTCACATTTTATAAATATGTATTTCAATTGATTGATTGATTTGAGTCGCGCTCATTTCAAGCTTAACTCAAAATTTGAATTAGCTCAATTTGTGAGTTAATCAAAATTAGAGTTACCTCAAGTTTGGGTCAATTCGTCGTTGGAACTTATATGTATAGTTTAAACTTTTTTTTTGCGTTTCCTTTTTAAAATCATGATTTGTGAAAGAAAAATGATTTACTTTCTATAACAATTGTTAAGATACTTATTAGAATTATTAAGACTGTTAATACTGAGTCATGTATTGGCATTTTATTTTAATTTTATTTTATTCCAAATAAAGATCTTAAAGATGAAAATAATTCACTATATACCTAAAATTTATTTATTTGAAATTTTATTGAAACGAGCTTTAATATGTTTTTCTAATGAAATCAAATTTCAATATCAAAACAATTCATTTCATTTTAGTCTTAATTAATTACCAGCTACAATTTTTTAATAGAAATTTTGCAAAATTTATTTTAAAGAATTTATTCTAAAAATGGAAATGTTTCTATATTTTAAAATTTAAATTTAATTTTTTGAAGAATTAATCTATGGGTTTTGCTGAAATTGTTACATATAATATTTAATAAAAATTTTTTAATTATTTTGTTCAAAAACTTACCAAATTTTAAAAACATTTTTTAATTGAAAATTTTATTTAAATTAATTTCATAAGAATTTTTACAAGAAAACTTTTTATATTTTTTAGTCAAAATTACCCAAAATTTACTGTTAATATTAAAGACAACCTTAATAATGCAAGCATGCTACTTTTACCTTAATTAAGAAAAAAAGTAGCATGCTTGCATTATATAGCTTTTTAAATCAGTAAAACTGATTTAGGATCTAGATGTCAATGACTAGCCAATGTTTTAAATATTGAATACTCAAATCTGTCGCAGCTCTTTCAAGAAATCAAACAACCTTTATTCTAAGATTCCAGGAAGATATTATACTGCGGGCTGGAAGTCAGAACTTTTTAGGCTTAATTAAAAATGTTATAGAATGAGCATATTTTTAATGGAGCTAACAACACTGCAAAATTTTTTAGACAGCTTATTTTTCACTAATAAATCTATTCAATATCTATAAAGCATATATACATACTACCTAAGACGGAGTATAATTTTCGCATACGTGCTGATGCTTCCCAAATTTCATTAAGATACCTGGGCAAATACAAAATCTCGTCTTGCGATTAACTGGCGCTCATTTTTTGGAGCGAAATATTGGAGGATAACTCTTTTTTATAGATATCTTGTATTGACAATTGCTTTATAGAACTGAAATCTATAATGCCTCCTTATAATCCAGGAAGGCCTCAAATGCCAATTTGTGTAAATTGGATATTCCAAGATGTTTCAAAACTGCTTATGGGAACTTATTTATTGTGAAAACTACTAGAATATAGAACTTGCTTTCATAAAATGTGTTCGCGTCTGATAGAAATATACAATTACAGAATTTGCAGCTTTTACCGTTATATGTTCATTTGTAACCTACCCTCCAACACTCTTCTTCGAATTCCTTTGTTCCGTAGGCAAGCCTGCATATCTATTCAAATTTAGTTATGTATCTAAATGAATTCGTTCCTAGAGTTTGACTAGCGTTAAAAAAAAACCGAACATTCGGTAATTGATTCGAATAATTACCTGTATGTTCGAATCAATGGCATTACATTTAATAAGACGACACAACTTTATATAATAAATTTATAATTAACGAAAGTAATATATATAAAATATAAAACATGTCATTAATAATTATACTATATTAATGTATTCATGGGTTTTCCCATAAATTTTTTTAAATATACCTAAACATTCTTCTTTAATATAATTATTATTCCATAATTCCATTATTACGTAAATAATAATTGGGGAATATACAATGACTGTTGATAGGCATTTAACAATTGTTAAAATTATTAATTCATAATTATAATTTAATTATAAATATTTATTCAACGTGAAGTGCGTGGGCCTCCATACCCATAAACGAATGTTATATAAGAAAAACTATAATATATAAGTATATATTGTAAATCAACTTTGTAAACTTAAATTTAAGGTATTCATCCGTAATTACCCAAATTGATTTGATTAGAAAGAAGGCCTTGAAAGTCTAATAAAATATGAAACTTAATGCACTAAAAAACAATACAGATAAAACACGTGACACTTAAACACGAGCATTTAACGCGTATACTTTGCGCGCGTATAAATTTACGCTATTTAA
This sequence comes from Dolichopus griseipennis, assembly GCA_963082915.1. Taxonomy (NCBI): domain Eukaryota; kingdom Metazoa; phylum Arthropoda; class Insecta; order Diptera; family Dolichopodidae; genus Dolichopus; species Dolichopus griseipennis. Next base: position 121,066,787 of record OY720442.1, on the reverse strand, counting down.
CTAAAGCAGGATCTGAATGATAAAATTTGATGCACACATAATAGTGAGAAAAAATCTAAAATCAAAAATTATGGGAATTGATAACACTCGCTAGTACGAAAAAGATACAAGGTTAATCTTACGTATCTTCGCGCAACAATTTCAATAACATGTCAAACTTTTGACTGAAACTTCAAGCAGAAGAGTCGTTAGCATTCCACAAAGCAGATCCACATTGTAATGTAATATATTAGATAATATCACGCAAAACTTTAAGAATTAAAAAAAAACATAAATAGAACATGGGAGGAGAAATTTTTTTGGAAAAACCCAATTTTTTTATGAGCTTAATAACAATATTGGGGAAAAATACTTGGGAAATTCTTGGAAAAATTTAGAAGCCAATACAAAACAAACACAATAAATTGAAAATTATTTTTGTAATTATTTTTATTTTCCCTTTGTTCCTACGAAAATAAAATTTTGTTGTTGTTGTTGTGTGTTTGGAAAAACCCCCCATAAAATAACAAAAAAAATATAATCAGTGTAATAAGTTTGTTTTAATCAATTTTATTTAAAGTTTGAGGGTTTCACTTGTAAATAAGTTTATTTAAATTTTTTTTTTTAATCAGTTAAAGTAAAATTAAAATTTTATGAAAAAAAAAAATAACTTTTGAAAAGTCTTATAAGTTTGGCAGTTTTTCTGAAAGCACTTAATTTTGTTTTGGTTTTTTATTTTTAACTGAAGTGTCATATCATATGTCACTTTATTTTTTAATATTTTTTATTTTTTTATTTTAAATATTAAAAACTCAGGTGTAACTTTAAAAACTATAAATAACAATCAGACAACAACATTGTTTTTTATTTTGCACCTTTTGATTTTTATAATTTGCAGCTTTAAAAGCAAAAAAAAATTAAATGAATTGATTACTTCCATTAATACTATTTCCGATAAAAAATTGACAGTACCATCTGTTTTATATTTTAAAGTTTTTGAACAGAATATTTAAAAAATTGATGAGATTAATGCATTATAAATTAATACATTTTTTTTTTAAATATACGAATGCAACAAAGTGTCACCAAAATTGAATATATATTTAAAATAAATTGTAGTTTTTTTATAAATGTGTATTCTGTCTAGAAAAATATTTTTAATTCCTTTTTTTAATACCATATAAATATATGCCACTATTCAATTAATTTAAACTTGAGAAGCTCTCGATTGGCGAAATTTTGAGATAAATGAGGGATTAAGTAGTGTCAGCTACAGTTCAACATTCGTCTGCTCAGTTTGTGAGTGAACTATAAAAATTTGAATTTTTATGAGCTAGGTTCGTGTGCATACCTCATCAAAAGGAAGAAAAGATATAGCTAGAAAATGTTGTGAATTTAATTCATTCAACAGCAATATTATCTGACCAATGGCGTAGTGGTGAAGATGCCATTTTTCATGTGGAAAATCTCGGGTTCAAAGCCCGGTCAGATCATATCTAATAAAAAAATATCGTAAAATTATATAATTATATCGTAATATAAGATAAGATTTAATATAAATATACAAATAACTCTTTTATAGGATAATAGATGGCGCACAAAATTAACAGGTGTGTATTCATAATCTTATACAACAGGTACAGCCGAGTAATCAGCGTATATATAATATAACGATTAAAGAAACTGAAGCCTATCTATAGTCTAAATAGACTTAGTCAATGCCCAAGGGCAAATGAAGGGTCTCGGATACCAATAAAGATAAAACCTTCAATTTTGATAAATGGGTATTCTGTCCTGATCATATCTTTAAGAATTGGTATGAATTAACATCTAAAAAAGCATATCTTCGGAATTAATAAAGTAATTAAAAAATTTAATACAAGAACGTTCTGTCCTATTTCCTTTATGTTTCTGGTATTTAAGAGGTATTAGTATTTAAGAGTGGTTTGAATAGCTGTCACACGTCTCGCTAGAGTTAAGCTCATTTATCTTCGAAAATAAAAGTTAGAAAATTAAATTTAGTACAAGTATAATTCGGTCCTGTTTACTTAATATTCTTAAAAACTGAGATGAATTGAAGTGGAGTTTCGTGTAACTGTCATTTGGATTTTTTAAGTGTTTCAAAATCGGTTATTACTAAATCGGTTTCATTGACTTACTATTGTTTCATTACTTGTTTTATCTCGGAATGGCTTAAAATAATAAAAATTTAAATTCCTGGTCCATAGAAAGACTTGAATAATAATTATATATATAAAAATATAATATTATTTACATGAATTATTTACCATTGTTAAATTTAAAATTATCAGCATTTGTTTTAATTTGAGTTAAAAAACAAAAAATTTAATAAAAGTTCCGGCGGCTTCGTTTGACATTTACCTTGTGTAAAAAGAAAACGATGCCCTTGCTCCTTCAAATTCTAATAAATGTAATTAATTACAATACGTCATACAGTAAATTTTAGGTTTAAACGGTAAGAAGGAGTAAATTTTATCAAATACCTAATTGTTTTTGACTTCCATGGCATGCATGGATAACACTTCCACTTCCACAGCATGGATTTTGAAAATGATACTTGAAGATAGCTGTAAAGTTTTTGAAATAGAACGATCTATAACTAATAAAGGGATTCAGTTAATTTTTACATTCCTGAGTCGTAATAGCGATGTATGTAATAAAGGTTACTAATGAAATGATGAAAGTAAGGCGGGAATTGACATAGGCGAGATTAGGCCATGGTCTCGTATTCTGGAAGCTCTCGATCGAAAGAAAGGAAAACGAACGGTCTCGGAGCAAAATAAAGGTAAAAACCTTCAATTTTGGTAAATGGGTATTCTGTTCTCCTTCTATTATGTCTTTAGGTTTTGGTATGAATTGTAGGGATGGTTCAGGTACCTCTAATATATCTTCCAAGATCGAAAAAGTATTATCTAAGTATTATTTAAGTCAATAAAACAAAAGGGTCAAAATTATGTATTTTTAGGGTCAATAATATTAATCAAATTGACTTTTTAATAAAGTTAAAAAAAAAAAAACAATTCTCTTGACAAATAAAATTGTTTGATTTAAACAATTTGTATTAAAACATTATCAAAATAAACTTCAATCTTAAGTATACAAAAATTGAAAAGTAAATATCACCTTAATATTATTGTAAAGTTTACTTTCATTTTTTTGTTTTTTTTTTTTCATTTTCTGGTTTTTGTTTTTTGGTTTTGTTTTTTACCTCATTCATTACTGTAAAAAATCTAAAGGAAAAACTTTTTGTCTAGACAAAATCACTTTTTTATGACGTCACTTAATAAAAAACAAAGCAAAAAGGAAAATATTTTACTTTTAATACTTTTATATGTTCTCATTTTCTTTTTGTTATTTTTTTGAAAATTTTTTTTTATGATAAGTTTATTTTGTGATACAAAAAAGTGATTTATCGCTTTAAATACACAACAAAACAAAATGTTTAAAAGAAACAGGAAAATTTTAATCGTTATTAAGATAACAGGACTCTTCATTTTCACATCAACCACGCATTTTAATTTTCATTTAAAATAGTGAAGAGTGAATAAAATGTGCGTGTAAATAAATTATACTTTCCCATTTTCAGTCTAATTAAGGACCATTTATATAATTTTAACATATTAAGTGATTCTGAAATTTTAAAAAGTGAATAAACTATCCTGCAAATAGCGTTGTGGGTGGGAGGTTGTCCTTTCAATGGAAAGGTCTCGCGTTTAAACTCTGGCCAGATCATATCTAATTTATTTATTTATTTATAAGAGGTCTCTATATGTCAAAAATTGAAAATTTCAAATTTAATTGAACAAATAAACTTTAGCACATAGAATTACTAGTACTAGAATGGCAATAAGGAAAATATTTTCAGACAAATTTAAAAAATATGTACTGTACTGTTCTATGTTTTGACTAGTTTCTTCGCGAATCGAAAATTTTGAAAGTGAAATATAAAAGAAACTTTTAATTATATACTCCAAAGTTAAAACTGAATGAAAATAAAATATTTTGTTCAAAAAAATTACTGGGTTTTGTATTTTTTAAATGTTATTTATTTAAAAAATTATAGAGTACATAAAATATAGAGATATTTAATTTAATATAGGATATAGAGTTGAATTGATATATTTTTATAAATATAAAATTTTTTGTTTGCGTTTTATGTGACCATTAAAACTATTTTATACATTTTTTTTTGGTTTCCTTCTGACACAATATTAAAGTTTAAATAAATTCACATCATTCAAAGCTAAATATGCAATCATTTGAGGGATTCAAACAAGCAAAAATCTCACATTTGTGGGAACCGTTTTGCAAAATTTTTTTTAAATTTTTACGGAAGACTGTTCTTACTGCTTGTTTTATTTAATAAACTTTGATTTGTTCTTAATTTGCTTATGATTTGCGCACTATCATTATTTTTAAAATAATTGGCTACAATTTCTTTTTTCAATATATTATTCAAATTTGTTATGTTATGCTTTTGTTAAATTATATAATATTAAAAAGTAAATATTTAAAATTAAAAGTAAATTAAATCAAATAGTAAATAACTTTCCAATCCAAATGTATTTCAATGTAAAAATGTAAACAAAAAAACTTATGAGAAACTGCTTATCAAATATTCTCATTTACTCAAATTTAAATAATGACACTTCTTCTGTCATTATTTAAATTTTACTCGAACGATTTGTATACGCATAAGGAAATGTGTATGTATTTTTTTGTCTGAATACCTCAGGATAGGAAATCACATTAGAAGAAAAAAGTCGGGAATATTCTTTTGCCATTCTAGTACTAGTAATTCTATGCTTTAGCATAACGGTAAATTAAAGTACAGTATGGTAATCCTGATGTACATTTTTGTTACAAATATTTATAAAGCTCATAAAACAATTCCCGCACAAAGACAAAATTACCAACTTATAGCTTTTATTTAAAAATAATAACTATTAATTGTAAAGCCTCGAACACGCAGACACTGAGGCGATCGATTTTAAACAAATGACCTTATAATTTTGCTTTTGTCACTTGTCACTCTTCCATATGGCGACTTATATTCATAAAAACCAATATGTTTGAATTTTTTTTAAAAAATCGCTTGCAAATAAAACTGCTTGTTCGTTATCTTCTGCATATCCTAGGCCTAAGAATGAAACAAGGAAGTTGTGTGAAATATGACACAAAATAAATTGAAACTAAAGTTCAGCAAAATCATTTATAGGCTACTCTTATAGCTTTCAATTTTAATTGAGGACAGAAAAAATTTATGAAAAGATTATTTATGAATAAAAATGTTGTAAAGATTTAAAATATAAACAAACAGACAAACTATTAAAAAACGATCAGAATATTTTAAAAGAAAATAATTTTAGAGCTTGAAGAGTTTTTCACCTATTTCTATTTTGATTTTTGTGTTGGTTTTATTTTATGCATTTTTAAATAATCTGTCATGTTATAAATAAAATTTTTTTTTAAAAAACGTCAAATTTTTTTTTTAAAATTTTATTTAACATGCAGGAGATAATTAGATTATTATAAAAATATGCAATAGAAGAAAATAATAAATCATATAATAACAACAGATTTGTTTTCAAATACAATTTATTGCCTTTTAAATAAAGGAATTTACATTGAATTAACTAAATTTTAACTTTAGAAAAGTTTAAGCACGGTAGGTACGCAAGTAGGAGATTAACCCATTCCAACCTAACGTAGAAAAGTTTACCACAAAAAGTTTTGTGTTTTTTTTTTTGCAGTAATATGACTTTAATAGTTATAAAATGGTATAAATCTTAGGATAATTTGTCCTTGGTAATAAATTATATTTTTTTCAACATTTTAAAGTAAGTGCGAATGTTTGTTTTTTATATACCAATGATTTTTTACATAAATTTAAATTTAGAAAAATGTACATAAGAAATTTAAAAGTTGACTTAAGTACTTTATGATTGTTATGATTTTTAGTATATGATGTATTTATTAGATTGTGAATGCATGGCATAAAAAAGCGTTTACCTTTGGATTTCTTAGAAAATGTTATAACTGTTAAGTAAGTAGGGATTTGAACTAAAATATTTAAACAATCAATCTGTGTCAGTAAGGGTTTTAAAACTCATTATGTACCCCATAATAGGTTTCTTGAACTATATGCCTCCCTTATCAAAGCACATCTTATTATGAACTTAAAGAAAATTCCGAGATCAGAAAAATTCCAACATTAAAAATTTGATCTATGCTCCTCAAAATTTTTAAGCCCTTTTTTATTGAAAGTATCCATTAGGGCTAAAAACAATAAGGTTTTTTATATCACATAACATAGTCTCCTAAATAATTCAGCTTACTAGGTCAAACCATATAATCGCTGGGGTGCATACTGAAAAACATTCAGACTAACTGAAAAAAGGAAAATGACAGAATTTATAAAAATCTATAGTTTTGGCTTATTTGAGGATTATTAACATTTGTAGAAGGACTACGGTGTTTTTTCATAAGACTACGAGTAAGTTTGAGTAGTCGTACTCCTTTTTTTAGTTTTTTTTTTTGTTTCAATGTCCAGGCCTACTAAATTAGTGTAGGTTATGACTTATGATTGACTTGACAACATTTTTTAATTAATTTTAGATGAGGAATATAGGAAAGGTGTATTCCAAATTCCCAACCAAAATTTAGTTCCCAAACAACATCAAAGTATTTTCAAATTAGTGGTGTCAGTTATTTATACTTTTTATTTCAATAGAAAATTAGCGAAGACAAATAACTGAACAAGTTAGCAAAAAGCGAGTTGATCTAGATTCTAGAAGCTGACATACCGGAAGATAACACAAATATTCGTGAGTATTTTATTTTATTTTAAAATAACATATTAATATTTTCAAGTAAGAATTTTTACAGAAAAAGAACAAAAAAATATTAACTTGGTTGGACAGAGGAATACCGAACAAGAAAGGCGGCTAGTATAAAATTACATGCCCCCGTTAAAGGTATGGCTTTTAAATTTTCTATTTGCAAAACAAAATATTAGATTAGAGTATTATAATTTATTTTACTTTTAGCCAATTTGAGAATATTTTTAAAAGTAAACAAGTTATTCCAGATTATACGTAAGAGATGAAAGCCTTGATGAATATATCAGTTCAAACCTCGAACTATCGAAGATTTTTGGCAATTTAAAGTTTTAATTTTTGTAATATTCAAGTGGATGAAAAAAAAGTTAATTGTAGAATCTATTTATAATTCAGAAGTTCATCTGATAATTTTTTTAATTAGTATTTGTTTAATATAATTAACTCTAAAAAAATTAATTACAGAAACAAAATCATCTTTTTTTCCCACAAGTTCTAGAAGATGTATTTTTTTAAATGTATTAAAAGAACTGAATAAGGGAATACGGAAACATATTGCAAAAAAAGAGAATAGCGAAAGGAGTAAGAAAGGTAGGAACACTTCATATTTTTTCTATATCTCTATTAGGTTTTATAAACAAAACAAATGTTAAAGACTGCGAAAAACCTTGCTCTCCTGTACTACATGGTTTTTGTTCTAACTTTTTTTCTAATCTCCTACTCTATAGCAGATTACTTTTATCACATTCTGTATATACTGCGTAAAAAGAGTTTTAAATAGATAAATAGTTGAATCTAATAACGCAATTAACTATCGGTACATAGCTTTTGTATTTTAATAAAATTGTAATAAATATTAACAATATTAGTAGTCAAATTATAAATTAAAAATAAAGTTATATAAATCAGATCCAACTTAAAACAAATTATAAAATACAATAACTATACACTTACCCTTACAAAATACAAGTAATCTACATTTACATTTTCTACTAATTGTTGTTCAATTAAAAGTCTACACATTTCATAATCTTGCCTTGAATAATAAATATGTAATAACCAATTCATATTTTCATTTTGAACAAATGGTTTCTCAACTAGAAAACATAATTATAAATTTCAATTAAAAATAAAATATAATTGTTAATGATTTTTTTGTAATGTATAAAAATATCTAAAAAACCTTTTTTAACAACTTCCAAAGAAGGTAAATTTAAGTTAGATTTTCCATTACAATATGGGTCTGCCATTATATTTTTGAAAAATTAATTTATTTTTTTGATTTTATTTCGATTATTAAATTTATTCGGTAATAAAACAATTTATTATATTATTAAATTAAATTAAACTGAATTTGAAACTTGATTTTTTAATTAATTGTTTGTGTATAACCATAGTGATTAGTTACCGTTGTTTTGTGCATTGCCAACATATTAAAATTAATTGAAATTTAGCAAAGACACAAGAATTAGCTGGCGGAAAATATTTGAACTAAAATATATAAAAATTGAAATTTACCATCAACTTAAATAATCTTAATGCAAGATATATATCATATTAAAAAAATTATTATATACATTAAAAATTTAAACTTATTTATATGTAAATATATATCTCAAAATTTTTAAAACAAAATTTACAATTATTTTTATATTTTATAATCGAAAAGTATTTGTAAAAGTAAACATTTGCTATTGAAAAACTCTAGCGTTTATTTTCTAAGATAGTACACAAAATCATTAAAATCATGTTTCAATTATTCACCACCAGGTTTTGCCACTTTGACATTTCAATTTAATCCATTTACAAAAAAAAAAAACAAAGAAAAAACAACAAATTTTTGAAAATTGATTTTGTTTTTGAAAATGTAATTTTTTCTCCAAGAGTACTGCCAAACCTGATGAATATTCAAATGATTTTATAGCTAAAAATTGTAAATTATTTGAAATTATTTTTACACCGATAAATAGTAAATATTATTTTTCTAAATTGAACTTTTAAAATTAGTTAATTTCTTTTTTACTCATGTCCAAATAATAGGTGACAGAAATATATTATTTTTGTTTTAATGTACCTAAAATGTTATTAATATTAGAAAAAACTAATTGTTACAAAATATAATTTTTTGCTTCATTAATAAATTTTATAAATTTTTACACTCGAAATCTCTTTTTTTCATTATTAATTTATAAAATTATATTGTGTTTCTAATATTTAATATTAAGTTCCGATCAAAATTAATTTGACATTTCAACACTTTGACATTCCATAAAAATCTTAAAAGTCAACATATACTGGCAATGATATCTAATATCAAAATGTCTTCAATCAAACAACATTGTTATACAGAAAAGAGACAACCATATAATTTATTATGTTTTTTTTTCCAATTTGTTGTTTTTTTCTTTGTAATTTTTTCTGTTTTGTTGTTTTTTTTTTTTCTTCCTCTGTTTTTTTTTTTGAAAGAGACCAGACCAATCACAGTTTAGACAATGTCAATTTTTTCAGCTTTGTAGTCAAAGTCAAGAATTTTTGTGTAAAAAAAAAAATAATTAAAAATAAAAAAGGAATTATTAATAAGTTTATGGTTTTTTTTTTTTTTATAAATTCGACATTGTGTAAAATAAATTAATTTATTTTATATTTAACTTATTACACAAAACAATATCTGGCATTTTAATGCCTTTAAAGTACTTGTGGTGAAAGCATACTAAAGAAAAAAAAATTTTTAACTAGAAAAAAAATTACATACCTACATACTAAAATTAAAATATTATTTTAATTCTTTTAAAAATAAAAAAAAAAGTTGAAAGATAAATATAAAAAATAATTTGTTTTATTTTTAAAACAAAATGAAATAGGAAAGTATTTAAAAAAAAAAAAATAAAAAGAAGATTCCATTGGTATTGCAGTGAATCAAAAGAGAATTTGCGTCCATTTTACGAATGTATTTATTAAATGAATAAAATTTTATTACATACATGTTTCGAATGTTATGTATTTTTTTATTTTTATTTTGGAATAAATAAAATAGTGCACCAAATCGTGTTCCAATATTTAATAATTTCACCAAAAAAAATAGTAAATATCTAATCTATAAAATATTTAACTTCATAAATAATAAAGAAAAGAAAAAAGTTGAAGTAAAAAAAAAAGTTTTTCATAATATTTTTACAAAAAAAAAAAAAGTGAATTAAGAAATTTATTGAAAAACAATTTAAATAATTATTGATAGAAAAATAAAAAAATCATTAAAGATAATTTTAATTCAATATTTATGTGTTTTTAAAAATAGAAAGGAATAAGAAGTAAAATAAATGGCATTGCTTTGTGCCATTCGATGTAAAGTTATTTAACCTGATAAATAAATCCTACATACATATATTTGTATATACATACCTAACAAATATAGTAACTCAACTCTTTTTTTTTTTTTTATTGTACAATACAAATATTTTTGGATATTTTCATACGTTTTTTCTAAGTTGTTTTTGTTTTTACTCAAAAAATATTGTATTTTTTTTTATATTTATAATTCTTTTTTTTATTTTATTTTAGGAAGAAAATACCTAATTATTTTGTTTCTATGAAAGTGTAGAATTGGAAAAAATAAAAGTCAAAAAAGAAAAACCAAAATTTTAATATACTTATTCAATAAAAGTATATATACGTATATTAAGAAAAGTAAAAAATTTTGAGAAAAAAGAAGATATAAAAATATATAATTCATGAAATTTCTTATTTAAAAAGAACTTTTTGTTAGCCTAATTATAAGTTAGCCATATTAAATATTTAAGTATAATATATATTATATACAACCAAAATAAAATATATATATATAAATTTAATAAAAATGATACAACATAATAAAGAAGCAGCAAATATGTACCACCGAATATTATCAAAAAGAATATTAACATATGTACTATTATTTGGATTAATAATTGGAACCAGTGCTACAAATGATGAGGTAAGATTAATAATTAATTTTATTTTTTTTCAAAAGAAAACAAGAACTAGTACACATGTATACACGTACAATTATATACATATACATATATTTATTGTACATTATATATAAATATGAAATATTTATGAATTATGAATTTCTAGGAATAGAATTTCACAAATAATTTATAGTTCAAACTGAATAATAAATTATTTCATTCATAAATTTGTTTTATTGCAAAAAAAAAAATGTTTTTTTTTTTTAATTAAAAATGAAAAATCAATTTAAAAGGTAATTTCATTTTATTTTATTACATATTTTTGTTATTATTTGTTACCTTTAAAATGCATAACTATTTAAAAAAGAAACTTCATTTACAACATGTGCATATAAGTATAGTCATTTATTAAACATACTGTAATGGTATGTATGAAAGAAGTTATGTAAATACCCATTAATAGGTAGTAGATAAGAAATTTTTTTTTTGTTCAGTTTTGACAGGGCGAATTCTAATTTCCTATTCATATATTAAGAATATTTTTATATATACATGTAAATATATAATATGCATAGGTGCTAAATACACCTTTTGTATTTATCATACTATCAAATAAAAAACTAGAAAAGTTACAAAAAAAAAGATATTTTTTCTTGTCTTTTTATGACAGGTAATAATACCAGTTACAAGTTAGAACACTATAAAATAAATAATAGTAAAATACTGTATGTATATTAACATAATATTGTGTGGAATTATTCATATTGATGTATAGGTATTATTTACATTGATAAAATTGAATTTTAATTTAAATTTAAAATGTTGAATTTTGATTTCGATTGTAACACTTAACTATATATGTACTTAAAGTATTAAATTAAATTAAAATTAGACAATATGTTATTTTTGGAATGCATTGAAATCAAATGAATTTTTGAATAAAAATGGGACTGTCATCAGACCTTATGATGTATTTCGTAAAATGTGTTTTTTAAAAATAAAAAGATGGTTCTTGCAATTTTATTGAAGAAGTAGGAATTCGTGGGAGTAGGAATTTTTGCAGTTCATATTATATTTGATTGCTTATTAGTTTTTTCAAAATATTGGTGTTTTAAGTATAAGTATATACTTACTTAACAATATAATATTGTTAAAATTATTAAGTAGTTCTAAAGAATCATTATTTGATTTTTTTTTATATTAAAAACCTATTAAAAATTTCATAGAACTTTAAAAGCCATTATAAGTTCACTACATTTATTAATAATAAATAACCAATAAGTATTATTTATTTTGTAAATGTCATCTAACCACCTATATAATGTATTTTATATTATAATTAAAAACAAATATGATAACAAATAGGATTTGTTAGGAAAAAAAAACTTCCAAAATAAAAATGTATGACCTGCGCTAAATGAAAATTCGTACTTCCCTTATTATCTAGTCATGTGCTTACAAAATATATCATCGTGGTCCCCGACAAATAAAGTTTACTTAAATTTCCTATGGCTTTAAAATTCAGTTAGAGTTCGTTAGACAAATTACAGAATATTTAATTTAATTATATCAATCTATTAAATTTTTGCAAAATTTTAAAAATTAACTTTGTTGTCATCTAAAATATAGTTAGTTAAATCAACTTTTAAAATTTTACTCAATTTTATAAATTATAATTAATTAAGTATAGTCAAACCAATTCATTTAACGGTTTTTGTTTTTAAATTTTGGTATGTCAATATTTTATTAAAATTTATTGAATAAATTAAAAAAAAAAACTGAATAAATTAAAATTAAATAAATTGATAAATTAATAAAAAAAAAAATCTATTTAAATAAAATTTTCGACATAAATATCAAATTTTTCAGGACTTTTAAAGAATTATTGCGAACGTTATACTTTAAAAACTTAAAAAAGTTTATATTATTATTTCATAAAGTTACTTGAATTTCACTCACTGATTTATTGACTTCGATTTTTGTTCAGATTTATTTAATAGTTCTCAGTTCTCTTTAAGGAATTGTGATTTCATTTTCGTTTTTTGCATTTCGCTATTACTTGTTTTTTGCTTTACTCTTCATCATATACCTACCTTCTTTCTATATTTATCTATTATTTATTAAATTTTGTTTTTTTTTTTTTATATATTTTTTATATTTTTGCAAAAGCGGAAATAAAGTAATAAAAAATTGATAAGTAAAAAAAAAAAATAACAGAAATATATATAAAAATATAATAAGCTTTAAAAAGTACATACAATATTTGTTTTGTTTCCTGTTAGAAGAAGTTGATACAATTTTAATGACTGTCAGTTGTTATTAGTCATATCAGCGGTAGAGTAGAGTGATCGTTTCATTATTTTTTCTTGTTCTGATTTCTTTTTCTTGTTTTTTTTTTTGTAAAAAATGGTATTTTTTTTTTTTTTGGTCCCGATTTATAGTCCCCATAAAGTCTCATAATTTATTTGTAGCATATTGTCAACTGTGTTATGTTCTAACTAAAGTATAACAAAGTATGTACTATGAGTAAGTAAATAAGGGTTTTGTAGGTACTTTACATTGAAATTTTTTACAAAAATTTAAATATAGAAGAATACTTACTAAATTTAAAATTCAAAAAAAATATTACATGAAATCCTTGTAACTATTGAAATACATACATAAGTTGTAAGTATATATGTTGTTAGTATTGAATGAATTTTGGAAATGAATTAAATAAATTTGTAATAGGTAGGTATGTAGGTATTTAGTTTATATTGTGTTTGGTTCTATTGATTCTATATTTCTATATAGAATGAATGAACAGTTAGTTATATACTTATATTTATAGGTAAATATATATATATTTAAGTTAAAAATGATATAAAAAGAAAAAGAACAGGGAAGAAAACCATGAAATCGAGAAGAATTTGTCAGAAAATTACATACTAATAAAAAAAATGTGAAATGTTTCCAGTTTTTTTTATTTTTTTTTTTATTTGTAATTCAATTTTTAACACTTCGTTATTGTTTTTTGTTTTTTTCTTTTGCAATTTCTATTTTTTAAACGAAATTTGTTTTATTTTTATCAAAAGAACGGATACAAAATAAAAAAACAAAAAAAACGGATCAAAAAATTTAATTTAATCTCAATTCGATTTTTTTTTTACTTCTTTCATTTAATTTTCTAGTAGAAAAAAAAAAAACAAAAAAAAAAATTAAATTTATTTTTTGCATGTAGTACACCGTGTTTTAAAAGGGATCTTAAACTATTATGAACTATGTATATAAAATATAAATATAATATTTAAACAGGGTATACATACAATATCTTCAATTCGATTTCATATTAGAATAGTAGAAGAGAACCAAACAAGCAAAAATAGCAGCAAATCAACCAACCTACCTAAAATAATTATTCAATGCACGAATTTTAGGTAGAATATACATTATATATATGTATATATAAATATATATATGCTTAAACATTTAATGTATATACACATAGTTATATAGAATGTAAGTATGTATCTACTTATATTATCCATTCATATATAAAATGTGGTAATATAATTTATATAATATCTATAGATATAAAATAATGTATCTTTAGATATTTATATTCAACGATACATTTGGTTATTATACCAATTTTTCTAATAAAAGAAAATAAAATGTATATATATATATATATATAATATATATATATACATATTTTTGTTTTTGTATTTCTTGTTAGTTGTTTTTGTTACTGGATATATATGTTATGTTGCTAGTGTTGTATTGTTTTCTTCTTCAAAAAAATAAAAAAGGATGTTAAATCCACCATATTCAGACTTTGTTTGTTTGTTAGCTTGATGTTTTTTTTTGTTATTATGTTTTTTTTCTTATGAGTTACATAAACGACGTCGACGACGATGGCACTGATTATATCCCATGTTGTTGTTTCATTTCATTCCATGTTTCTTTACTTTTTTTTTATATATACTTATTGTTTTAGATGTATATAAGTATGTATCCATATATATATATATATATATATATACATTTGTTGATGGTGTATTGTTGTTGTTTTTGAATGAAACCAACAGAATAAAATGAAAGAATTAAGAAAAATATACAAAATTTTGGTATATTGTTCAGAATTTCTCTGGATATTTAGGTATAAAAGTTGACGATTTTAATGGGAAATATAAAAAAAAGTAAAAATAAAAGAAAAAAGAAATTATGAAAGAAAATAAAAAGAAAAAAAAACGAAGGAAGAATAACAAAACAAATAGCAATAACAACAACATTGTCCAGTAAGAATATCTTTTATAACATAGGTATTTATATAGAATAGCTCATATATATTTACAAAATAAAAAATACATATCTTGTAATGTAACTAACTACCTTGCTAAAGAAAAATATTGTAGGTATACATGAACCAGGGGTAATCAAATAATATCAATAGTTCAATTAATCAAAATATGATTACTTAAATATATTGTACTTAAGTAGGTACCTAGTTTATGAAAATTTGATACACGAATACTTAATAACCAAAATCCAAGAATTTATTATTTACATTGTAACTACAAAATCGTGTATATAACAATGACTTAAACCTGCTGAACCTACCTATGAGGATTGAATATACAAATTTGTACTATTTATTATATAGATAAAAAAAAACACTTTAATGTCAGAGATAAGATCAAATGGCATTCTTCCTATAGTAAGGCCAATCCCTTAAGATTTGCAATAACACTAGAAGCATAACACGTATGGCATTAGAGTGGAACCCTCAATAAGAAATAGAAGACGCGGTCGTCCTAATATCACATGGCGCAGGACAATTTACCAAGAAATTTCTAAATTTAACATCTCCTAGGATGACATTAAAATATTAGCACGGAATCGCATGAGATGGAGGTGTCAAGTGGATGTCCTATGCTCCCAAGAGGAATAAGGAAAAACAAAAAAAAAAAATTATATAGGTACTTAGATTCCAAGGGTCAAAAGTTTCCAACATGTTTTTAACTTTAATTACTTACTTAAGTATTACAAAAAAATTAGTTATAAGTATGTTACATCTGGCAATCCTGATTTTATTATTTATTTACCAGTAAATATGTATTTACGATCATCATAGGTTCTATACACACATGTTTTAAAGTGAAATTAAAATCAAAAGAAAAAAAACAACAAAAGATTGTTATAAAAATTGAACGTGTATATTTTAGTGAAAGAAAAAAATTTTTTCGAAATAAAAGATACATTGTGGGGTGCCTACAATAAACTTTTCCCATTTATCCAATTAATAATGGGTATATAAAATGTAATGACTTTGTTTTTGCATTTTTTTTTCAGTTTTTTTCAATTTTCTTCGGTTTTTTCTTTTTTTAGCCTTTTATTTTTATTTTGATTTTATTTTGTTTTTTTTTTGTTATATCAGCATTCTCTTGACTATCCACCAAAAATTGATTTATTCCTTTTTTTCAATTTGCTATTTTTGTTATTGTGTTAAGTAGGTAGTAAGATACATTTCACTACCTTTACTAATTACTACCTTACTTATATAAAAAAATAAACTCATATGTACAACACCTTCAATTTCTAAAGAAATTGTGGAAGAAAATATAAGAAATTACAATAAGTAAATAAATATGTTAGTATGTAAGTATGTAAGTACCTGTATTTATGTAAGTTAACAATTTAATATGTAAGTATGTATAAGAATATGCTTTAAAACAATGGTTTAACTATTTTACAAATTTGGGT